>CM070028.1:46699299-47125188 GCA_036247105.1 Cirrhinus mrigala | reverse complement strand
TAAGGCCTTCTGGGATCACCAATAGCGGTTTTATGCATCTCGGCTTATGAAAAGAGGGCTTGCTCAGAAATGCTCTAAAACGACTTTTCTCGGTCTGAAAACGTTAGTTATGCAGTTTCATGAATAAAGCTGGGGCACATTAAAATTTTTTCATATGCATGAAAGAAATGTTATTTGCAATTCAGAAATACACTTCTTGATGTGTTAGAAGTTTTATGCATGGGAAATTTAGCCAGAGCCTGAATGCATAAAACGCTCCGTTAAGGCCTTCTGGGATCACCAATAGCGGTTTTATGCATCTCGGCTTATGAAAAGAGGGCTTGCTCAGAAATGCTCTAAAACGACTTTTCTCGGTCTGAAAACGTTAGTTATGCAGTTTCATGAA
The DNA here is from genome assembly GCA_036247105.1 of Cirrhinus mrigala. NCBI lineage: Eukaryota > Metazoa > Chordata > Actinopteri > Cypriniformes > Cyprinidae > Cirrhinus > Cirrhinus mrigala. Next base: position 47,124,803 of record CM070028.1, on the reverse strand, counting down.
TAAAGCTGGGGCACATTAAAATTTTTTCATATGCATGAAAGAAATGTTATTTGCAATTCAGAAATACACTTCTTGATGTGTTAGAAGTTTTATGCATGGGAAATTTAGCCAGAGCCTGAATGCATAAAACGCTCCGTTAAGGCCTTCTGGGATCACCAATAGCGGTTTTATGCATCTCGGCTTATGAAAAGAGGGCTTGCTCAGAAATGCTCTAAAACGACTTTTCTCGGTCTGAAAACGTTAGTTATGCAGTTTCATGAATAAAGCTGGGGCACATTAAAATTTTTTCATATGCATGAAAGAAATGTTATTTGCAATTCAGAAATACACTTCTTGATGTGTTAGAAGTTTTATGCATGGGAAATTTAGCCAGAGCCTGAATGCATAAAACGCTCCGTTAAGGCCTTCTGGGATCACCAATAGCGGTTTTATGCATCTCGGCTTATGAAAAGAGGGCTTGCTCAGAAATGCTCTAAAACGACTTTTCTCGGTCTGAAAACGTTAGTTATGCAGTTTCATGAATAAAGCTGGGGCACATTAAAATTTTTTCATATGCATGAAAGAAATGTTATTTGCAATTCAGAAATACACTTCTTGATGTGTTAGAAGTTTTATGCATGGGAAATTTAGCCAGAGCCTGAATGCATAAAACGCTCCGTTAAGGCCTTCTGGGATCACCAATAGCGGTTTTATGCATCTCGGCTTATGAAAAGAGGGCTTGCTCAGAAATGCTCTAAAACGACTTTTCTCGGTCTGAAAACGTTAGTTATGCAGTTTCATGAATAAAGCTGGGGCACATTAAAATTTTTTCATATGCATGAAAGAAATGTTATTTGCAATTCAGAAATACACTTCTTGATGTGTTAGAAGTTTTATGCATGGGAAATTTAGCCAGAGCCTGAATGCATAAAACGCTCCGTTAAGGCCTTCTGGGATCACCAATAGCGGTTTTATGCATCTCGGCTTATGAAAAGAGGGCTTGCTCAGAAATGCTCTAAAACGACTTTTCTCGGTCTGAAAACGTTAGTTATGCAGTTTCATGAATAAAGCTGGGGCACATTAAAATTTTTTCATATGCATGAAAGAAATGTTATTTGCAATTCAGAAATACACTTCTTGATGTGTTAGAAGTTTTATGCATGGGAAATTTAGCCAGAGCCTGAATGCATAAAACGCTCCGTTAAGGCCTTCTGGGATCACCAATAGCGGTTTTATGCATCTCGGCTTATGAAAAGAGGGCTTGCTCAGAAATGCTCTAAAACGACTTTTCTCGGTCTGAAAACGTTAGTTATGCAGTTTCATGAATAAAGCTGGGGCACATTAAAATTTTTTCATATGCATGAAAGAAATGTTATTTGCAATTCAGAAATACACTTCTTGATGTGTTAGAAGTTTTATGCATGGGAAATTTAGCCAGAGCCTGAATGCATAAAACGCTCCGTTAAGGCCTTCTGGGATCACCAATAGCGGTTTTATGCATCTCGGCTTATGAAAAGAGGGCTTGCTCAGAAATGCTCTAAAACGACTTTTCTCGGTCTGAAAACGTTAGTTATGCAGTTTCATGAATAAAGCTGGGGCACATTAAAATTTTTTCATATGCATGAAAGAAATGTTATTTGCAATTCAGAAATACACTTCTTGATGTGTTAGAAGTTTTATGCATGGGAAATTTAGCCAGAGCCTGAATGCATAAAACGCTCCGTTAAGGCCTTCTGGGATCACCAATAGCGGTTTTATGCATCTCGGCTTATGAAAAGAGGGCTTGCTCAGAAATGCTCTAAAACGACTTTTCTCGGTCTGAAAACGTTAGTTATGCAGTTTCATGAATAAAGCTGGGGCACATTAAAATTTTTTCATATGCATGAAAGAAATGTTATTTGCAATTCAGAAATACACTTCTTGATGTGTTAGAAGTTTTATGCATGGGAAATTTAGCCAGAGCCTGAATGCATAAAACGCTCCGTTAAGGCCTTCTGGGATCACCAATAGCGGTTTTATGCATCTCGGCTTATGAAAAGAGGGCTTGCTCAGAAATGCTCTAAAACGACTTTTCTCGGTCTGAAAACGTTAGTTATGCAGTTTCATGAATAAAGCTGGGGCACATTAAAATTTTTTCATATGCATGAAAGAAATGTTATTTGCAATTCAGAAATACACTTCTTGATGTGTTAGAAGTTTTATGCATGGGAAATTTAGCCAGAGCCTGAATGCATAAAACGCTCCGTTAAGGCCTTCTGGGATCACCAATAGCGGTTTTATGCATCTCGGCTTATGAAAAGAGGGCTTGCTCAGAAATGCTCTAAAACGACTTTTCTCGGTCTGAAAACGTTAGTTATGCAGTTTCATGAATAAAGCTGGGGCACATTAAAATTTTTTCATATGCATGAAAGAAATGTTATTTGCAATTCAGAAATACACTTCTTGATGTGTTAGAAGTTTTATGCATGGGAAATTTAGCCAGAGCCTGAATGCATAAAACGCTCCGTTAAGGCCTTCTGGGATCACCAATAGCGGTTTTATGCATCTCGGCTTATGAAAAGAGGGCTTGCTCAGAAATGCTCTAAAACGACTTTTCTCGGTCTGAAAACGTTAGTTATGCAGTTTCATGAATAAAGCTGGGGCACATTAAAATTTTTTCATATGCATGAAAGAAATGTTATTTGCAATTCAGAAATACACTTCTTGATGTGTTAGAAGTTTTATGCATGGGAAATTTAGCCAGAGCCTGAATGCATAAAACGCTCCGTTAAGGCCTTCTGGGATCACCAATAGCGGTTTTATGCATCTCGGCTTATGAAAAGAGGGCTTGCTCAGAAATGCTCTAAAACGACTTTTCTCGGTCTGAAAACGTTAGTTATGCAGTTTCATGAATAAAGCTGGGGCACATTAAAATTTTTTCATATGCATGAAAGAAATGTTATTTGCAATTCAGAAATACACTTCTTGATGTGTTAGAAGTTTTATGCATGGGAAATTTAGCCAGAGCCTGAATGCATAAAACGCTCCGTTAAGGCCTTCTGGGATCACCAATAGCGGTTTTATGCATCTCGGCTTATGAAAAGAGGGCTTGCTCAGAAATGCTCTAAAACGACTTTTCTCGGTCTGAAAACGTTAGTTATGCAGTTTCATGAATAAAGCTGGGGCACATTAAAATTTTTTCATATGCATGAAAGAAATGTTATTTGCAATTCAGAAATACACTTCTTGATGTGTTAGAAGTTTTATGCATGGGAAATTTAGCCAGAGCCTGAATGCATAAAACGCTCCGTTAAGGCCTTCTGGGATCACCAATAGCGGTTTTATGCATCTCGGCTTATGAAAAGAGGGCTTGCTCAGAAATGCTCTAAAACGACTTTTCTCGGTCTGAAAACGTTAGTTATGCAGTTTCATGAATAAAGCTGGGGCACATTAAAATTTTTTCATATGCATGAAAGAAATGTTATTTGCAATTCAGAAATACACTTCTTGATGTGTTAGAAGTTTTATGCATGGGAAATTTAGCCAGAGCCTGAATGCATAAAACGCTCCGTTAAGGCCTTCTGGGATCACCAATAGCGGTTTTATGCATCTCGGCTTATGAAAAGAGGGCTTGCTCAGAAATGCTCTAAAACGACTTTTCTCGGTCTGAAAACGTTAGTTATGCAGTTTCATGAATAAAGCTGGGGCACATTAAAATTTTTTCATATGCATGAAAGAAATGTTATTTGCAATTCAGAAATACACTTCTTGATGTGTTAGAAGTTTTATGCATGGGAAATTTAGCCAGAGCCTGAATGCATAAAACGCTCCGTTAAGGCCTTCTGGGATCACCAATAGCGGTTTTATGCATCTCGGCTTATGAAAAGAGGGCTTGCTCAGAAATGCTCTAAAACGACTTTTCTCGGTCTGAAAACGTTAGTTATGCAGTTTCATGAATAAAGCTGGGGCACATTAAAATTTTTTCATATGCATGAAAGAAATGTTATTTGCAATTCAGAAATACACTTCTTGATGTGTTAGAAGTTTTATGCATGGGAAATTTAGCCAGAGCCTGAATGCATAAAACGCTCCGTTAAGGCCTTCTGGGATCACCAATAGCGGTTTTATGCATCTCGGCTTATGAAAAGAGGGCTTGCTCAGAAATGCTCTAAAACGACTTTTCTCGGTCTGAAAACGTTAGTTATGCAGTTTCATGAATAAAGCTGGGGCACATTAAAATTTTTTCATATGCATGAAAGAAATGTTATTTGCAATTCAGAAATACACTTCTTGATGTGTTAGAAGTTTTATGCATGGGAAATTTAGCCAGAGCCTGAATGCATAAAACGCTCCGTTAAGGCCTTCTGGGATCACCAATAGCGGTTTTATGCATCTCGGCTTATGAAAAGAGGGCTTGCTCAGAAATGCTCTAAAACGACTTTTCTCGGTCTGAAAACGTTAGTTATGCAGTTTCATGAATAAAGCTGGGGCACATTAAAATTTTTTCATATGCATGAAAGAAATGTTATTTGCAATTCAGAAATACACTTCTTGATGTGTTAGAAGTTTTATGCATGGGAAATTTAGCCAGAGCCTGAATGCATAAAACGCTCCGTTAAGGCCTTCTGGGATCACCAATAGCGGTTTTATGCATCTCGGCTTATGAAAAGAGGGCTTGCTCAGAAATGCTCTAAAACGACTTTTCTCGGTCTGAAAACGTTAGTTATGCAGTTTCATGAATAAAGCTGGGGCACATTAAAATTTTTTCATATGCATGAAAGAAATGTTATTTGCAATTCAGAAATACACTTCTTGATGTGTTAGAAGTTTTATGCATGGGAAATTTAGCCAGAGCCTGAATGCATAAAACGCTCCGTTAAGGCCTTCTGGGATCACCAATAGCGGTTTTATGCATCTCGGCTTATGAAAAGAGGGCTTGCTCAGAAATGCTCTAAAACGACTTTTCTCGGTCTGAAAACGTTAGTTATGCAGTTTCATGAATAAAGCTGGGGCACATTAAAATTTTTTCATATGCATGAAAGAAATGTTATTTGCAATTCAGAAATACACTTCTTGATGTGTTAGAAGTTTTATGCATGGGAAATTTAGCCAGAGCCTGAATGCATAAAACGCTCCGTTAAGGCCTTCTGGGATCACCAATAGCGGTTTTATGCATCTCGGCTTATGAAAAGAGGGCTTGCTCAGAAATGCTCTAAAACGACTTTTCTCGGTCTGAAAACGTTAGTTATGCAGTTTCATGAATAAAGCTGGGGCACATTAAAATTTTTTCATATGCATGAAAGAAATGTTATTTGCAATTCAGAAATACACTTCTTGATGTGTTAGAAGTTTTATGCATGGGAAATTTAGCCAGAGCCTGAATGCATAAAACGCTCCGTTAAGGCCTTCTGGGATCACCAATAGCGGTTTTATGCATCTCGGCTTATGAAAAGAGGGCTTGCTCAGAAATGCTCTAAAACGACTTTTCTCGGTCTGAAAACGTTAGTTATGCAGTTTCATGAATAAAGCTGGGGCACATTAAAATTTTTTCATATGCATGAAAGAAATGTTATTTGCAATTCAGAAATACACTTCTTGATGTGTTAGAAGTTTTATGCATGGGAAATTTAGCCAGAGCCTGAATGCATAAAACGCTCCGTTAAGGCCTTCTGGGATCACCAATAGCGGTTTTATGCATCTCGGCTTATGAAAAGAGGGCTTGCTCAGAAATGCTCTAAAACGACTTTTCTCGGTCTGAAAACGTTAGTTATGCAGTTTCATGAATAAAGCTGGGGCACATTAAAATTTTTTCATATGCATGAAAGAAATGTTATTTGCAATTCAGAAATACACTTCTTGATGTGTTAGAAGTTTTATGCATGGGAAATTTAGCCAGAGCCTGAATGCATAAAACGCTCCGTTAAGGCCTTCTGGGATCACCAATAGCGGTTTTATGCATCTCGGCTTATGAAAAGAGGGCTTGCTCAGAAATGCTCTAAAACGACTTTTCTCGGTCTGAAAACGTTAGTTATGCAGTTTCATGAATAAAGCTGGGGCACATTAAAATTTTTTCATATGCATGAAAGAAATGTTATTTGCAATTCAGAAATACACTTCTTGATGTGTTAGAAGTTTTATGCATGGGAAATTTAGCCAGAGCCTGAATGCATAAAACGCTCCGTTAAGGCCTTCTGGGATCACCAATAGCGGTTTTATGCATCTCGGCTTATGAAAAGAGGGCTTGCTCAGAAATGCTCTAAAACGACTTTTCTCGGTCTGAAAACGTTAGTTATGCAGTTTCATGAATAAAGCTGGGGCACATTAAAATTTTTTCATATGCATGAAAGAAATGTTATTTGCAATTCAGAAATACACTTCTTGATGTGTTAGAAGTTTTATGCATGGGAAATTTAGCCAGAGCCTGAATGCATAAAACGCTCCGTTAAGGCCTTCTGGGATCACCAATAGCGGTTTTATGCATCTCGGCTTATGAAAAGAGGGCTTGCTCAGAAATGCTCTAAAACGACTTTTCTCGGTCTGAAAACGTTAGTTATGCAGTTTCATGAATAAAGCTGGGGCACATTAAAATTTTTTCATATGCATGAAAGAAATGTTATTTGCAATTCAGAAATACACTTCTTGATGTGTTAGAAGTTTTATGCATGGGAAATTTAGCCAGAGCCTGAATGCATAAAACGCTCCGTTAAGGCCTTCTGGGATCACCAATAGCGGTTTTATGCATCTCGGCTTATGAAAAGAGGGCTTGCTCAGAAATGCTCTAAAACGACTTTTCTCGGTCTGAAAACGTTAGTTATGCAGTTTCATGAATAAAGCTGGGGCACATTAAAATTTTTTCATATGCATGAAAGAAATGTTATTTGCAATTCAGAAATACACTTCTTGATGTGTTAGAAGTTTTATGCATGGGAAATTTAGCCAGAGCCTGAATGCATAAAACGCTCCGTTAAGGCCTTCTGGGATCACCAATAGCGGTTTTATGCATCTCGGCTTATGAAAAGAGGGCTTGCTCAGAAATGCTCTAAAACGACTTTTCTCGGTCTGAAAACGTTAGTTATGCAGTTTCATGAATAAAGCTGGGGCACATTAAAATTTTTTCATATGCATGAAAGAAATGTTATTTGCAATTCAGAAATACACTTCTTGATGTGTTAGAAGTTTTATGCATGGGAAATTTAGCCAGAGCCTGAATGCATAAAACGCTCCGTTAAGGCCTTCTGGGATCACCAATAGCGGTTTTATGCATCTCGGCTTATGAAAAGAGGGCTTGCTCAGAAATGCTCTAAAACGACTTTTCTCGGTCTGAAAACGTTAGTTATGCAGTTTCATGAATAAAGCTGGGGCACATTAAAATTTTTTCATATGCATGAAAGAAATGTTATTTGCAATTCAGAAATACACTTCTTGATGTGTTAGAAGTTTTATGCATGGGAAATTTAGCCAGAGCCTGAATGCATAAAACGCTCCGTTAAGGCCTTCTGGGATCACCAATAGCGGTTTTATGCATCTCGGCTTATGAAAAGAGGGCTTGCTCAGAAATGCTCTAAAACGACTTTTCTCGGTCTGAAAACGTTAGTTATGCAGTTTCATGAATAAAGCTGGGGCACATTAAAATTTTTTCATATGCATGAAAGAAATGTTATTTGCAATTCAGAAATACACTTCTTGATGTGTTAGAAGTTTTATGCATGGGAAATTTAGCCAGAGCCTGAATGCATAAAACGCTCCGTTAAGGCCTTCTGGGATCACCAATAGCGGTTTTATGCATCTCGGCTTATGAAAAGAGGGCTTGCTCAGAAATGCTCTAAAACGACTTTTCTCGGTCTGAAAACGTTAGTTATGCAGTTTCATGAATAAAGCTGGGGCACATTAAAATTTTTTCATATGCATGAAAGAAATGTTATTTGCAATTCAGAAATACACTTCTTGATGTGTTAGAAGTTTTATGCATGGGAAATTTAGCCAGAGCCTGAATGCATAAAACGCTCCGTTAAGGCCTTCTGGGATCACCAATAGCGGTTTTATGCATCTCGGCTTATGAAAAGAGGGCTTGCTCAGAAATGCTCTAAAACGACTTTTCTCGGTCTGAAAACGTTAGTTATGCAGTTTCATGAATAAAGCTGGGGCACATTAAAATTTTTTCATATGCATGAAAGAAATGTTATTTGCAATTCAGAAATACACTTCTTGATGTGTTAGAAGTTTTATGCATGGGAAATTTAGCCAGAGCCTGAATGCATAAAACGCTCCGTTAAGGCCTTCTGGGATCACCAATAGCGGTTTTATGCATCTCGGCTTATGAAAAGAGGGCTTGCTCAGAAATGCTCTAAAACGACTTTTCTCGGTCTGAAAACGTTAGTTATGCAGTTTCATGAATAAAGCTGGGGCACATTAAAATTTTTTCATATGCATGAAAGAAATGTTATTTGCAATTCAGAAATACACTTCTTGATGTGTTAGAAGTTTTATGCATGGGAAATTTAGCCAGAGCCTGAATGCATAAAACGCTCCGTTAAGGCCTTCTGGGATCACCAATAGCGGTTTTATGCATCTCGGCTTATGAAAAGAGGGCTTGCTCAGAAATGCTCTAAAACGACTTTTCTCGGTCTGAAAACGTTAGTTATGCAGTTTCATGAATAAAGCTGGGGCACATTAAAATTTTTTCATATGCATGAAAGAAATGTTATTTGCAATTCAGAAATACACTTCTTGATGTGTTAGAAGTTTTATGCATGGGAAATTTAGCCAGAGCCTGAATGCATAAAACGCTCCGTTAAGGCCTTCTGGGATCACCAATAGCGGTTTTATGCATCTCGGCTTATGAAAAGAGGGCTTGCTCAGAAATGCTCTAAAACGACTTTTCTCGGTCTGAAAACGTTAGTTATGCAGTTTCATGAATAAAGCTGGGGCACATTAAAATTTTTTCATATGCATGAAAGAAATGTTATTTGCAATTCAGAAATACACTTCTTGATGTGTTAGAAGTTTTATGCATGGGAAATTTAGCCAGAGCCTGAATGCATAAAACGCTCCGTTAAGGCCTTCTGGGATCACCAATAGCGGTTTTATGCATCTCGGCTTATGAAAAGAGGGCTTGCTCAGAAATGCTCTAAAACGACTTTTCTCGGTCTGAAAACGTTAGTTATGCAGTTTCATGAATAAAGCTGGGGCACATTAAAATTTTTTCATATGCATGAAAGAAATGTTATTTGCAATTCAGAAATACACTTCTTGATGTGTTAGAAGTTTTATGCATGGGAAATTTAGCCAGAGCCTGAATGCATAAAACGCTCCGTTAAGGCCTTCTGGGATCACCAATAGCGGTTTTATGCATCTCGGCTTATGAAAAGAGGGCTTGCTCAGAAATGCTCTAAAACGACTTTTCTCGGTCTGAAAACGTTAGTTATGCAGTTTCATGAATAAAGCTGGGGCACATTAAAATTTTTTCATATGCATGAAAGAAATGTTATTTGCAATTCAGAAATACACTTCTTGATGTGTTAGAAGTTTTATGCATGGGAAATTTAGCCAGAGCCTGAATGCATAAAACGCTCCGTTAAGGCCTTCTGGGATCACCAATAGCGGTTTTATGCATCTCGGCTTATGAAAAGAGGGCTTGCTCAGAAATGCTCTAAAACGACTTTTCTCGGTCTGAAAACGTTAGTTATGCAGTTTCATGAATAAAGCTGGGGCACATTAAAATTTTTTCATATGCATGAAAGAAATGTTATTTGCAATTCAGAAATACACTTCTTGATGTGTTAGAAGTTTTATGCATGGGAAATTTAGCCAGAGCCTGAATGCATAAAACGCTCCGTTAAGGCCTTCTGGGATCACCAATAGCGGTTTTATGCATCTCGGCTTATGAAAAGAGGGCTTGCTCAGAAATGCTCTAAAACGACTTTTCTCGGTCTGAAAACGTTAGTTATGCAGTTTCATGAATAAAGCTGGGGCACATTAAAATTTTTTCATATGCATGAAAGAAATGTTATTTGCAATTCAGAAATACACTTCTTGATGTGTTAGAAGTTTTATGCATGGGAAATTTAGCCAGAGCCTGAATGCATAAAACGCTCCGTTAAGGCCTTCTGGGATCACCAATAGCGGTTTTATGCATCTCGGCTTATGAAAAGAGGGCTTGCTCAGAAATGCTCTAAAACGACTTTTCTCGGTCTGAAAACGTTAGTTATGCAGTTTCATGAATAAAGCTGGGGCACATTAAAATTTTTTCATATGCATGAAAGAAATGTTATTTGCAATTCAGAAATACACTTCTTGATGTGTTAGAAGTTTTATGCATGGGAAATTTAGCCAGAGCCTGAATGCATAAAACGCTCCGTTAAGGCCTTCTGGGATCACCAATAGCGGTTTTATGCATCTCGGCTTATGAAAAGAGGGCTTGCTCAGAAATGCTCTAAAACGACTTTTCTCGGTCTGAAAACGTTAGTTATGCAGTTTCATGAATAAAGCTGGGGCACATTAAAATTTTTTCATATGCATGAAAGAAATGTTATTTGCAATTCAGAAATACACTTCTTGATGTGTTAGAAGTTTTATGCATGGGAAATTTAGCCAGAGCCTGAATGCATAAAACGCTCCGTTAAGGCCTTCTGGGATCACCAATAGCGGTTTTATGCATCTCGGCTTATGAAAAGAGGGCTTGCTCAGAAATGCTCTAAAACGACTTTTCTCGGTCTGAAAACGTTAGTTATGCAGTTTCATGAATAAAGCTGGGGCACATTAAAATTTTTTCATATGCATGAAAGAAATGTTATTTGCAATTCAGAAATACACTTCTTGATGTGTTAGAAGTTTTATGCATGGGAAATTTAGCCAGAGCCTGAATGCATAAAACGCTCCGTTAAGGCCTTCTGGGATCACCAATAGCGGTTTTATGCATCTCGGCTTATGAAAAGAGGGCTTGCTCAGAAATGCTCTAAAACGACTTTTCTCGGTCTGAAAACGTTAGTTATGCAGTTTCATGAATAAAGCTGGGGCACATTAAAATTTTTTCATATGCATGAAAGAAATGTTATTTGCAATTCAGAAATACACTTCTTGATGTGTTAGAAGTTTTATGCATGGGAAATTTAGCCAGAGCCTGAATGCATAAAACGCTCCGTTAAGGCCTTCTGGGATCACCAATAGCGGTTTTATGCATCTCGGCTTATGAAAAGAGGGCTTGCTCAGAAATGCTCTAAAACGACTTTTCTCGGTCTGAAAACGTTAGTTATGCAGTTTCATGAATAAAGCTGGGGCACATTAAAATTTTTTCATATGCATGAAAGAAATGTTATTTGCAATTCAGAAATACACTTCTTGATGTGTTAGAAGTTTTATGCATGGGAAATTTAGCCAGAGCCTGAATGCATAAAACGCTCCGTTAAGGCCTTCTGGGATCACCAATAGCGGTTTTATGCATCTCGGCTTATGAAAAGAGGGCTTGCTCAGAAATGCTCTAAAACGACTTTTCTCGGTCTGAAAACGTTAGTTATGCAGTTTCATGAATAAAGCTGGGGCACATTAAAATTTTTTCATATGCATGAAAGAAATGTTATTTGCAATTCAGAAATACACTTCTTGATGTGTTAGAAGTTTTATGCATGGGAAATTTAGCCAGAGCCTGAATGCATAAAACGCTCCGTTAAGGCCTTCTGGGATCACCAATAGCGGTTTTATGCATCTCGGCTTATGAAAAGAGGGCTTGCTCAGAAATGCTCTAAAACGACTTTTCTCGGTCTGAAAACGTTAGTTATGCAGTTTCATGAATAAAGCTGGGGCACATTAAAATTTTTTCATATGCATGAAAGAAATGTTATTTGCAATTCAGAAATACACTTCTTGATGTGTTAGAAGTTTTATGCATGGGAAATTTAGCCAGAGCCTGAATGCATAAAACGCTCCGTTAAGGCCTTCTGGGATCACCAATAGCGGTTTTATGCATCTCGGCTTATGAAAAGAGGGCTTGCTCAGAAATGCTCTAAAACGACTTTTCTCGGTCTGAAAACGTTAGTTATGCAGTTTCATGAATAAAGCTGGGGCACATTAAAATTTTTTCATATGCATGAAAGAAATGTTATTTGCAATTCAGAAATACACTTCTTGATGTGTTAGAAGTTTTATGCATGGGAAATTTAGCCAGAGCCTGAATGCATAAAACGCTCCGTTAAGGCCTTCTGGGATCACCAATAGCGGTTTTATGCATCTCGGCTTATGAAAAGAGGGCTTGCTCAGAAATGCTCTAAAACGACTTTTCTCGGTCTGAAAACGTTAGTTATGCAGTTTCATGAATAAAGCTGGGGCACATTAAAATTTTTTCATATGCATGAAAGAAATGTTATTTGCAATTCAGAAATACACTTCTTGATGTGTTAGAAGTTTTATGCATGGGAAATTTAGCCAGAGCCTGAATGCATAAAACGCTCCGTTAAGGCCTTCTGGGATCACCAATAGCGGTTTTATGCATCTCGGCTTATGAAAAGAGGGCTTGCTCAGAAATGCTCTAAAACGACTTTTCTCGGTCTGAAAACGTTAGTTATGCAGTTTCATGAATAAAGCTGGGGCACATTAAAATTTTTTCATATGCATGAAAGAAATGTTATTTGCAATTCAGAAATACACTTCTTGATGTGTTAGAAGTTTTATGCATGGGAAATTTAGCCAGAGCCTGAATGCATAAAACGCTCCGTTAAGGCCTTCTGGGATCACCAATAGCGGTTTTATGCATCTCGGCTTATGAAAAGAGGGCTTGCTCAGAAATGCTCTAAAACGACTTTTCTCGGTCTGAAAACGTTAGTTATGCAGTTTCATGAATAAAGCTGGGGCACATTAAAATTTTTTCATATGCATGAAAGAAATGTTATTTGCAATTCAGAAATACACTTCTTGATGTGTTAGAAGTTTTATGCATGGGAAATTTAGCCAGAGCCTGAATGCATAAAACGCTCCGTTAAGGCCTTCTGGGATCACCAATAGCGGTTTTATGCATCTCGGCTTATGAAAAGAGGGCTTGCTCAGAAATGCTCTAAAACGACTTTTCTCGGTCTGAAAACGTTAGTTATGCAGTTTCATGAATAAAGCTGGGGCACATTAAAATTTTTTCATATGCATGAAAGAAATGTTATTTGCAATTCAGAAATACACTTCTTGATGTGTTAGAAGTTTTATGCATGGGAAATTTAGCCAGAGCCTGAATGCATAAAACGCTCCGTTAAGGCCTTCTGGGATCACCAATAGCGGTTTTATGCATCTCGGCTTATGAAAAGAGGGCTTGCTCAGAAATGCTCTAAAACGACTTTTCTCGGTCTGAAAACGTTAGTTATGCAGTTTCATGAATAAAGCTGGGGCACATTAAAATTTTTTCATATGCATGAAAGAAATGTTATTTGCAATTCAGAAATACACTTCTTGATGTGTTAGAAGTTTTATGCATGGGAAATTTAGCCAGAGCCTGAATGCATAAAACGCTCCGTTAAGGCCTTCTGGGATCACCAATAGCGGTTTTATGCATCTCGGCTTATGAAAAGAGGGCTTGCTCAGAAATGCTCTAAAACGACTTTTCTCGGTCTGAAAACGTTAGTTATGCAGTTTCATGAATAAAGCTGGGGCACATTAAAATTTTTTCATATGCATGAAAGAAATGTTATTTGCAATTCAGAAATACACTTCTTGATGTGTTAGAAGTTTTATGCATGGGAAATTTAGCCAGAGCCTGAATGCATAAAACGCTCCGTTAAGGCCTTCTGGGATCACCAATAGCGGTTTTATGCATCTCGGCTTATGAAAAGAGGGCTTGCTCAGAAATGCTCTAAAACGACTTTTCTCGGTCTGAAAACGTTAGTTATGCAGTTTCATGAATAAAGCTGGGGCACATTAAAATTTTTTCATATGCATGAAAGAAATGTTATTTGCAATTCAGAAATACACTTCTTGATGTGTTAGAAGTTTTATGCATGGGAAATTTAGCCAGAGCCTGAATGCATAAAACGCTCCGTTAAGGCCTTCTGGGATCACCAATAGCGGTTTTATGCATCTCGGCTTATGAAAAGAGGGCTTGCTCAGAAATGCTCTAAAACGACTTTTCTCGGTCTGAAAACGTTAGTTATGCAGTTTCATGAATAAAGCTGGGGCACATTAAAATTTTTTCATATGCATGAAAGAAATGTTATTTGCAATTCAGAAATACACTTCTTGATGTGTTAGAAGTTTTATGCATGGGAAATTTAGCCAGAGCCTGAATGCATAAAACGCTCCGTTAAGGCCTTCTGGGATCACCAATAGCGGTTTTATGCATCTCGGCTTATGAAAAGAGGGCTTGCTCAGAAATGCTCTAAAACGACTTTTCTCGGTCTGAAAACGTTAGTTATGCAGTTTCATGAATAAAGCTGGGGCACATTAAAATTTTTTCATATGCATGAAAGAAATGTTATTTGCAATTCAGAAATACACTTCTTGATGTGTTAGAAGTTTTATGCATGGGAAATTTAGCCAGAGCCTGAATGCATAAAACGCTCCGTTAAGGCCTTCTGGGATCACCAATAGCGGTTTTATGCATCTCGGCTTATGAAAAGAGGGCTTGCTCAGAAATGCTCTAAAACGACTTTTCTCGGTCTGAAAACGTTAGTTATGCAGTTTCATGAATAAAGCTGGGGCACATTAAAATTTTTTCATATGCATGAAAGAAATGTTATTTGCAATTCAGAAATACACTTCTTGATGTGTTAGAAGTTTTATGCATGGGAAATTTAGCCAGAGCCTGAATGCATAAAACGCTCCGTTAAGGCCTTCTGGGATCACCAATAGCGGTTTTATGCATCTCGGCTTATGAAAAGAGGGCTTGCTCAGAAATGCTCTAAAACGACTTTTCTCGGTCTGAAAACGTTAGTTATGCAGTTTCATGAATAAAGCTGGGGCACATTAAAATTTTTTCATATGCATGAAAGAAATGTTATTTGCAATTCAGAAATACACTTCTTGATGTGTTAGAAGTTTTATGCATGGGAAATTTAGCCAGAGCCTGAATGCATAAAACGCTCCGTTAAGGCCTTCTGGGATCACCAATAGCGGTTTTATGCATCTCGGCTTATGAAAAGAGGGCTTGCTCAGAAATGCTCTAAAACGACTTTTCTCGGTCTGAAAACGTTAGTTATGCAGTTTCATGAATAAAGCTGGGGCACATTAAAATTTTTTCATATGCATGAAAGAAATGTTATTTGCAATTCAGAAATACACTTCTTGATGTGTTAGAAGTTTTATGCATGGGAAATTTAGCCAGAGCCTGAATGCATAAAACGCTCCGTTAAGGCCTTCTGGGATCACCAATAGCGGTTTTATGCATCTCGGCTTATGAAAAGAGGGCTTGCTCAGAAATGCTCTAAAACGACTTTTCTCGGTCTGAAAACGTTAGTTATGCAGTTTCATGAATAAAGCTGGGGCACATTAAAATTTTTTCATATGCATGAAAGAAATGTTATTTGCAATTCAGAAATACACTTCTTGATGTGTTAGAAGTTTTATGCATGGGAAATTTAGCCAGAGCCTGAATGCATAAAACGCTCCGTTAAGGCCTTCTGGGATCACCAATAGCGGTTTTATGCATCTCGGCTTATGAAAAGAGGGCTTGCTCAGAAATGCTCTAAAACGACTTTTCTCGGTCTGAAAACGTTAGTTATGCAGTTTCATGAATAAAGCTGGGGCACATTAAAATTTTTTCATATGCATGAAAGAAATGTTATTTGCAATTCAGAAATACACTTCTTGATGTGTTAGAAGTTTTATGCATGGGAAATTTAGCCAGAGCCTGAATGCATAAAACGCTCCGTTAAGGCCTTCTGGGATCACCAATAGCGGTTTTATGCATCTCGGCTTATGAAAAGAGGGCTTGCTCAGAAATGCTCTAAAACGACTTTTCTCGGTCTGAAAACGTTAGTTATGCAGTTTCATGAATAAAGCTGGGGCACATTAAAATTTTTTCATATGCATGAAAGAAATGTTATTTGCAATTCAGAAATACACTTCTTGATGTGTTAGAAGTTTTATGCATGGGAAATTTAGCCAGAGCCTGAATGCATAAAACGCTCCGTTAAGGCCTTCTGGGATCACCAATAGCGGTTTTATGCATCTCGGCTTATGAAAAGAGGGCTTGCTCAGAAATGCTCTAAAACGACTTTTCTCGGTCTGAAAACGTTAGTTATGCAGTTTCATGAATAAAGCTGGGGCACATTAAAATTTTTTCATATGCATGAAAGAAATGTTATTTGCAATTCAGAAATACACTTCTTGATGTGTTAGAAGTTTTATGCATGGGAAATTTAGCCAGAGCCTGAATGCATAAAACGCTCCGTTAAGGCCTTCTGGGATCACCAATAGCGGTTTTATGCATCTCGGCTTATGAAAAGAGGGCTTGCTCAGAAATGCTCTAAAACGACTTTTCTCGGTCTGAAAACGTTAGTTATGCAGTTTCATGAATAAAGCTGGGGCACATTAAAATTTTTTCATATGCATGAAAGAAATGTTATTTGCAATTCAGAAATACACTTCTTGATGTGTTAGAAGTTTTATGCATGGGAAATTTAGCCAGAGCCTGAATGCATAAAACGCTCCGTTAAGGCCTTCTGGGATCACCAATAGCGGTTTTATGCATCTCGGCTTATGAAAAGAGGGCTTGCTCAGAAATGCTCTAAAACGACTTTTCTCGGTCTGAAAACGTTAGTTATGCAGTTTCATGAATAAAGCTGGGGCACATTAAAATTTTTTCATATGCATGAAAGAAATGTTATTTGCAATTCAGAAATACACTTCTTGATGTGTTAGAAGTTTTATGCATGGGAAATTTAGCCAGAGCCTGAATGCATAAAACGCTCCGTTAAGGCCTTCTGGGATCACCAATAGCGGTTTTATGCATCTCGGCTTATGAAAAGAGGGCTTGCTCAGAAATGCTCTAAAACGACTTTTCTCGGTCTGAAAACGTTAGTTATGCAGTTTCATGAATAAAGCTGGGGCACATTAAAATTTTTTCATATGCATGAAAGAAATGTTATTTGCAATTCAGAAATACACTTCTTGATGTGTTAGAAGTTTTATGCATGGGAAATTTAGCCAGAGCCTGAATGCATAAAACGCTCCGTTAAGGCCTTCTGGGATCACCAATAGCGGTTTTATGCATCTCGGCTTATGAAAAGAGGGCTTGCTCAGAAATGCTCTAAAACGACTTTTCTCGGTCTGAAAACGTTAGTTATGCAGTTTCATGAATAAAGCTGGGGCACATTAAAATTTTTTCATATGCATGAAAGAAATGTTATTTGCAATTCAGAAATACACTTCTTGATGTGTTAGAAGTTTTATGCATGGGAAATTTAGCCAGAGCCTGAATGCATAAAACGCTCCGTTAAGGCCTTCTGGGATCACCAATAGCGGTTTTATGCATCTCGGCTTATGAAAAGAGGGCTTGCTCAGAAATGCTCTAAAACGACTTTTCTCGGTCTGAAAACGTTAGTTATGCAGTTTCATGAATAAAGCTGGGGCACATTAAAATTTTTTCATATGCATGAAAGAAATGTTATTTGCAATTCAGAAATACACTTCTTGATGTGTTAGAAGTTTTATGCATGGGAAATTTAGCCAGAGCCTGAATGCATAAAACGCTCCGTTAAGGCCTTCTGGGATCACCAATAGCGGTTTTATGCATCTCGGCTTATGAAAAGAGGGCTTGCTCAGAAATGCTCTAAAACGACTTTTCTCGGTCTGAAAACGTTAGTTATGCAGTTTCATGAATAAAGCTGGGGCACATTAAAATTTTTTCATATGCATGAAAGAAATGTTATTTGCAATTCAGAAATACACTTCTTGATGTGTTAGAAGTTTTATGCATGGGAAATTTAGCCAGAGCCTGAATGCATAAAACGCTCCGTTAAGGCCTTCTGGGATCACCAATAGCGGTTTTATGCATCTCGGCTTATGAAAAGAGGGCTTGCTCAGAAATGCTCTAAAACGACTTTTCTCGGTCTGAAAACGTTAGTTATGCAGTTTCATGAATAAAGCTGGGGCACATTAAAATTTTTTCATATGCATGAAAGAAATGTTATTTGCAATTCAGAAATACACTTCTTGATGTGTTAGAAGTTTTATGCATGGGAAATTTAGCCAGAGCCTGAATGCATAAAACGCTCCGTTAAGGCCTTCTGGGATCACCAATAGCGGTTTTATGCATCTCGGCTTATGAAAAGAGGGCTTGCTCAGAAATGCTCTAAAACGACTTTTCTCGGTCTGAAAACGTTAGTTATGCAGTTTCATGAATAAAGCTGGGGCACATTAAAATTTTTTCATATGCATGAAAGAAATGTTATTTGCAATTCAGAAATACACTTCTTGATGTGTTAGAAGTTTTATGCATGGGAAATTTAGCCAGAGCCTGAATGCATAAAACGCTCCGTTAAGGCCTTCTGGGATCACCAATAGCGGTTTTATGCATCTCGGCTTATGAAAAGAGGGCTTGCTCAGAAATGCTCTAAAACGACTTTTCTCGGTCTGAAAACGTTAGTTATGCAGTTTCATGAATAAAGCTGGGGCACATTAAAATTTTTTCATATGCATGAAAGAAATGTTATTTGCAATTCAGAAATACACTTCTTGATGTGTTAGAAGTTTTATGCATGGGAAATTTAGCCAGAGCCTGAATGCATAAAACGCTCCGTTAAGGCCTTCTGGGATCACCAATAGCGGTTTTATGCATCTCGGCTTATGAAAAGAGGGCTTGCTCAGAAATGCTCTAAAACGACTTTTCTCGGTCTGAAAACGTTAGTTATGCAGTTTCATGAATAAAGCTGGGGCACATTAAAATTTTTTCATATGCATGAAAGAAATGTTATTTGCAATTCAGAAATACACTTCTTGATGTGTTAGAAGTTTTATGCATGGGAAATTTAGCCAGAGCCTGAATGCATAAAACGCTCCGTTAAGGCCTTCTGGGATCACCAATAGCGGTTTTATGCATCTCGGCTTATGAAAAGAGGGCTTGCTCAGAAATGCTCTAAAACGACTTTTCTCGGTCTGAAAACGTTAGTTATGCAGTTTCATGAATAAAGCTGGGGCACATTAAAATTTTTTCATATGCATGAAAGAAATGTTATTTGCAATTCAGAAATACACTTCTTGATGTGTTAGAAGTTTTATGCATGGGAAATTTAGCCAGAGCCTGAATGCATAAAACGCTCCGTTAAGGCCTTCTGGGATCACCAATAGCGGTTTTATGCATCTCGGCTTATGAAAAGAGGGCTTGCTCAGAAATGCTCTAAAACGACTTTTCTCGGTCTGAAAACGTTAGTTATGCAGTTTCATGAATAAAGCTGGGGCACATTAAAATTTTTTCATATGCATGAAAGAAATGTTATTTGCAATTCAGAAATACACTTCTTGATGTGTTAGAAGTTTTATGCATGGGAAATTTAGCCAGAGCCTGAATGCATAAAACGCTCCGTTAAGGCCTTCTGGGATCACCAATAGCGGTTTTATGCATCTCGGCTTATGAAAAGAGGGCTTGCTCAGAAATGCTCTAAAACGACTTTTCTCGGTCTGAAAACGTTAGTTATGCAGTTTCATGAATAAAGCTGGGGCACATTAAAATTTTTTCATATGCATGAAAGAAATGTTATTTGCAATTCAGAAATACACTTCTTGATGTGTTAGAAGTTTTATGCATGGGAAATTTAGCCAGAGCCTGAATGCATAAAACGCTCCGTTAAGGCCTTCTGGGATCACCAATAGCGGTTTTATGCATCTCGGCTTATGAAAAGAGGGCTTGCTCAGAAATGCTCTAAAACGACTTTTCTCGGTCTGAAAACGTTAGTTATGCAGTTTCATGAATAAAGCTGGGGCACATTAAAATTTTTTCATATGCATGAAAGAAATGTTATTTGCAATTCAGAAATACACTTCTTGATGTGTTAGAAGTTTTATGCATGGGAAATTTAGCCAGAGCCTGAATGCATAAAACGCTCCGTTAAGGCCTTCTGGGATCACCAATAGCGGTTTTATGCATCTCGGCTTATGAAAAGAGGGCTTGCTCAGAAATGCTCTAAAACGACTTTTCTCGGTCTGAAAACGTTAGTTATGCAGTTTCATGAATAAAGCTGGGGCACATTAAAATTTTTTCATATGCATGAAAGAAATGTTATTTGCAATTCAGAAATACACTTCTTGATGTGTTAGAAGTTTTATGCATGGGAAATTTAGCCAGAGCCTGAATGCATAAAACGCTCCGTTAAGGCCTTCTGGGATCACCAATAGCGGTTTTATGCATCTCGGCTTATGAAAAGAGGGCTTGCTCAGAAATGCTCTAAAACGACTTTTCTCGGTCTGAAAACGTTAGTTATGCAGTTTCATGAATAAAGCTGGGGCACATTAAAATTTTTTCATATGCATGAAAGAAATGTTATTTGCAATTCAGAAATACACTTCTTGATGTGTTAGAAGTTTTATGCATGGGAAATTTAGCCAGAGCCTGAATGCATAAAACGCTCCGTTAAGGCCTTCTGGGATCACCAATAGCGGTTTTATGCATCTCGGCTTATGAAAAGAGGGCTTGCTCAGAAATGCTCTAAAACGACTTTTCTCGGTCTGAAAACGTTAGTTATGCAGTTTCATGAATAAAGCTGGGGCACATTAAAATTTTTTCATATGCATGAAAGAAATGTTATTTGCAATTCAGAAATACACTTCTTGATGTGTTAGAAGTTTTATGCATGGGAAATTTAGCCAGAGCCTGAATGCATAAAACGCTCCGTTAAGGCCTTCTGGGATCACCAATAGCGGTTTTATGCATCTCGGCTTATGAAAAGAGGGCTTGCTCAGAAATGCTCTAAAACGACTTTTCTCGGTCTGAAAACGTTAGTTATGCAGTTTCATGAATAAAGCTGGGGCACATTAAAATTTTTTCATATGCATGAAAGAAATGTTATTTGCAATTCAGAAATACACTTCTTGATGTGTTAGAAGTTTTATGCATGGGAAATTTAGCCAGAGCCTGAATGCATAAAACGCTCCGTTAAGGCCTTCTGGGATCACCAATAGCGGTTTTATGCATCTCGGCTTATGAAAAGAGGGCTTGCTCAGAAATGCTCTAAAACGACTTTTCTCGGTCTGAAAACGTTAGTTATGCAGTTTCATGAATAAAGCTGGGGCACATTAAAATTTTTTCATATGCATGAAAGAAATGTTATTTGCAATTCAGAAATACACTTCTTGATGTGTTAGAAGTTTTATGCATGGGAAATTTAGCCAGAGCCTGAATGCATAAAACGCTCCGTTAAGGCCTTCTGGGATCACCAATAGCGGTTTTATGCATCTCGGCTTATGAAAAGAGGGCTTGCTCAGAAATGCTCTAAAACGACTTTTCTCGGTCTGAAAACGTTAGTTATGCAGTTTCATGAATAAAGCTGGGGCACATTAAAATTTTTTCATATGCATGAAAGAAATGTTATTTGCAATTCAGAAATACACTTCTTGATGTGTTAGAAGTTTTATGCATGGGAAATTTAGCCAGAGCCTGAATGCATAAAACGCTCCGTTAAGGCCTTCTGGGATCACCAATAGCGGTTTTATGCATCTCGGCTTATGAAAAGAGGGCTTGCTCAGAAATGCTCTAAAACGACTTTTCTCGGTCTGAAAACGTTAGTTATGCAGTTTCATGAATAAAGCTGGGGCACATTAAAATTTTTTCATATGCATGAAAGAAATGTTATTTGCAATTCAGAAATACACTTCTTGATGTGTTAGAAGTTTTATGCATGGGAAATTTAGCCAGAGCCTGAATGCATAAAACGCTCCGTTAAGGCCTTCTGGGATCACCAATAGCGGTTTTATGCATCTCGGCTTATGAAAAGAGGGCTTGCTCAGAAATGCTCTAAAACGACTTTTCTCGGTCTGAAAACGTTAGTTATGCAGTTTCATGAATAAAGCTGGGGCACATTAAAATTTTTTCATATGCATGAAAGAAATGTTATTTGCAATTCAGAAATACACTTCTTGATGTGTTAGAAGTTTTATGCATGGGAAATTTAGCCAGAGCCTGAATGCATAAAACGCTCCGTTAAGGCCTTCTGGGATCACCAATAGCGGTTTTATGCATCTCGGCTTATGAAAAGAGGGCTTGCTCAGAAATGCTCTAAAACGACTTTTCTCGGTCTGAAAACGTTAGTTATGCAGTTTCATGAATAAAGCTGGGGCACATTAAAATTTTTTCATATGCATGAAAGAAATGTTATTTGCAATTCAGAAATACACTTCTTGATGTGTTAGAAGTTTTATGCATGGGAAATTTAGCCAGAGCCTGAATGCATAAAACGCTCCGTTAAGGCCTTCTGGGATCACCAATAGCGGTTTTATGCATCTCGGCTTATGAAAAGAGGGCTTGCTCAGAAATGCTCTAAAACGACTTTTCTCGGTCTGAAAACGTTAGTTATGCAGTTTCATGAATAAAGCTGGGGCACATTAAAATTTTTTCATATGCATGAAAGAAATGTTATTTGCAATTCAGAAATACACTTCTTGATGTGTTAGAAGTTTTATGCATGGGAAATTTAGCCAGAGCCTGAATGCATAAAACGCTCCGTTAAGGCCTTCTGGGATCACCAATAGCGGTTTTATGCATCTCGGCTTATGAAAAGAGGGCTTGCTCAGAAATGCTCTAAAACGACTTTTCTCGGTCTGAAAACGTTAGTTATGCAGTTTCATGAATAAAGCTGGGGCACATTAAAATTTTTTCATATGCATGAAAGAAATGTTATTTGCAATTCAGAAATACACTTCTTGATGTGTTAGAAGTTTTATGCATGGGAAATTTAGCCAGAGCCTGAATGCATAAAACGCTCCGTTAAGGCCTTCTGGGATCACCAATAGCGGTTTTATGCATCTCGGCTTATGAAAAGAGGGCTTGCTCAGAAATGCTCTAAAACGACTTTTCTCGGTCTGAAAACGTTAGTTATGCAGTTTCATGAATAAAGCTGGGGCACATTAAAATTTTTTCATATGCATGAAAGAAATGTTATTTGCAATTCAGAAATACACTTCTTGATGTGTTAGAAGTTTTATGCATGGGAAATTTAGCCAGAGCCTGAATGCATAAAACGCTCCGTTAAGGCCTTCTGGGATCACCAATAGCGGTTTTATGCATCTCGGCTTATGAAAAGAGGGCTTGCTCAGAAATGCTCTAAAACGACTTTTCTCGGTCTGAAAACGTTAGTTATGCAGTTTCATGAATAAAGCTGGGGCACATTAAAATTTTTTCATATGCATGAAAGAAATGTTATTTGCAATTCAGAAATACACTTCTTGATGTGTTAGAAGTTTTATGCATGGGAAATTTAGCCAGAGCCTGAATGCATAAAACGCTCCGTTAAGGCCTTCTGGGATCACCAATAGCGGTTTTATGCATCTCGGCTTATGAAAAGAGGGCTTGCTCAGAAATGCTCTAAAACGACTTTTCTCGGTCTGAAAACGTTAGTTATGCAGTTTCATGAATAAAGCTGGGGCACATTAAAATTTTTTCATATGCATGAAAGAAATGTTATTTGCAATTCAGAAATACACTTCTTGATGTGTTAGAAGTTTTATGCATGGGAAATTTAGCCAGAGCCTGAATGCATAAAACGCTCCGTTAAGGCCTTCTGGGATCACCAATAGCGGTTTTATGCATCTCGGCTTATGAAAAGAGGGCTTGCTCAGAAATGCTCTAAAACGACTTTTCTCGGTCTGAAAACGTTAGTTATGCAGTTTCATGAATAAAGCTGGGGCACATTAAAATTTTTTCATATGCATGAAAGAAATGTTATTTGCAATTCAGAAATACACTTCTTGATGTGTTAGAAGTTTTATGCATGGGAAATTTAGCCAGAGCCTGAATGCATAAAACGCTCCGTTAAGGCCTTCTGGGATCACCAATAGCGGTTTTATGCATCTCGGCTTATGAAAAGAGGGCTTGCTCAGAAATGCTCTAAAACGACTTTTCTCGGTCTGAAAACGTTAGTTATGCAGTTTCATGAATAAAGCTGGGGCACATTAAAATTTTTTCATATGCATGAAAGAAATGTTATTTGCAATTCAGAAATACACTTCTTGATGTGTTAGAAGTTTTATGCATGGGAAATTTAGCCAGAGCCTGAATGCATAAAACGCTCCGTTAAGGCCTTCTGGGATCACCAATAGCGGTTTTATGCATCTCGGCTTATGAAAAGAGGGCTTGCTCAGAAATGCTCTAAAACGACTTTTCTCGGTCTGAAAACGTTAGTTATGCAGTTTCATGAATAAAGCTGGGGCACATTAAAATTTTTTCATATGCATGAAAGAAATGTTATTTGCAATTCAGAAATACACTTCTTGATGTGTTAGAAGTTTTATGCATGGGAAATTTAGCCAGAGCCTGAATGCATAAAACGCTCCGTTAAGGCCTTCTGGGATCACCAATAGCGGTTTTATGCATCTCGGCTTATGAAAAGAGGGCTTGCTCAGAAATGCTCTAAAACGACTTTTCTCGGTCTGAAAACGTTAGTTATGCAGTTTCATGAATAAAGCTGGGGCACATTAAAATTTTTTCATATGCATGAAAGAAATGTTATTTGCAATTCAGAAATACACTTCTTGATGTGTTAGAAGTTTTATGCATGGGAAATTTAGCCAGAGCCTGAATGCATAAAACGCTCCGTTAAGGCCTTCTGGGATCACCAATAGCGGTTTTATGCATCTCGGCTTATGAAAAGAGGGCTTGCTCAGAAATGCTCTAAAACGACTTTTCTCGGTCTGAAAACGTTAGTTATGCAGTTTCATGAATAAAGCTGGGGCACATTAAAATTTTTTCATATGCATGAAAGAAATGTTATTTGCAATTCAGAAATACACTTCTTGATGTGTTAGAAGTTTTATGCATGGGAAATTTAGCCAGAGCCTGAATGCATAAAACGCTCCGTTACGGCCTTCTGGGATCACCAGTAGCGGTTTTATGCATCTCGGCTTATGAAAAGAGGGCTTGCTCAGAAATGCTCTAAAACGACTTTTCTCGGTCTGAAAACGTTAGTTATGCAGTTTCATGAATAAAGCTGAGCCACATTAAAAATGTTTCACATGCATTAAATGAATGTTATTTACAATGCAGAAAGACACTTCTTAATGAGTTAGAAGTTTTAAGCATATGAAATTTTAAGAAGAGCTTCAGTGCACTCTAAGTTTAGAGCTTCTGTGAACGGCAATATTGTTTTAGTCCGTTTAAGGTTATGAAGTGAATGCATGCTCAGAAATACTCTAAAACGTCTTTCACAGTCAGAGAAAGTTAGTTTATGCAATGTAATGAATAAAGCTGACCCACATTAAAAATGCTTCATATGCATGAAAGAAGTCTTGAAGAAAGATATGCTCATGAAAGAAGCAATATAAAACAGCAATATTGAATAGGGGTTTAATAATTATGAGATTTATTCAAAAATCTTCAAAAGCATTACATAATATATTGACATCACTTTTAATATGGCAGTAAACTGTTCTAGATATAAGTCCTGGATCCCAAATCATTTCGTCTGCAACTGTAAGTACATTACACTGAAACATTACATTACATACCTTTAACCTTTTCCAGTAGTACATTACATACCTTTAACCTTTTCCAGTAGATGACTGAAATTTGGAGCTTCTCGATTCCTGTGGAATCAGAGGCTTCTGTGGAACTCATTTACATCATCCAAAAGACAGTTAGAACATTGTCTTTAAAATTTCACCAGTGCATTATTCACTCCCCAAACCACAGTACCTCTGGCAATGCTCTGAACACATACATAATGGGTGTTAGATCGCTGTCTCCATGCCTAGACAATTAAGATCCAGCCCTGGACGCCAGAACCTGTCAGAAAATATCAGTTTGTCCAGTATCAGAACAACTTGCCAGCAGAGAGGTCCAATACCCAAACCCTGTTAACAGGAGGTCTTGTCTGGTACCCAAAAATACCCAAAACACTATTAACAGTCTTCTGTCAGCCAAGAAGTTGACTAAGGAAAAAGCCAATGAAAGTGAAGAGCAGAAGCAGGAGACGAAGTAATGATGATAAAAGGAGCATGTTTATTGAATAGTCTTAGTTGCGTATGTCTCAATGCTCAGACTTTGTCTGAAGAACACAAAACCAACAAGTATTGTTATACCAAACTGATTCACAACAACATCCCATAAACCTTGAGTTTCTATAAACATTCCCTTGTATCTCTTATTCATGAAGACAAACAGCCCTTGAAGCTACACAGTCATAAGACTAAACGACAATGGAAAAAATAGCTAAAAAAAACAACTATAATATAATATAAATGACTAATCAATTAATGAATCAATAAAATGAATATATAAAAATGACTATAATGATTATTATAAATGATTATATGATTAAATGGAATAATAAAATGATCAAATGATTATAAATGAATAAATGAATGAAGAATATATAAAAAGAAAGCAAAACACAACACAAATGTATGGTTGCTCTGAGGCAAAACACACACATTTGCATCTGAGGATCGTCTGATCCTTCATGGGAAAAGATTATCTATCATCCAGCCATTGCTGCCTCATTCGGAGCCAGAGTAATTTTAATGGTGGTCCCAGACTAAACCTTAGGAATCAGTTTTGAAAAAGAAGAATTAAATAGTTTATTATGTAACCTAACAACAACAACATTAATAATAATAATAATAAACTATTATATTAATGCTAAATGTGGAAGAAAAAAGTCGTCACAAACTTCGCACTTTGGTTTGTTTGAATGGTCGGACTGTATAACTAATTCTGTTTTCTGCATTCTCATTTTCTGCAGTGTTTTGCAAAAGTATCAGCAGCTCCTGTAGCACTTTTTTAACAGGAAAAAGAAGCAAGGCGCACAGAGCGGAATTGGCTTGAAGAAGTGCGTTTGACCCTAGATAACAATATTAGAGGATATATTGATTTAGGATTGTTACCATAAACAACCCTGATCACTTGTGGTGTGTACAGCTCTGTTCTTTCGACACGCTGCTCAGTTTAAACTATGGAAACAGTAGGATTAGGCTACCCATATCATTATGTCTCACGGCCCAAATGGAAGCAAGTGGACCAACTATTTAAGAATGCCTGGTCTAAATTCTTCCCTACCACCCAAATTGGCATCCAAGACGAAGAGGAGTTGCGCCCCTCTCTTAGCCGCCATCGTCACCTACTTCTTCCTCTCCCCATCTCCTCCACTGCTGAAAGTGTGGTGGTGAGCCTTGGGCATCTGCATTTGGGAAATTCTAACTGCTCAAGATGTTTCAACACTCATTTAAATAAAATGAAAACAAACTCAACAAACTTTTAAGCCAGTCTTTATTCCCCATGGACTTAACAAGCAAACTGACTGAATACCTACACAAAAGGAGCAATTGCTGATTAAGCGTTTAGACAAAAGAGATTAAAAGCTGTGAGAGACTTTTTAAAATACATTGAGCAATGTGAACCCTTTTAAAGATCTGTTTGTTAAACTGAGATGCAAAAGGTTGACATTCCAGTTTGTATGGCAATTTCCAAATTAGATAGCTGGAAATATCTTTTGTTTTCTTCCAGTTTAGTCAATGAGTCATTAACTATATATGAACAAACAATAACTATCATAAAGGCATATTTTCTCATGAAAGACATTTCAGAGTACTTTTGTCAGAACTTCTGCACAAACAACAAGAATACAATTGCTTCCAGAAACTGAACTAGAACTGGTTAAATGCAGTTTTCAACAAAGTCACAGGACACATTTCATAATGGCAGTTATATTGATTGATGATCATTTTAACACAGTTACTTTAGTTTGAAAACCTTGCATTAAATTAAACATTAAACACTCACGTACATTCACCTATGGATTCAATCCAAAGCATATACCTTTAAGTAATTTAATATTTACAAAAACATTCACAACAAAAAGCTCTTACAATTATTTCCTCAGTGCAGGAACTATTTGTAGAAACACACTTCATGAACTCTCACCTACGTACTTAAGCTTGACAGGCTCTGGCTTTTGTATCTGGCAGCCACTGGCATTATTTATGTATGCAGTAGCATATGCCCTTGAAACTAAGTGTGGGCAGAATGACAGTGCAGCATTAAAACCTCTGTCTTTTTCAACAGTTCAACAACTGAATGTGAACTAAATCCAGTGGATCTCTATTCCTGTCTTGACGACTCACAGCACTGCACATTTTGGATGTCTCTCTTATTCACAAGTGATCCAACTTGATCAGCTTGTTAGCAGGAAGTGCCATGAACTATGACAGATAAGGGAGACAACAAAATGTGCTGTTCAGTGAGTCCCCAGGATGGGAATTGAGAATTACTGACAGGACCAAACTCTGTAGACTGTCATACTGGGTGCTTAACACATTTAAGTGTTTTAGTGCCACATTAAAAAGAAAATATGTAAGAATAAATGTAAAAAAATAAACATTCTTCCATGGTTTCAAAAATAAAGCCAAAACTGCCACATTTTGTCGCAGACAAAATCACGCAAATAATAATGCATGTTATCTTTCAGGATTTGTGAATTGAGATGACATGCTCCTTTAATCTGAAATCAGTGTTTCGAACATGACTGATGTTCAGCGTGACATGTTTGATTTTCTGTGTTTTTTAATGGTTGACTTTATTTATCAGAGCCATGCCTTTGTCCTTTTGACTAAATTGTTTACTTGTGATATTTCTTATTGTACAAACTTCTTACACCTTTATGATGGCTATTACTGTTCATTAGATATTATTGTTTAATAAATAATATTTATATAAATAATAGTAGCATTTAATGGTAGTATTAGGAAACAGGCTGTGTTAGTTACTGATGATGATTTTGACTTAAGTGCACATTGTTATGGCATAAAATGGTGACAACAGTCTTTATCTTTATGAGTGTGTCAGTAGTAAATATTTCTATACTGAAATTAACTAAAAATTGTATACAAGGAAATTATTTTTTTTAGTACTTTTAAACAACACCTTCTAAGACACAACCAACCCTGTTGAGGTAGGTTTTGAAGAATGGATGGCTGGTTTAAACTGGTCCTTAGCTGGTCATGTGCTGGTCCTAAGCTAAGCAATTAGCCATCTTAAACCAGCTTAAACCAGCATCCATGATACAAAAGCTACCTAACCAGCATATGCTGTTTATTTCAACAGGGATGTATTTGACCAGAGCTGTCATCGGAAACCCCTTTAACTAACAGCATATAAAAATGAGCTTTTTAACTATGAGATTGAGCTGAAGAATGAGAAGCAGGTAATCAAACTCACTCTTTTTCACTCTACATCATTCAATAAGCTTGTATAATACTCTACATTATTCAATAAACTTTAATGAAGTCAATGTTCATTCATGAGTGACATTTTCAAATTAGTAAAGGACGGTTGGGATTTTTTGTTTTTTTATCTACACCCTTGTGCCGTCAAACCGTTGTGTAAAAGCAATATCACACTTGTAGTTGTGTGATATGGCTCTATACTATCTTAATTAGATTACCTCGGCTTTGATTACCTACGTGTTACCTATCGCCAAATCACACTCCTACTGTAACTGACAAATAATAAAGTGACATATGCTGTATTATTTACGTTTAAACCATGGCACAATGGACATTTGGCCAAAATAAATATCATGGTATCAGATGACACAATTTTTACTTTTTATTTGTTTTTTATTACCCTTACAGTCTCAGAACGCTACAATTTAATTCTGAAAGATTGCTAATCTTAAAATATTACAGTTCAGTCTCGTAATAGGCCGTAATAGAATTATTCACCTAACTTTATGACTTTATTCTCACAGTCTAAGATTGTTTATTATTTTACCATGACACTGAAACACAAATATACTAATAGTAATAATACTAAATGCAAATACTAAATTGCAAGTAAGCATATAAATATGCATAGTTTGGAAAACAAAATAAAAATGGGGAATTGTTGTTGAGAAATCATATTGTATTGTGTTTTGGTGCATAATTTCATAGCATCTTTGTAAAAAGGCAGATGCTAATCATAGAAGGCAGCCTGTTGCTAGCTATGGACATGTTAGCCAGAAACATTATCAAGATATTTTGAGAAACTAGCATTATGGTCAAAAAATTCTGATGCTTTTTTTTGGCAGTATGCCGATACCAAAGCAATGGAGTTACTGATTTCAAGCTCTTTAATCTGTGTGGTGATGAGCCATGTTCTTGCACAAGCGGCAGTACTGGATGCTGTAGGAGTGAGAAAAAGTTGTCATTCTAGACAGCTTTTGAATGGACTCCTGAGTGCAGGCTGATATCATGAATATTTTTGCTATGAGAGAAATCCATTTTCCTGTGTAAAGTGTAAAGCTGTCATTTAATCAGGTGTAATTATATTGTTAATAGGATTTTTACATCAAAAACATCATCATTTAGAAATAAAAGGCCATTCTCTAGCCTGCTTTTGGTAAAGTCAAGGCATCACTAAAACATATTCTATTTGAGCATAAAAACAACATTTATATTTTTGAATTTTGTGTTTCTGATTTGAAATATATTATTTAATTTGGTTAAAGTCATTTTTTACATGTTTTATTAAATTTATTATTAATATTAGTTAGCGTGGCAAACAGTTTTTGAGATTTCAAGATTTCCCCTTTCGGACAGATAGGACTTGGTCTTGAATAACTGAAATCAGCACATGCCGCTGAGTGTCTCTCCTTGAAAGGGACTATGTTTAGCCTTCTGATTTGAACTAGAGGTTCTCACGGGTCTACTTTCAGATTCGAAACCCAAGCGGGTTTGGGTTCAAAACTAACAGGTGACGTGATTTGGGTCCAGTCGGGTTTCAAAACAAAAACAGACTGGGGATGCATTTATTGGGTCTGTTTTAGGTTGGGTTTTTAATTTTTAAAAATGTATAATTTACACATACTGGGTGAGAAGGGACTTGGGATGGATACATATATTGGGACTTGAGAAAACCTCTAATTTGAACACTGTTTAAAGACACGTGTCTACAATGTAAACGTGTCCTAATAAGGCGTCAGTGGGTGGGTGATGATAAAGTAGGGATTGATCTGTGTCTGCGCAGGCAGTCTTGTGCTGATGTATTCATCTGTATTACGCTATTAAAACTGGAAGTGGAAAACTAGTTTTAGGAAAAGATGTCTTTGGACTAACAGGGAAGTTTTGAGTCCTGCAAAGTGCAGTCTGTTCTCATACATTTTATTATCAAGATGTTTTATGTCTCCAAAGATCAGGAAAAATTGGACCTCAATTCATGACCCCTTCGGTAAGTCCTAGACCTACAATAAACGGTCATATTTTGTGATTTTGAGGATAATAAGTATGTCACAGGGTTTGTATGGGTTTTGATATGCAATTCAAAAATTCCACAAAAAAATTAAAAGAGTGGAAAATTGTTATTGTCTTTAAAAACACCATTTTAACATTCTATTTTGGAGAATTTGATTGTTTTATTCTGAACTATTTTGACTGCCTCTTGTCACAACCACATTGAACTCTGAGATTCTGCCCACACAGCCAGCAGCAAAAGTGTTCCTTATGCCAGAAATGACCATCGGCCTCCTGAAGGAACATTTCTG
This sequence comes from Cirrhinus mrigala, assembly GCA_036247105.1. Classification (NCBI taxonomy): domain Eukaryota; kingdom Metazoa; phylum Chordata; class Actinopteri; order Cypriniformes; family Cyprinidae; genus Cirrhinus; species Cirrhinus mrigala. The sequence goes on along the minus strand of CM070028.1, from coordinate 47,093,214 downwards.
AGAAGATCAGCTACAAAAGAAAGTGAGAGACACAGAGAATTAATTGCTGTTCATTTCACATACACCTCTCAGGCTAAACAAACTGTGGACATCTTTATGCCTTGTTGTAAAAGTTTTCCTAAATTTCGTTTAATTCTTTAAATCTCCTACTATAAATGTGTTTTTCTTCTCCAGCTAAAAAGCATTTTACTTTACCTCATCACAGCCCAGGCAGCGAGGTCTGATGCTCTGGCAGTAATGGCGTCCACACAGCAGCGCTCCTTCCTTCCAAAAGTAAATCAAGTCCACCAGAGCCTCACCACACTCACAGCAAACAAAACAGTTGGGATGCCACAGTCTCGTGTACCCAGCTCTCTCAGCATACACCACAGGGCTGTCCATAGCTGCCAACTGTCCACAGCCACTGCAATGCTGAGAGACAGAGAAGGTACAAAGGAGTTAGGAGTATATAGCAATGCTGGATTACCAAAAAAAAATAATGGGTGAAATTAAAGGGGTCATGAACTACGAAACCAAAACTCCCTTGATCTGAGGTCATTACACTATAAAAACATCCTGCACGTTTGTGATTCATGTGATGTATCCCAATTTTCAAGCAGTAGGAACTAATAAATATTCTGAATTATACCAATCCATAATCTAATACAGACTGGAATTAAACTACACCACGTTTGCACATTTGGCCAGGGAAGAACTGGTCTTCTGACTGAACTGGTTTCTCCCAAGGTTTTTTTTTCTCCACTTCTGTCACCTCTGGCTTGCTTACCCAGCTAGAAATGTTTCACGTTCTGGGAATGTTTTCAGCGAAGTTATATTTTAGTTCCCAGAATGTTCTGCTAAAAGGTAGGATAACATCGTCTAAAAACATTCTAAAGATGTTTATTGAGAACATTATCCTCTAACATTCTAATAAAGCTTCCCATCACAGTAGATGTGGACTTACATTGCTCAGATGCCAAATTTTGGTTGAAATATCTTTTTTGCTTTAAATATCTCCAAAATCAGCATTACCAGCTTCACTTATTATAAACAAGATTATTCTGTCATACATTTACTCAAGCACTTATTGAGATTAGCAGAGGTTTAGATGTTGATGTCTGTTTGAAAGTAATAGTTTGGTTTGATGTCACCATTATGGCAATAAGCATTTGCTTAAGTTGGGCAGTTTGATGTTTGTCTCAATGTTTTTTTTTAGCTGCTGTAACTATGTGAAAATGTGATTAGATGATGTCAGTTACTAATGATGTTAACTATCATCATGTAGTGATTTGTAATAAATAAGCAACTAAAACCACAGATTAAACTGAATGACAACAGGCAACATCATGACTGCTGGACTATCAACATGTTGCCAACATCATGATGATGACATTTTTTTCTTGCTGTTTTCGCTATAACAAATATAGTTATAATAGTTAGAGAAAAACATCTAAAAGTCAAGAGTCAAACTGCCCAACTAAAGCAAATGCTTATCACCATAATGGTGACATCAAACCAAACTATTACTTTCAAACAGACATCAACATCTAAACCTCTGTTAATCTCAGTAAGACCTTTTGTAAATGTATGACAGAAATAAAGTCAATCTGGTTTATAATACGTGGTAAGCTGGTAATGCTGTTTTTGGAGTTACTTAATGAAGTTGGAGCTTCATAAAACAAAGATTGGGTTTTTACTTTCAACCAAAATTTGACATCATAATGAGCAACATTAGAGTCCACATCCAATGTCCAATGGGAAGCTTCCTGATTAAATCTTTATTAGAATGTTAAAAGATAATATTCTAACAATGTCATCAAAAAACATCTGTAGAATGTTTTTAGAGAATGTTATCCTACCTTTTAGCAGAACATTCTGGGAACTAAAAACTTGCAGCTGAAAACATTACCATGTAATGTATAATGTTCTTGGAACATTCTTAGAACAAAAACATTTCTAGCTGGGTAGTTGGGGACACTAAGGGCGTTTCTCAAACGGAAGGCTGCATCCTCCGGAGGTTGCATTTGTAGGCTGCATACGTCATCAAGCCTGGTTTATTTCAGTTGAGTGAGCATTTCATTCGCGAGTCATAAGCACATTACAGAAATTTAAGCTTCACTAAGAATAATGGTTAACTGTTAATATTATAAAATAAGATATTCTTTATGACGTATGCAGTACACAAATGCAACCTCTGGAGGATGCAGCCTTCCGTTTGAGAAACGGCCTAAATATTCAGCAATATAATTAAACTGACAGTACTGACACTATTGGATGAGAGCTGAACTGAGCTGGATGATGACATCACTGTTTTCTACAACTGTTTTCATAATTGATGAGCTTTACACAGTTTTTGAACTAAATCAATACTGATCTGAACAATGACACTAACGTGTGTTTTTAAGAGCTGCTTTACAGCAGAATTGATCTCTGTTTGTCTCATTGAATCACTATTTTTTTTTTTATCCATGAAAAGGTGATAAATCTATGAGAGTATTCAGAGTTTATATATATGGATTGCACGTCTCTGGTATACCATATTTTATTTACCTAGTAAAAGAGAATATTTGGGTTGGTAAGAAAATAGCTGTACAGACAGTGAGTTTAATGAGCTTATCATCAAAGTCTGCTATGACTTATGATTCATTGGTGGATGTAGATGATTCAAACTCTAAAGTGTGCTAATCACCTACAGGGACAGAAAAGTATGACAGAATAGTTGATAGGTGTCAAATTATTTAAGTCTAGGTCAACAAAACACTATTCAATCACCAGAAGTTTTATAGAACACTGCTGGTCTGCTGTTTCTGTGTTGCAGATGACACCCTGGTGTAATTGATGATCACCTCAGAAACAAGCCATGAACAAGCTTGATGAGGGAAAATGAGTCATCTAAGCAACGTTTGCTCTACAGGCAAACATGCATCTACAGTATTCAGGCACCATGGACTTTCAAAACTTCTACTATTATGGAATTATTACCGACAACAGTGGAGCTAGCACAGCCATAGCCACTGGGTAGGTCTGTATGGTAAAAGGCGTTATACTGCACGAGACTTGAATAGGAGTAATGTCTATATGGTAAGGTAAAAGATGGTAGAAGGCATCATGTTTCCATCGGCGAGAATAGCAGGAAGACTTCCCTGACCATTGCATTTCCCAGTCACATTTTCTTGGTTAAACATCACTTAGACTACCAGAGTAAAAATCTATTTTGTATGTTCACATTAACGATGTAATTAATAGGCTATTCTATTTATTAAAACCAACTACAAATCTAATCAGGGGTGTGTTTCCCAAAAGCATCGTTAGCCAACTATGGTCACAATTTCTGTCATTACCAACATACTTCAACGATTCAGTGTTTCACGAAACCATAGTTCAAATGAACACTGGCAAACAGCATCACAAACCTACGTGGTTGGAACTTCAGCTCTCGACCGAAGCTAACATGCACTACAAACTATATCTTCCATTCTATCTAAATATGAATGCATTTTAATCTATCTATTTTTGCGCATCCTCTATAAGCGCCATGTTTTTAAGAGCATGCGTGTGCATAAATGCTAAGGGAATCCCGGAGTATGATGTAAGAGGGAACCCACGAAGAATCAAACATCAAACAAAGCAAAATGACAGGGAACAAAAAATGGTAAAATAGTCATCAGTTGCCATGTTCAACACAGCAGCATCTGAAGAGATCTCTAATTAGTTAAATAGCAGAAGTTATTAGTCCACCAAGTGTGTGATATAATTTGCAACATCCCTATATTGTTGAACTAATGTGGTTAAAACGACGGAATGTGTTTGGGAAACAGTTTTGACTAACTAGTTAGTTTCACAAATAATGGTGACACTAATGTGTGTTTTTCTAAGAGTTGCTTTGTGTAAAGGTGCGCTAATGGTGCTGTGGTGTTAATCGGCGAGTTACGCCGTTGTACGAGAAACGGACCCCAGTTTAATGTTTTTAGGCATTATAGATTTATTCCAAAATAATAAGTCAAGGCAGTAATAATTTAAACAATGTATTTTGTATAAACAATGATATTTGATAGATTGGTAAACACTGGTCACAGATGCTGAGATGCACCTTAAATTTCAACAAGCTGACTGCTAACTAAAAAAACGTGCATATCATGTTTTCAGGCCATTTGAAGTTTGATTTTGACGTAACAAAGTGGTGATATATAAGTGTGTGCACTGCTCACTTATTGTTTAATTAGACGTCCTATTAATGCCATCATTTTGTTCATTCAGTCGGCTACACGAACCCAAAACGTGCATGAACACAAGGGGATTTATCGCATGAACCGATTATAGCTGTTCATAATCAGTCATATCCAATCATATCACGACGAAGGCATGCCTGCTCTTACATGACCTTCCCCCAATCATTCTCAATTACCCTCCACCAAACTCATGGCACGCTTTAGAGGGTCTGTTAAAACTCAATGGGTTCAGGGAAGGCAAGAGACTTAGACTCCCACTGTAATACCCGGAAAAACAAGAGATTTATTTACTTTTATGAAGAAATATTTTCATTGTTTTATTTTTGTACTATTAATTTTTCTCTCATCCAATTTTTTTGCGGAGGCACTGCCTCCCTTGCCTCCGAGGAGGAAACACTCCTGCCCCACCACCGGGAGATGTACCAGGGCTATACTGTAAATCTATACCTTCAGGAGAAGATTATATCTTAAATCTTCACGTGAGCATGTCCTTAAAGGTAGGGTGTTGGGTTAGACATTAATATTTTTGGTTTACACGGTCAGCCATTTGCAAAGATTTAACTTAACTCACATATTCACTCTTATTGCTGAGAGGAGACTGTGCTGTTCCATTTGTGGTGGTCTCAGGATCTGGCTGTTCTTGGGAGGCATCTTCATTCTTCACTGCTGTACATTTTTCTCCAGGCAGGGCAACCTCTCCTACTCCTAAGGATTCCTCCTTAAAGGATTTCACAAACTGAGCCATAGCTTTCAACTCTACCTCAGACAGGCTGTGGCAGAATGCAGGGTCGTGATCGTAGGAAGGCAGCTGTCTTATCAGTTGCTTGTGGCGATACAACGATCCTGCTGTGCCAGCCACAGGTCGCCTTTCTTCAGGGAGAAGCTCCATGTACTGCATCGCCTGACAAACAGACAGAATTATGTAACAGCAACCTGGCCTCAATGTTTATACATAGGTATTGGTGCACAACATTTACAAGTATGCTGAAATGTACAATTTGGACATACTGAAACATCTGAAACATAAACAGTATCACATATTTACAGCTAAAAAAAGTAAAATATTTACAAATCTTTTAAATCATAAAGATTCAAAAGATGCACTTTTATCAATAAATGATTTAGATGATTAGAGCCCTTAACCTATACCTCAAAACCTAAACATAACCATTCTAAAGAGTATATAAGAGTCTAAAAAGAATATATAAAACGTAACTGGCAGAAATATGGAGGAAAATTACCATTTTAGTAATTAATAGCATTATAAAGATTTTTTGACTCACTTATCTCATAGTTTAAAACTTAACCGAAGCATTTTTTAAAAAATATGTATGTAAAAATAAATAAATGCCAGAATGCAATAACCACACTTTATGTATACATATATATAAAAAAAACATGAATACTCATGAGATCATGTTGGTAAGAGAAATCAGGACAAGAATGTCAGTGCCTCCTCAAAAAAGAAAAAGAAAAGAAAAAAACAGTGAAATAATTTTATCATTTACTTCTGGTTTTCTTATTTCTTTAGAGAGAATTAACAAAAGAAATGTGATTGATATCTTGAGTGCCTTGAGATATTTTAAGATTGTTCAGAGAATATTACAGGGCACCTTATGTCAAGATTATTTATTTCTCCATAATAAAATATGTTCATGAAAATTCCAACAATTTTAACAAACAGTGTGGACTATGTGTGACTGTGGCTTAGTTCATGGATATAAAGTAAATGCAGAAATTTCTGAGCCAGTGATGCTTTCAGGAAACTAGCCTATTCTGCTAAATGATCACGACTGTACTTGGCCAAACATACACGGCTCTATGAAAAAAATTAAAGTAAAAAAATAAAAACAGACTTGGCAAGATGGAAAGTACTACCTCTCTCTATGTTTGGTAGGGTAGAAACATTCAAAATGAATGCGTTCTTTTCCTATTTCAGTCTCTTCCAGTGTGGGTTTCGGACTTAGCATTTAGTAGATTAAAATTTATTTGGCAGAATAAAAGACCAAGAATATGACAAAAAGCACTTATGTCAAATAAAAACAAGGGTGGTTTGAGTCTTCCTAATGTAAGGTACTATTATTGGGCTGCTCAAGGCTACAGCTGCTTGGAATAGAAATGATAAGGAGGTAGAACAGGTTAGTAAAAAATCTAATTCCAAATTCCAGATTCTATTTGATAGTTTTGCCATTTATGGACCTGCATGCACAGACAAAGTTAAGGAAGTAAATATATTCTCAAAATTTGGTCCACAATACAAAAAAGATGAGAGGAGTAGTAAATATAAAGTGCACTACACATTATGAGTAATCCAGTTTTTCTTTTATATAGTGGTTTTAGTAGATAGGAAGATCTCTAATGATAACTCTTCAGTGGGGTAATTATATGGTCTTTCTCTTAATTATATGATAGATTAACACTGAAATCTAATGATTTATTTAGAAATTTACAATTACAACACTATATCACAAATCTTAGACTTTGGGCCATAAAAGAATTCCAACGAATACTGAACAATATTCTCTTAGTATGAAAGAACATATTTTTCTACGAAAATCATGTATCCCATATTTGCAGACAATACTGGAACAATCTGAGGATACATTTCATATCAAGAAAATCTGGGAGTTAAATTATGTAATAGAACATGAGATGTGGATATGTGCTGGTTGTCATAGAGGCATTACAGTCAAATGTGGAATGAGATTTTTCAGAACATTGTTGGTGGTTGCAATGTTACAATGTTGGAGCAATTTTGTACTCCAGTCAAGTCATGTTTATACAATATATTGTTTTATAGCCACAAATATCATAATTGTTATCTTCTGTTTATTTTTAACTATGTGAATGTCTCAGTAGGACTATTTGTTTGTTCAGTGCATTTCACTGTGGAATTTTTTGTAGTTAGCTGCAGTTCAACGATATGGACCTGACAGCACTGTGGCAACATGTAAGCATGTTAATTTCAATGTCTAATCTGTAAAAAGTGATTTTTTTCTGATATGTGACAAAACAGTCAAATTTACATTACATGTTTCTCTAATGTAGCATTAGAATCATCTGTTGAAATTAGATTAAATTATAAACAGAAAGCGAACAAAGAACATTCATTTTATAATCAGTTAAGTTCAGAACGAGCACTGTAGCCAAAACTACTGTTATATCTACACTGCACAATAATTGTAAATTAATCTGCTATTTACTTTTTGTTTTGTACTGTTTTAGTTACAATGAAAAAAAAATCCTGAAAGTGCAGATGTCAAGTTGCAATTAGGTCACTGCGTTAATGCGCTCAGCAGATACTATGTTTTACAATCAGTCCAGTCTATAGGATATGGCAAGCAACATTAAATGCGTTCTCAGTTGCATCCTTTTTTTAATATAATTGTTCCTGAGGTGCACTTTTAATGTTACTAGGCTTTTTACAACCTAAAAGTCACAATTTGGAAATGAAAGGCCATTTTCTACCCTGATTTTAGCTCTCTGATTTAGACGTTCATTTTGAAAGGAAGTTTAAAAGTCACCTTTTAAGTATAAACAGCCATGACTATGATTGAGTTTTCACACATTTTCATATAAAATAAGTATTGTGGATGAAATAAGTACATGTGGAAGTTTTAAAAACGTTGTTACTGTTACAAGATTAATTACTCGTGTAAAGAGTTGTTAGAGAGAATTATATGATTATATATAGCATTATATTTATTATATACAGCATTATATTTAAATCTACTCATATGGTGACAAAGGTTTGGGAAAACAAGTAAAGGTGAAATAAATGTATTCTTAAATTTTGATTTAGTTTATTTAAGGCCAAATGTTCAAGCTGTAATTTATGTGGTTATTGACAACATAAATTTGGTTCACCATGGAATTAGACTGTATAATTCATGCAACGTGTTGATAACTACCAGAAATCAGCTTATTGAAATCCAACCAACATTTAAATCTCTTTTTAGAACAATACTTACTAATATTGAAATATCTTAATTGCCGCTAGACACTCAGACATCTGCCAATGGAGTCACTGGAGCACTGATATGATACCAGTGTTGGGGGTAATGCATTATAAGTAATGCAAGTTACGTAATCAGATTACTTTTTTTCAAGTAACTAGTAAGGTAACAAATTACTTTTTAATTTACAAGAAAATAGCTTAGTTACTTTTTCAAATAAGTAACGCCAGTTACCCCCCACCCCATTTATTAACTGAAAGCTCTCCTGTCCCCATGTTGAGAGAAATCGGGAGCAAGATGTTACTTTGGTGTTACTTTAGTTCTAGAATAAATGTGAACATGCATTAATTCATCTCACTCACTCACAAAAAAAGATTCAGTTTTGCTCAAAATTTATAAAAACGTTAAATGCAACTCAGAATATGATGCAATCTTGCAATATTTAAATATGTTAAATAATACAAATATCTTCTGTGTATTTGATCCCAATTTTTTAAACCAGTGTCTTTGCTGCTGAACTTCGATGATCCAATTCAACCATATTAATAAGCAAAAATTACTCAAGATAAACCAACATTTGTTCTTTTTTTTTTTTTTTTTATTGCTGAAGAGTGTTGAATTTTCATCTTCTGCATTCTACTGTATACAGACATAAATGTACTTTTCCTTCAGCCTGAGGCTTTTGGTGTGAAAGGGCTTTTACACTGCCAAAAATAGAACTTTTTATATTAAAACAAACACGCATGCCCCGCCCAGGTTTAGAAAGTAACGCTAAAGTAACGTAACGCATTACTTTCCATAAAAGGTAACTAAGTAACGTAATTAGTTACTTTTTTAGGAAGTAACGCAAATTTGTAATGCATTACTTTTAAAAAGTAAATTTCCCCAACACTGTAGACAACACTATCTAATCAATGTTATTAAAAATTTAAATTTGCTCTATGGCAAAGCAATAAAGCATAACAGACATACTGTAGCAGTATGGCGTTGTGTAAAGCTGCTTTGGAACTGTGTACTGTGAAAAGCACTTGATACAAATAAATATGACCCATCACCTAAATGTACTTTGCAGTTACTAAACGCATCAGAAACAAATCTTTTTGGAATTAATTTAACAGATTAGTAAATGATTTGGGTAATTGGTCATTGGGATTGGTGAATGGATTCAAAAGAATCAAGTCACAGAGATGAATCAAAATCTTCATAATTTTACATGAAGGATGTAAGGATTTATTACAGGGACTCTACGATTTACTAAATGGAACTTTCCCTTATGAAAAAAAATCAATGAAACAAAATCTCTTGCAATAATTAGCCACATTTCAAATAACTCACTTTAAACTTTCCAGAAAAAATGTTTCTAATTTGATAATAAGCATTTTAAACAAAAACGGCACCAATTCACTTATTCAAGTCAAACAGCAGAAATTTAAATGTTCCTCTAACAACTAGCTAAGAACAAAGCTTTCCAAAATGCCAGATAGATTTTTAATCAAAAAACAGGGGTGTATGAAGGCTGAAGAGAAACCTGAGAGAACAACAAAAGATTTAGCAGGCACACAGGCGGCATGATTCCTGGCAGCCGATTGTGGATAAAGTATAGAGCTTATTTTCAGAGTCCTGTCCTATTGCACATGTGTGCAAAACCTCCCTGCTGAAAATAGACGACTAAATATGAACTTTGTTTGACAAAGGCAGACCTTGTGAGCTGCTGTGAACCCTGGAGGTGGTAACAGCAGCCAGCGCATTCTGCTATCAAAATAAACTGTACAAATCCCTAGCATAGGCAGGCATCCTTCATTCCACCCTCCTACCTTGCGATAAAATGATCCCTTCAAATTTATGTGAGATCAGTGAGACAAATTTATTTGCAGCTTTTTCCATTAAGTCAAATGTAAGGTATGTGCCCGACGAGATGATTAAGCAAGGCTGCTCCATACCTTTACCAGAGAGGGCTATTTTTAACTTGCATGTGTTTCAAGTGTTTTACCAAACACCAGCCAAATGCCTGTAAGACCTGTAAAACACTGACATCTGACAAGAAATACCAGAAATCTAAGAGATAATTATACATGTACCCAGGTACTGCTGAAATATGGATTCTAACTGGTTCACTGGTTTTCAAACTTGTTGATGATTGTCATTAAATTAAACTGTTATAAGTAGTTCCAGGTCTTAGTTGCATTAGTTTCATGTTACTTCATCAAATACATTTATTTAAAAAAATCAATACAGTCTACCACGACAAAAGAAACAAAAATCAAATTTCACATGCACTTGACATAGTTCAAAAAAATTGTGGTTTGGAAAGTGAATAGGTAAAACCTAAAAGACACTGTTCAAACTGTGAACTTTAAGCAAATAAGACTGGACAATACTGTGGTTCTTTATCACATCACTGATAAAGAAAAGCACCAATATGCAAATCCTTCCTGCTCATAAAGGACTAAAAAGTTCTCTCTGGAAGCAGAAAATTTCGTAAACTCTCTGCGATCTGAAGCTCTAAAGAACTGAATAAAAACAAGTTCACTTTTCTCTTCAAGGCTCCCCCATCTGCAGGTACCAGATTGTCAGGATCTTCTACATCAGCTTCAGAACCTTTAAATCCAAGATATGAATGTTCTAGACTACGAAGATTAATTAGTGTTCAAGTCTTGAGGTTAAGACCAGTGGAGGACATCGCCGTCATCTGACTCAAGCGGACCATAAACATCTCGTTACCAAACCTTTTTTTCAGGCACCTTGCCATTATTAGTGTATACTGTCTGTATGATTTTTAAATTTGCATTAGAGGTTGTTTAGCTGATGTGAGTTAATAACAAATGATCATTCAGTTTACTTGCTGAATTCAGAATAAGGTTTACCTTATTGGTCTCAGAGACCAATACAACTGTACATCTTTCTTTAGATGATGTAAATCTAGAACAGGGGTGTCCAATGCTGCTCCTGGATGGCCAATGTCCCGCAGAGTTTAGCTCCAATCACAGTTAAACACACTTGATCCAGCTAATCAAGGTCTTACTAGGCATACTAGTAACTTCCAGGCAGGTGTGTTGAGGCAAGTTGCACCTAAACTCTCCAGGACAGTGGCCCTCCATGACCTAGTTTGGTCATCCCTGCTAGAAAAGTTACTAATTCTAGCTGGCGCCTAGGAATAAAAGGAGGATGAAGTCATCTAACACTCTCATACCTTAAATGACGTGTGACCAAAACTCACAATATTCCTTTTGGTACCATCTGTGAGATCCATTCATGCATTCTGGTGCTCCTTTGTGAGAACCTACTACAAATGCAACAGGTTTCTTTTTTGAGACTGTCCTATTCCAGAAAATGACCCTATAGGTTGTTTGTGCAAGCACCTTATTACAACCTATATACGTTTCAAAGTTAAGTGCTCTCTAGGTGGCGTAAAAATAATGACAGTGTCATGTTGGGTCTGTCATGACCAATCAAAAAGAAAAAGAAAAAACGAATTTAGCAGATAACAGCGTACAATGCATTCATGTGGTCAATAGGGTTGCAAATTTAGTGAACACTCCGATGGGTCGTATTTCAGGGATTTGACAAACGACCTATATGGGCGTACTGGTTGAAGGACATGTTGTCTTTTTTGGTCCACTGAACAAAGATTGTAGCGTATTTGTTTAATTTCAAATGTATATTTTGAAAATCAACAACAGCATTGATAATCCCAGTATTGAAGCTCCTCAAACAACTGGAAAGAACTTCAGTTGCCACAACTGACAACAAATGCCATATAAAACGCATGTAGTCTCGTGTTGCCAGACCTTCAGTCTGATGACAGAAGGTCTGAACTCCACGGCAACGTTCATCAACCAAGGACTGCACAAGAGGCCATCTGACTGACATGTAATGCAACCAATCACAGTTAGTTTCTTTATCATGTTTAGGAGAAAATGTAAAGTCGATGTCCCTACGATAACAGACTGGCCAGCATCTAATAAATAATTAATTCAGGAACGTTTGGCAAGTTTACTTTTATTTTATTTGAGACTATAACATTTTATATGCTTTTGTCTTAAGATTTTTAAAACCTTCTTGTAATTACATTAGTCAGCTAGAAATCAACAGATAAAGTAACAGACATTCTGTCACTTGTAAACATCAGTCGTGCTCACTAATAGTGGTGGTCAACATTGATACCACATGCTAATTGTTAGCTAGCAACTTTTTTTTTCATGTGTTGCCTCAAAAATCTTTATTTGTAAATTTATTTTTAAAAAGAATGACATCAAGGAAGGCCTCAGACACTGAAGCAGACCTTGTGATGGTTTTTTCACCATGTGGGTGAGGGCTTCTATATTTTAAAGGGGTCATCAGATGCAAAGTTCACTTTTACATGTTGTTTGAACATTAATGCGTGCTGGCAGTGTATGTACAAATCTACCCTATAATGATAAAAATCCATGCAGTGGTTTTTAATTCATCTGAAAAAATAATATCCCCTTTTTCAAATCGATCTCAGATACCTGTCGTTGTGGCGTCACACCAACAGAGGCCGCTCCCACCATAGTTGATTGACATGAGCATCGTACCTCAGACCCGCCTTAAATCAGCTGTAACAGTCTGACCTCCAATGTTTAGATGCCGGAGCAGGGATGTAAGTTAGACAAGAATATCTCCGATTGAGCGATTGAGGTGTTGTGTTGCTGGATGTAATAATGAACAGTGGTCGTCATTTACTCCAGACATCTGAGCCGCTGAAGATGCAGTGGATTACGTTTGTTTGTGAATGGAATGCGCATCCCGATCTACATATATCTGTCTATGTTCGCGCGAATCATTCATGATCCAGCTTCACTTACAGCAGAAGTGAGAATTAGGGTTTTTTTCACGAATCTTTGCAATCACCTTTCCTAATAACGTGCTAGTTAGCAAGTTTAGTGGCTAAATGTGGCTAAAACAGGCTCGTCACTCCACAGAGAGAAGAGAGGGGCGAGTAGAGCTCATTAACATTTAAAGCAACCTCGACCTGAACAGCATAATTTTTGCAGAGCTGATTTTGGCAAGGTAAAAAGGGTGTTACACTACCATTGATAATTTTTAACCAAAGTATATTATAGACTTTTCATTAAGACCCTAAAGAATCATATCAACTTGTAGAAAACGGGCATCCGATGACCCCTTTAACTGGGGAAAAATGGGTGGTAGAAATTTTTGTAGCTGGTACAACACAACTTTCACTAGCTACTCACTACCATGTTTTCCATCTAAACCAAGGTTGGCTGTCTTGCTCTTTACTGCTACCATCAGTAGCTCTTCTTGACTCATCAGCACTGAGCTACTTTCATTTCACAGTACAGCTAGCAGCCTGATCATCAGAACAATAATAAACTACTAAATGAAAATTTGTCGCGGCATATTACAATTTTCACAAATATTTAGCATGAATGTGTTAGCTCTCATGGGTTCTCTTACCAGTTTCTGGGTGAGGCCTGGTGGGGCCCAGTCATACGTAACTGTGTTGAACGTTGGGTCTTTACGTGAGACCACTGGGTTGGTGACGATCATGCGGTTACGTTTATAGACCCTTGTGCCGTCTCCTCCCTTAACCTTAGTTGTGAGATGGGCATAACGGGACTCTGCCAGCAATCTTCCGACCTTGCGGTCATCCTCAGTGTCAGAGTTGGATACATGCTCCTCCTGACTGCAGTGGCACTGTATGCAAGCTTTTCTGCAAAAATCAAGGTTATAGTTTATTAGGCATTGTACCAGTCACATCTCAACTGCACAGGCTGACGGGACAGTGCCCCACCAAATAATCATCTACTTGAAACTACAGACCTGTATAAGATGAAGCAATCCTACATTTAACATGTAAATGTGTTCAGACTTCTGAACTAGTTTAGTAGTTTCTAAACTACTGCCTGCTTGTTTTTACATTACCTCACATCAATCTTTCCCGACCAATCACAAGAGCCATTAAGAAGAACAATCACTCCACTTCAGCAATGCTTACAGATGTTACTCAACCAGAATAAATCTTTTGCTGCTGGTGTGAGGCTCAGTGCGAGTTAGTGGATGCAAGGCCCAACCACCTGGCAAATTCGGCAATTTGATTTTGAACTGAAAATATAACATTTTTGTGATTCTGATTCAAATAATTAATTTAAATGTGGCGAGAAACAATAATGGAGCCATTTTCTGCATATTAGGCATATGATCAGCAGTGAACGTGCATATTTTAAAATATTACTTGCAAATAGTTCAAATGCATTACAATAAATTCTTGCTCTTTTACTATTTTCTTTATTCTCTAAAATCCCTTTCAAATCCTGTATTTCTACAGTCTATGTCCTCGGTCAGTTCATGACAGCTTAGTCAAATTTTGCGAGGCCTCCAAAAGTGCAAGGCCCTGTGTGGTTACACACTTCGCACAACCTTTGCAACAACTCTGGCTGTTGTTACCACTGACATTTCTTCAGCAATATGCTAAGTATCGATCCTACAAGTTATCAAAAATCAAACGTATAAGTGTATTTTCCTATGCTTTATTTCAATATTGGGACCACATTATTTAATATTTGTTACAAATACAAAGGTTCGAAATGTCCATTTAACAATTTAATAAAATGTTGTCACGTTTTAATAGGTCAAGCAGGTACTTTATTTGTTATCTGTACTTTTTGTTGACACGTCTATTTCCGTACTGCAGAGCCCTGCATGTGACATGCCGAAAGAAAAAACTGTATCAATGAATTAAGAAATAAATCAGTTTTTATCAGTTCCTTTCTTAAATGTGTTTTGTATACTTTTTTTCAGATGATTTAACAAAAATAAAAAAATTGTGAAAAAATTAACTAAAACAACAGAACAAAACAAAGGGACGAATTAATAAAATCTCCTCAATTTTTCTTAAAATTAAAGAAAAAACTGATAAAACTTTCTTTTTTTTCCTTTTATCATGTGAGTCTCTATAGACCAATTTGGAGTATAAATCACAGTTACATCACTTGCAACTGTGCACGCATTGTGGTGGCAGAAAAACAATGGTAACAAGTGAATCGAAACGGGTAAAATCCATTAAATGAGAGAAAAAGTATTGTTGTGATGTCAGAATTGGAATGGAAATCATTTTTATAGAATACTGTTGTCAAAGACACCATCTGAAGCTAAACGCAGATGTTTAAACGAACAAAATAATGGATAAAACCTGTATTTTTTACTCTACTTTTAATGCATAAATTTGAATTTAACTTCAATTTGAAATGAATTTAAACAATAGGTCTACACAGAATTCACATTGGCGGTTCATATTATATTAGCCCTACAGTTACAGCATGAAATACTACTTAAACCTATAACATTTTACATTTACCTTTTTTTCATAACTTGATTTCTCAACAATAGTGAGTTTGTCAATTCTGAGGGGAAAAAAGCCAGAAGTGTGGGATTATAAATTCATAATTCGGAGAATGACGAGTTCTTTATCAGTATTTTGAGATATAATCTCAGAATTGTGAGAATAAAGTCAGATTTTTGAAATATAAACTCAAATTTTTTTAAACTGTTTTATTCCATGGATTATTGTTAGTAGTAGCAGTGCCATGTCTTAATATTTACACACAAATTCACAGTACTCTCTCTCTCTCTCTCTCTCTCTCTCTCTCTCTCTCTCTCTCTCTCTCTCCCTCCCTTCCCCTCGCAGATTTAAAGCCCTACAAATCTGAACACTGGGATTGAAAATTTCACGTTATACTTTTTAAGTTACAATATTTCGAATGAATTATGACCAGCTTCCTAATATTGTGTTGGTCGCCCTTTTGCTGGCAAAGCAGCACTGACTCATTGAGGCATGGACTCCACTAGACCCCTGAAGGTGTGCTGTGTTATCTGGCACCAAAATGTTAGCAGCAGATCCTTTAAGTCCTGTATGTTGCGAGGTGGGGTCTCCATGGTTCGGACTTGTTTGTTCAGCACATCTCACAGATGCTCGATTGGATTGAGATCTAGGGGATTTGGAGCCCAGGTCAACACCTCAAACTTCTTGTTGTGCTCCTCAAACCATTCCTGAACCATTTTTGCTTTGTGGCAGGGCACATTATCCTGCTGAAAGAGGCCACAGCCACCAGGAAATGCAGTTTCCATGAAAGGGTATACACGGTCTGCAACAATGCTTAGGTAGGTGGTACGTGTCAAAGTAACATCCACATGGATGGCAGGACCCAAGGTTTCCCAACATTACACTGCCTCCGCCGGCTTGTCTTCTTCCCATAGTGCATCTTGGTGCCATGTATTCCCCATGTAAGTGATGCACATGCACCCGGCCATCCACAAGATGTAAATGAAAATGTGATTCATTAAACAAGACCACCTTCTTCCATTGCTCCGTGGTCTAGTTCTGATGCTCACGTGCCCACTGTTGGCGCTTTTGGCAGTGGGCAGAGGTCAGCATTGGCACCACGACTGGTCTGCAGCTATGCAGCCCCATACGCAACAAACTGCAATGCACTGTGTTTTCTGACACCTTTCCATCAGAGCCAGCATGAACTTCTTGAGCAATTTGAGCTACAGTAGCTGTCTGTTGGATCAGTGTACACTTTATAAAAGCTTTATAAAGCTTTTTGACTATTTCTATTTTATTTCAGTAGTCCTCACAAGCTTTCATTCCATTTCCTCTTGCTGAGTTTTCATTACTCATAATTCCTTATAATATTAGTCAAATTTAAATGCACTGACTCACAGTGACACACTGGTGGTTGTGCAGTAGAATAATTACACACATAAACAGAGTGTCTAACTCTCCTTTAGCTGATGTCAGCCACTTCACAGTCATGATGTTAATGGTAAACATTCCTGCTTTTACAGGCCCCAGGAAACTCCTACGAATAGCTTAACTGCAAGGCCATCATTAGGACAACCCCCCTCAATTGAATGTGCGAGCCTTCGCTCCCCTCTTGCATCAGTGAGCCTTGGCCACCCATGACCCCATCTCCAGTTCACCACTGTTCCTTCCTAGGACCACTTTTGATAGATATTGACCACTGCAGACCAGGAAGACCCCACAAGAGCTGCAGTTTTGGAGATGCTCTGACCCAGTGATCTATCCACCGCAATTTGGCTCAGGCTTGGAAATCTCACACTCATCCAGGACAACACCCACAACAAATTCTGAAACCATGGGCAACCCTATTTTTTTGTATGTTTTTTTTGTATCTATCACATTTAAATAAATGTTTAAAACCTTAAAGGCTGGGGCCATGCAAAATAAGAAAAAGGCTCTCTCTTGAACGGCACCGTCACTTCCATTTTCCTTTTCAGTCTCTTTATTTTCCATGATATCTCTCTGCATCTCACTTAGTGTGTGTTTGCTTTTTTCACTAATTTTCTTGTACCTGTCACTTTTCCCATCAGCCATTTACTGTTATGAGCAGAACTGTCTCCACCTTGTTGCAAAACATCATTAAACCTCATTATATTCTATTTGCAGTAACAATTTTATTTAAGTTCAATTTAAAGTATCACATTATGACCAGGTGTTGTTGTTTTATCTTTACATGTTTTAAATACTATAGATTTAAGAAAACTATATTTTCTAAATTCCTGTTCTGCATCTTCAGTAAACAAGCTACAGATAGTTCAAAATGCTGCTATAGTCCTTGCCAGGTCAAAAAAATATGATCATATTACCCCAATTTTAAAGTCTCTGCACTGGCTATCTATTAGGTTCCGCATCAGCTATAAAATAGTACTTACCTATAAGGCACTTAATGGTTTAGCTCCTGCGTACCTAACTAGTCTTCTACCACGCTACAATCCATCACGCTCCTTAAGATCGCAAAACTCTGGTCTGGTGGTAGTTCCTAGGATAGCAAAGTCCACTAAAGGAGGTAGAGCTTTTTCGCATTTGGCTCCCAAACTCTGGAACAGCTCTTCCGGATAACGTTCGGGGTTCAGACACACTCTCTCTGTTTAAATCTAGATTAAAGACACATCTTTTTAGCCAAGCATTCAAATAATGCATTTCATAAGCTTTTCCTGCAGTTATATCTGATCAAATGCTCATTATTGATCTTTTAGCTCTGGTTGAACAAATCTTTCTTTGCTTGGTTTGAACAGCAGCTACGCTAATTATGTTTCTCTCTGTTCTCTGTTTCTGCCATGGGATTGACGTCCCGTGGTAACTAGGAATTCACAAGCTTCAGTCTGGATCCAGACCACATTTAAGAAGAGATGATGCCAACCCCTCAGAGGACTTTAGATGATGCCAACCCTTAAACAACATACAGCACTACCAAATTTTACTACAAATTTATGGTGTACTTTGTCTGTTTGATTACATCTTTACCATACATCTCTGCCATATGTACATCAACTTGACAGTCACCACTGTAAGTTACTACTAAATATATTGTAAAAACTTTAATTTGGTGTAAAGCTGCTTTGCAACGATATGTATCGTGAAAAGCGCTATACAAATAAATATGAATTTAATTAAATTGCCTAAATGTCAAAATTAGTACAATAATCATTACATCATGACAATAATATCAATAATAAAATCCTAATACTGAACAGGTTATTGCATTATCATGAGTCATATTTTTCTCTTACCAAAATTAACCATGGTTTATTATAGTATAGTAAAGTATAGTATAGTATAGGAAAAGTATAGTAACCATGTTTTTTGTTTGTTTGTTTGTTTTTGGCGGATTGATTACAATCTGTTTTAATTTAACTACAACCATAGTTTTACTACACATCTCATGTTTAGACTATGGTTACTGTAGCAAAACCATGGTTCATATGTGGTTACCATGGTTTAACTATAGTAAGTAATGGATTTTGGTTTTAATTTTCGTAAGGGTTGTGTTGTCATCTGCCCTAGCCCCCTCTGAACGTATTACAAAACGATGTTTTACGACATTTGCTTGCTAAATTACTACTGTAACTTTACAGTAGATAATAATGACGTCCTTTAGCATAGAGTATTTCGAGTGATGATAGTAATTTAGTTTAGTTTCGTTTATAGTATTACTGCCGTAGTTTTGTCTTTGTTCACTTAGTTAAGCATTAAACTGCTAGCAACTCTAGCAGCTATCAGCCTGTTTACAGATTAAACTGACCTGCATTAGAAGTCTTGAACAGGTCAGTCGTTTTACCTTGATCCACCCGGGCGCTTCCACTCCATTCTCGAGTCACTTGCAATGATTACTCTGATAGAAACCGTTTGGCGGAGACGCGGAAGCGCGCGAGCCGAATCGCGCTGCCAGTCAAGACTAACCGATCCATGATTTATTAGAGATTTGTTATGCTGATTATAACTAAAGTAACGAGCCTGTTTTGAAAATGTAAGAAGTAGAAAGTACAGATATTTTGTGTAAAAAGTAGTCAGAAAAATAAAAAGCGAGGTAAACAGAAACCAATAGTCTAGGCTAGTATGCCGGTTTTGAAGAATTTAATGTGTGTTTCCATTTTTATAAACTGTTAATTAAGTGAAATGTATTTTGTTTAGGCCTATTTATTTTATTCTGTCGGTTTTTCTCCATTACACATACACAACACATACATTCTCCACTTTTATTTATATTTTTATCCTTTATATGCTGCTCTGACTCGGAAGCATCTAATAATATTAATTTAATTATATTAAGTTTTTGATTTATTATAAAAGCTTTATAAAGCTTTTTGACTTTTTGACTTTTTTATTTAGATATTTCAGTAGTCCTTACAAGCTTTCATTCCATTTCCTCTTGCTGTGTAAATGTGTTTTCATTACTCATAATTCCTTATAATATTAGTCAAATTTATATGTGGACTGACTCACAATGATACACTGGTGTTTGCACAGTATAATTACACACATAAACAGAGTGTCTAACTCTCCTTTAGCTGATGTCAGCCACTTCACAGTCCTGATGTTAATGGTAAACACTCCTGCTTTTACAGGCCCCAGGAAACTCCTACCAATGGCGTAACTGCAGGGCCATCATTAGGACAACCCCCTCAATTGCAGTAAAATAGATTTGTTTTCAGAAATTACAGTAATTAATAAGGCAAACAGCCTGTGGTGACAATCTGAAAACATGGAGCCCATGGAGATTCACACAAAATCACTCCCATCACACACACACACATACACCCACACCCTCATGCATACAGTAAATCCAGTATTCCACATACACATTCAGAGAAAGGAAACAGGCGTGGAAGCCTTTTCCTCTCTTTTTTATGTCTTTAGTCAAGAAAATAAATTACCTCCAGGAATGTGGCTGGAATCCAGAGCAGATCCCTTTACATGTCAGACATGCTGCACCCTTCCCTACTGGCGGTGGCCCTGCCGACATCTGGAAAAAAGAAGAAAGAGAGAGAGAGGTAAGAGGAAAAGGATAAGTATTCACTGAATAGCAGCAGAGAAAATTACTTTACTCTTATGAAACAAACAAATCGTTAAAATTCAGAAACTGAAGTTGTGAAGGATTCATTAGGAATCATTTTTATCCCATAAGTTAATAAAAAAAAAATTAAAAGGTACATAATCAATGAAGCTAATGCTTATCAACCAGTTTTGTGACAGTTTCTCTACACAACATTGAAAAGTACTGAACATTAATACACAAAACTGTCTGATAGTAAAGAGTATGAATAATTTGGGCACCCTTCATGAATCATATTAACTTTTCAAGAATATGTCAAAAACAAATTCTTAGTTTTCTAATATTACACTGTTTGTACTGTAATACAGTAAAATGGCATTTTTTATAGAAATTACATGAATAACAGGGTGAGGGTTTGTTTTTCCCCTGTTTGTCTTCAAGGGGTATCAGTAAGAAATCAGCATACTGATCAGATGGACAGAGGTGATGACAAATTCCACATGCATTCACTTTAAATCACTCATCAACAACTTGAAACACAATCCATAATAACAAGCCATCGACCACATTCACTCTCACTCGATACAGATGGCTTAGCTTTCATCACAGAGCTTAATATGATAAAAATAACAGCAGACAAAGACAAACAGACCACAACACAATGTGCATCCATGGTGTTAAATCCCTTTAAAACCTTCTGTGAGGCAGATACATTTGAAGACATGTTGAGTGAGTGTTACCACCACTCAAACCCTCACAAAACGTAAAGAGGTAAACGCTTCTGAATAGATACAACGATCAGTAAAGGAGCTCACAGAACACAGGTCAACCAGTCAATCTGGAGTGAACAGTTCACTCAAATACTTCAAATCTGACAGTACTGCAGATTTGAGCTCCAACCCTGATCAAAATCACTTGCCCATCATTTTTACATTATCCTGAAGACCCTGATTAGCTTTTTCAGTTGCATGACAGTGGCCCTCAATGGTTGGATTTGAAGGACCCTGCCCTAAATGATCAGTCTTTGTGTACTGCATACAAGAATCACTCTTAAAATTACAATTAATGGTGATTTGGTCACAGATGTGTATGAAAAAAAAGTAGTTTTGGTGTTAGATATATATACACTGTTGCTGCAGCAAAACTTCTATGTGATAATAACTGACTATATATCTGACTATATCAATACAAATGAACCTACTGAATTTAACAGTTTATACAGGTTCACAAAGAGCTCAAATAAAAACACAAGCTTATTAATTTTTTTTACATGTTAAAGCTTATTTATATGTAAATATTCATATACGGAGTGTCTATTTATACAAAGTGCAAATAGCTCGCCATGTTGACCAACTAGGAAACTGATTGAGCTAGTCAACACTACAAAAGATGATCGTCTACCAACAGCTCCAGTGGCGTAGATGGTGCATGCCGCACAAACCTTTTTTTTCTCCCTTTTCAAATCTCATATCACACTGGAAAGACATGACTTCCAATAAAAGTGGAAAATAAAGTATCGGGTAGGGTTAGGGTAGGTGTAGGAAGGGCTTTACTGTCCCAATAAGCTGGCATCCATTTAATAATTTGAATTAAAATTATAATTTACACTCAATACGTTATTATTGCATACTGTTTTATAATGTACTACACTACTGATGTCCAGATAATTGCCACTATTTGCAATAAGAAGTATAAATAGCTATTTTAATATAGTTTAAATAGAATCCATTGCTATTTGCATTTAGCCTCTATCACTATACTTAGTGCACTTACACTTAGTGCAAATAGCCGCTGCCATTTATATATGTATAAGTTTAAAATTAATTCATTATATAAATATATTCTATGAATTTTAAATATAATAATTTTAATATAATAAATAATTAGCAGAGAAAATGGCAGTTTTTTTTTTTTTTTTTTTTACTGTAAACTGCTTTCATTTGGAGCGAGAGATACAGGGGGAGTGGCTTTATTGCATCATATAGACTACTGTATGTAACTTTGCTCACAGCTGATTGGTCCAGTTTTGGTTGGCAATCACTAATCCAGAATAAGGCTGCATCTGAAAGCTAAAAAATGCTGCCTTCAGGATGCATTCCAAGATAAGAATGCAGCAAGGCAAATCCGAAACCAACATCAGCTTCACTTCCTGTCTCTTGAGATGCATTTATCTGATCGATTTTTGAAGGCAGCTGTCTCTAATATCCCACAATCCTGTGCATTCCATTCTATGACAGCTGAACTAAAAAATAAAGATGACATTAGAAAGATGCAGTTGGTGGTCAGTTTGTGTGTAAATGTAGTTTCTGACAAACTTTTTTTCACTTTTAATGTCATTTCTAGCGAGAAATGACTATTAATGTAACTAAATATTCACTCAATCACAATTAAAAGCTCATTTTATTTCGTTGTAGATCATAAAACCGTTATGCTGCCTCAGAATTCCATCTGAAAGCGGTTTGGTGTGGGGTCTTCATGCACAAACGCTGCCTGCAAAGTCATTGCCTGATAAGGGAGCGAGACAAGTGAGCCACGTAAAGCTGACTTAATCCTGCTCTGGAGCAGGTTAGATGTGTATCAATAAGTTACCATGTAAATGAACAAAGCCAAAACAGATCCACTTTCTTGGGCACGGAAACCAGTTTGCTCAAACTAATCTCAAACTTATACCCAAAACCAGCTTGTTGCCTACTTGCAGATAGACCAGCAACAGCTGCACAAGTTTTTTCAACAACGTCTAATAAATGAACCATACTGAAACAAGGACATTAAAACTAGTACAATAATGCCACTGTCATGTATGGCAGAATGATATGGATGAAGCCAGGATAAAGCTCTCTGTTTCTAAGCCTTAAATATCAGTAAATGAATAACATGATGTTTAGGTGGTACAAGCACAATTCACAAAGAAATAATGTCCAGAGAGGTGCTGCAACCAGCAACCACGAAAGCCAGCCTTGATAGAAAGAAATGTGTTTGAATGAAGCCTTGTTCCAATACGATTTTTGTGTGTATCTGATTACAATCCAATCATACCACAGTTAATCCAAAAGCAGCTTTTATTGAAACCAAGCTGCCAAAACAACTCATTTTGCACGTCCTCCTCCTCCTCCTCCTCCTCGTTATGTAATAGCAGTGGCTGCGCAATATAGACCAAAAATCATATGTGAGTCACTCGACCAGAGGTCCCAAGCTAAAAATTTACAGGAATCAAACATTACTGTTAATTTTTGTTACAATTTTTATTGAATTTTGATGTTTGAATTAGAATATGGGAAACAAAATGATTTCTCTGTGTTCAGGGTTGACTGTAATCATAATGCACAAACAATTCAAATTCAATAATAAAAAAAAAAATCTAAATTTTGGCAAAACTGGTCTTTGATTCTCTCTCTCTCTGGCTATATATATATATATATATATATATATATATATATATATATATATATATATATATATATATATATATATATATATATATATGAAAAACCTAATAAAAATAAGTAATAATGTCCATGTTCTCAGTAACTACAGGAATACACAGCCCTGAATCTAATAGTTATACCATGGATTACAGATTATTTTCTTTATTTCCTTCCACCAGGTGACAATATCTCCCTCCACTCAAGGGATATTGGGTACTTTTTAAAAGTAAATGTGCATAAATGTACATATATTTACATTAAATTTACATAAAATACTAAAGAAACATGAAATACAGTACATATAATATAATAACATAGTAAAAGGTTAATATGCAAATCCTGGTATCCTAACACTTTTCTTTTTTAAAAAAATCTTAATTTTTAAGGCCCTACAGGGGGATAAAGGGATATAATTGTGATTCCATGTCCAAAATTGTTGAATTTAAAAAAAAAAAAAAAAAATTCAATGGTCAAAACCAAATGTGGTTTGTGTTTATACAGTCATGACTGCTGACACCAAAAATATGCAAATAAGAACAGTAACCCAAGGTTTACGAATCAATAAATCAAACACTATAGAGCACTAATGAAGTTTATTTGACTATTGTGCTGTACATCATCAATTAATATGTCTCTCTCTCTCTGGCTATATATATATATATATATATATATATATATATATATATATATATATATGAAAAACCTAATAAAAATAAGTAATAATGTCCATGTTCTCAGTAACTACAGGCATACACAGCCCTGAATCTAATAGTTATACCATGGATTACAGATTATTTTCTTTATTTCCTTCCACCAGGTGACAATATCTCCCTCCACTCAAGGGATACTGGGTACTTTTTAAAAGTAAATGTGCATAAATGTACATATATTTACATTAAATTTACATAAAATACTAAAGAAACATGAAATACAGTACATATAATATAATAACATAGTAAAAGGTTAATATGCAAATCCTGGTATCCTAACACTTTTCTTTTTTAAAAAAATCTTAATTTTTAAGGCCCTACAGGGGGATAAAGGGATATAATTGTGATTCCATGTCCAAAATTGTTGAATTTAAAAAAAAAAAAAAAAAAATTCAATGGTCAAAACCAAATGTGGTTTGTGTTTATCCAGTCATGACTGCTGACACCAAAAATATGCAAATAAGAACAGTAACCCAAGGTTTACGAATCAATAAATCACTATAGAGCACTATTGAAGTTTATTTGACTATTGTGCTGTACATCATCAATTACAATATACAATAAGCATACATCAAAAAGTACAGTAATAATCAGAAATACAAGAAGATACATCCGATTCTGAATATTCAGGAAAAGTATGAGTATCCAGTGTGAGTATCCAATTTACACGTGGTTTAGAACGACCCAGAACTATTTCGGGTGTGAAAGCCTTTAACTGTTTTAAAGTTTGAGGTACTATCAGTGATTCTGCTAAATATGCCCCTTTAGCACCGAATACTACTTAGTCTATGATTTGCTACATAAATATTTCATAAAATATTGCAGGTAAGCCAAATCTTGGTTTACTGATGTAAATACAATTTGTGGGGAGAGCAATGCCCATATCTATGGGCCTAAAAGATATAGGGCCTTAAAAATTAACTTATCAGAAGAAAAGTTTTTAGAACCAGAATCTAAAATCATATCTTTAATACCTGTTGAGTTACAGGCACACAAACTTAGGAAAAAAAAACTTTGGCACTCAGATAGGTGTGTTCTATGCAAGTGTTTTGACAGAGGGAATGAAGATACATTTCTAGTTTCAACAACATCATCTTTAAAAGAAAAAAAAGTATCAGCTGTATGTAAAATGATCCACATTTGCCTTTTGACCATTGAAACTGTGTACAGTTCAACAATATACTCTTGGAGCCATGTTGAGATCCCCATATCTCTGGAACTGAACCATACAAAGACCTTAAGAAAAGTTTAAGAATCAAAATCTAAAAGGATATTACAGGCATGCAAATTTTGGGGAAAAAACATCTTTTTCAAACAAACATTTAAGAAAAGACATGTAATAACCGTTAATTTGAACATGATCTGTGAATTTTTTTCTCTTTTTCATTGTTTTTTTTTTTCTTTCTTTTGAATATACAAGGACGTGTGTTCTGTAAGGCATTATTTGTTGCAAATTTCTTTCTTCAGGTAAATCAAGCCAGTGACTAAACACTCAAATTCACATTGATTCTATGGAAAAAGTCGCCTGTTATTTAAACTGTGATTAATTTACTAAGATTTATGATTATGATGAGTATTTCCTCTCTGCAAAAGTAATGGAGAAAATGCAGTAAAAAAACTGTAAAACTTAATATGCAATTTTCATATGCATATGAAAATTGCACACTATCAATCAAACACTAATATGACTTTACTGCAATTCTAAAAGACAAAATTATGCCCCTTAAATAGCAACGCCTGCCAATCATCACAGAATTTCCAACATTAAATCTAAATCACACCTCAGAAGTGAATGAATGCAAAAAAATACCAAATATTATAAAATATTTATTTTTAAAGCCACTTTTTGCATTGTCTATGTGACGTTTTTCTCATTTAACACAATAATGGAATCGTGAAGGTAATTTTTAAGCCAAATTTGATGTGTGATTAATTTGTGATTCATTAGATTAATTAATCACCACATCATGTAATTAATTCTATACATTTTTTTAATCGCTTGACAGCCCTAATTATATTATCTTTCAGTTAATGCAGTATGTTGGCAATAGTATTTAAAATACATTAAATGGAAGCAGATTACTGCCATCTGGTGCACAAAAAAATTATATGTAATACCACTAGATGCACCACATGCATAGTAAATATAACAGATTTATGCAGTCCCTAATAGCTGAGACCAGTGTTTTTTTTTTTTTTTTTTTTTTCAAATTTGCAAAAGTTTGCAAAATTCAGGCTTGTGAAACTTCCTCTTATACTCTTATAGCCCTTAGAAGTATTTTGCCCATTTACAGTTATTTTAGTGCCTATTATTAAGAACTATAGGGGTCAATGGAGCAGTTCCTAATAAGCCCACATTTCTGAATTATAAACAGAACATTAGATATTATATTGGTGAAACAGATTTTTTTTTTTTTTTTTTGTAATTGTTAATGAATTAATTTTTCCATCTCTCTACAACTGGTGTCCTGCACTACCTATATATTCACATAAAATTCATCTTTCAAATACAGAATGACTTCAAATACTAAGAACACGTTGAATTTGATATATTGAGCTCTTAATTTTACATTATTATTAACATTATTTTGTCATTGCACACTAAAAAAATGTCTTTGGAGGTCGACTTCTACACTGAAGGTCAGACAATAACTGAAAACTCAAGAACTAAACATTCGATCAGCTCCAAATAAAAGTGAAAATCACACTAACAAATGTGCAGCTCTGGTTTTGCGCGTATGGATTAAAAAAAAAAAAACTAAACAAAAAAACATACTGTTTAAAATGTAAGTTTCACACAGTGTGAGAGTGAGTGAAATCTTTACTTTTACCTTTATCTCGAGACATGCACTAGGAAGCATGTGTTATGATTCAGCTTCCGAGTTTATCTTGGACCTTAACTCAGCTGCCAGCTGTGCCGTTTTAGCAAGAACGCCCCGTTTTTGGGCAAAATGATTGCCAAACTATGTGTACATGAAGTCTTATGTAAATTTGACAATAGGTGCAGTTCTTGTATTCGTATGACTGCAGGAACCAACCCCCCTTCTGGCAGTCAGTTTATCAGTGTGCGCTAATGGAGGCGAAAATAAACATAATTAGTGCTCTGCGTTTCCTTTGAACAAAAGCCGTTTACAAATAAAATGCTTAAAAAAGCAAAACGTTTACGGAGGAAGTTTTAAATGTGGCATAAACAACACAACATGTGTAAATGCATCTCGGAAAATAAATACCTTTTTGTATAGACCTCAACGCGCATTCACGACTCCAGTTAAATTGTTTGAGTATGAGGTCAGATAGACTTACCTTCTGATCACCCGCGATCATACACATCCCGTTTCTGTCAGAAAGGGAAGTCTATTGTCTTTTAAGTTCTTTCGAATAGAGCTCAGTTCAGACACTGTCTTTTGTTTCGGTCTGTCTGATGATATTGCGCTGGAAGTGTAAGTTTGAATAACTGAGAGCCTGTGCGTGTCTGCCTGACTCACCGTTCTTTCGGGCAGGAATGAGACATTACATCACCATCAGTGTGAGATTAGACAAAAGTAACAATAATGAGTATATAAAAAGTTACTTTATATTCACTGATCAGTTGTATAAAACTATATCACACTCGCTATTGCTCTGAAATCACATTGCTGTCATTACAAGAGATGTGCTGAATTTTAATAGAACTCTTGATATTGCCAAATTGAATTTTTCCCAACAAAAGGTACAGTCGTTTCACAGTCTACGTGTTAAAACGCATGCCCTCTTTTGTGGTATTCAACGAAAGTTCATATAAACTCAAATGCATAAAGCTCAAACGCAAAAACGTACCTTCTGACCGCTCGCGAACATATCCAATTTGAATGAGAAAAGGAAAGTCTGTTTGCAAACGTTCTCGGGAGATGAAGTCAGTCAGTGTTCGGTGTTGTGTGGAGCTCCAAAATGTGTTTCACTGCTGAGACCCCGCGCGTCCTCTGCCTGACTGACCGACCGCTTAAAACTACTAGAAATGCCAGTGGTCTCTAGTGCAGGAATGAGACATTACATCACTCGTGAATGTGAGATTAACACACTACAGTCTCACATTTCAATGTTTCATGTCTTTCCTCCAAACACTGCACTTAATTATATGTAGAAGCAGCCAAGAGGGCGTCGACCTGAGAACCCATTCAGAAGAGTCAGAAAAACCTAGTCATGCATTAATTCTGTCTAGCGCATGCATTCACAGGAATGAGCAAACTTTTTGTTAACTTTTTGTTCAGAAACCCACAAATACAGTATCTCACAAAAGTGTCAATCATTTTAGTAAATCTTCTCAAGGGACAATACTATAGAAACTAAACTTGGATATATTTTAGAGTAGTCAATGTGCAGCTTGTATAGCAGTGTATATTTACTGTCCCCTAAAAATAACTCAGCATACAGCCATTATTGTCAAAACAGCTGGCAAAAAAAGTGAGTACACCCTATGTGTCCAAAGTGTCAATATTTTTTGTTAGCACCATTGTTATCAAGCACTGCCTTAATCATTCTGCGCATGGAATTCACCAGAGCTGCACAGGTTGTTGATGGGATCCTCTTTAAATCCTCTATAATGACATCATGGAGCTGCTGGATATTACACACATGGTGCTTCTCCACCTTCCGCTTGAGGATGCCCCATAGGTGCTCAATAGGGTTCAGGTCAGATCACCTTCATCTGCACCTTCCTCAGCAAGGCAGTTGTCATCTTGGTTGTGTGTTTGGGGTCATTATCATGTTGGAAAACTGCCGTTCAGCCCGGTTTCTGAAGGGAAGGCATCATGTTCTGCTTCAGAAATGTACAGTACATAATGGAATCCATTTTTTCCTCAATGAACCGCAGCTCCCCAGTACCAGCAGCACTCATGCAGCCCCAGACCATGATGCTACCACCACCATGCTTGACTGTAGGAGAGACACAAGTTTCTTGGTACTCCTCACCAGGGCATCACCACACATGCTGGACACCATCTGAGCCAAACAAGTCTATCTTAGTCTCATCAGACCATAGGACATGGTTCCAGTAATTCATGCTCTTGGACAGGTTGTCTTCAGCAAACTGTTTGTGGTCTTTCTTGTAAGAGGCTTTCTTCTCGGACGACGCCAATGCAAACCGACTTGTTGCAGTGTGCAGCATATGGTCTGAGCACTGACAAGCAGACCTTCTGCTTCTGCAACCTCTAAAGCAATGCTGGCAGCACTTATGAATCTGTTTTTTAAAGCCAGGTTCTGCACCTGACGCACAAAACGAGCACTCAACTTCATTGATCGACCCTTGCGAGGCCTATTCTGAATGGAACCTGTCTTGGAAAACCCTGGCCACAGTACTATAACTCAGTTTCAGGTTGTTACTGAGCCTCTTTGACCATCTTTGTGGAGAGCAACAATTCTAATTCTCAAATCTTCAGAGTTCTTTGCCATGAGGCGCCTTGTTGAACATCCAGTGGTCAGTATGAGAGAATTGCACTCAAAGCACCAAATTTTAACTGCTCTAATACAAGATACACAACTTTGTATGGTCCTGTCAAGCAGACAAAAACATGAACATGATGAATAGGACATGTGGCTTTGCATGGTTAAATGACGTAGTGCTGTTATCACTTAGGGTGTAGTCACTTTTGTTGCCAGCTGTTTTGACAATATAGCTGTTATTTTTAGTTATTTTTAGGGGACAGTAAATATACACTGCTATACAAGCTGCACATTGACTACTCTAAAATAAATCCAAGTTTCATTTCTATAGTATTGTTCCTTAAGAAGATATACTTAAAATGCTGCTGAAATGTGAGCGGTGTACTCACTTTTGTGAGATACTGTATATATAGACATCAGTGGTTTCTTGGAAATATATTATTTAAATGAAAAAATAGTATTACCATCTCATACAAAAATCTTATTATTGTTTATACTGAATGCCTTAATGATTTTTATTTGATTTTTAATGCACCGGATGTGCATAGTTCAGAAATAAAACAAATGTCAGTGAAATCATAAGGGAATTTCACTAACACTTTACAATATGGTTCATTAGTTAACATGAACTAAGAATGAACAATACTTCTACAGCGTTTGTTAATCTTAGTTAATTTCAACATTTTCTAATGCATTATTAAAATCAAAAGTTGTACTTGTTAACATTAGTTAATGCACTGTGAACTAACATGAACTGACAATGACTATTTTCATTACCTAACACTAACAAAGATTAACAAATACTGTAATGTATTGTTCATTGTTTGTTCATGTTAGTTAATACATTAACTAATGTTAACTAATGAAAACTTACTTTAAAATGTTTCCAACACTGTTGGGGGTAACACATTACCAGTAACACGAGTTACGTAATATTATTACTTTTTCAAGTAACTAGTAAAGTAACACATTACTGTTTAATTGACAAGAAAACATCTGAGTTACTTTTTTCAAAGAAGTAATGCCAGTTACTTTTCCCCCCATTTATTGATTAAAAGCTCTCCTGTCCACATGTTGAGAGAAATCGGGAGTAAGATGTTAGTTCTAGAATAAATGTGAACATGTATTAATTCATCTCACTCTCAAAAAACAGATTCAGTATTCCTCAAAATGAATAAAAACAGTGAAATTCAACTCAGAATATGACGCAAACCTGCAGTAATTAAATATGTTAAATAATACAAATATCCTTTATGCATTTAATCCCGTTTTATTAACCGATGTCTTTGCTGCCGACCTTCGATGATCCAATTCAACCATACTAATAAGCAAAAATTACTCAAGATAATCTAACATTTGTTTTCCTTTTTTTTATTGCTGAAGAATTGACATTTTTTTCTTCTGCGGTCTACTGTACAGACGTGAATTTACTTTTCTCAAAGGCTGAGGCTTTTGGTGTGAAAAGGCTTTTACATTTGCAAAAATAGAACTTTTTATATTAAAAACAAACAAGCAAGCCCTGCCCATATTTAAAAAGTAGCACAAAAGTAAAGTAACACTTTACTTTCCATAAAATGTAATTAAGTAACATAATTAGTTACTTTTTTAGGGAGTAACTCAATATTGTAATGCATTACTTATATATTGTAATATGCAATATTGTAATGCATTAAGTAACTTCCCCCAACACTGGTTTTCAAAATTTCATGGATTTCATGTACATTTTTGTAAAAAAAATATATATATATAATAATAATAAAAAATGCAAGCAGCAAAGGGCCCTCGCACCTGGGCTCACAACTACCTGGTGGCTTTAGGAAAACAACGAACGGTGGGCAATACGCATTTAAAGTGGTAAAAATATAGAAGGAATATGTCGAAGCCATTTATATGTGCCAAACTTCCTGATACCAGCTGGTGGCGCTATGACTATAACTGGATATTGGATGTTTGCAGGCCAGCAGTTTTATAAAACAACAAGTTTGGTGCAGATTTAACATGGTATGTTTGAGCTAGTGCAAAGCATGACGTATCCTGTTGCCAACAGGTGGCGCTATGACTGTAACTGAATATTGCCCTTTTATTGTCAGTTCTTCAGGTCAGGACTCTTATCGAATGTGTGAAGTTTGGGACAGATCAGACATTGTACGTCTGAGCTACAACACCTTCTTTTCCCATGGCGAAACATCTAACTTCGTCACGCCGCCACAGTCTCAAGATCTTCACAATTTAACATTGCAAAGGCCTTTAGAGTAGACTAACCAAATATAATGTTGATGTTATTAAATCTCTAGGAGGAGTTTGTTAGAGCGTAAAACATACCATTTCCTGTTATGGTTATAACAGGTATGTTATAACTATGGCTATGGCTATAACAGAACATGGTCATGGGCATGTGTTTAGGACAGGACTCTTATCAAATGTGAATTTTGGTGCAGATTGAACATTTTATGCCTGAATTTTAACAACTTCCTTTTTCATTGCGAAACATCAAAGTTTGTCAGGCCGCCACAAACACGCCCTCCAACAAAAACTTAAGATCTTCGCAATTTAATGTCACTAAGTGCTTTAGATTACACTGACCAAATTTGGTGTTGATCTGTTTAAACCTCTAGGAGGAGTTCATTGAAATACAACACCTGAAAATGGCAAAAAAGGCACAAAACTTGCAGAGAAAATTCTAAATAACATGACTTCCTGTTGGGTTTGGGGCTTTGTACCGAGGGACTTTTTTGTAGGTATTAGTGTGTTACATGTGTCTACTGAATTTCGTACATGTATGTGAAACAAGGCTTAAAATTTTATAGGTGACACTATCGAGCCATTTTGCCACACCCACTTTTGAAACCCATATTAGATGTAAATGTTCACCACTTTTGGCATGTGTGCAAAGTTTCAAGAGTTTTCGAGCATGTTTAAGCCCTCAAAAATGAGATTCATTCTGGAGAAGAAGAAACTGAGCAATACCAATAGGGTCCTTGTACCATCAGTGCTCAGGCCCTAATAAAATAAAATAAAAACATATCCATGGATCATTACTGACTTTTTTCAGTTTACATTCAAAAAGCCCACAGGTAACTAGCCAACTTTAAACAATGTTAAAAGGGTTTAAATCACTTTTTAGTATAAAAACAGCTCAAAAGAAAAGGCAAAAAGATGTTTCAGTTAACTTTTTTATAGAAAAGACATCAAGACCAAAAATCTATATTTGTGTACACAGACTTCACTTCGTGAGTCTTGAATGTCTTTTTCATCTTTGTTCATCTGCACAGGAAGTAACCATCAGATTTCCCCATGACCTTAAGTGTGATGAATAAAAAAAATGATTTGCATAATTTAGTACATACTACAAGTTCCAGGTGTGAACAGTCTTTACAGTAATCAGCTATTGCATCATCTGATACATAAACATACTTTTCATTCTTTCTACAGGCACCGAGTTTTATCCTGAAAGCATTACATGAAAACCACAATGAAAAGAATACAAACATACATACTAGACAGCTTACTAGTGTCTCAAAATCAACAAATGTACCAAAAGAAGATGAGTCCTGCATGGTCTAATTGTCAGTAATAGGGAACACAATGCAGAGGGAAATAAAAACAGCACTTGAGGGGTCAGACACGTGTGATGCAGCACTTTAGCTAAAGATTTTTCCTGCAGGGTCACTTTTATCAAACAGCACATTCATACTGCATACTTCAGATACCTGTAACTTCACAAATAACACCATTCCCATCATGCTCATTAAGCACAGCGGTCGATTCTCCCTGTCATCCAGCGGTTAACCTTCCAAACACATTCGGGCACTTCGTGAGGGGAGGGATTTTCATTTTTCACATGATGATTCGCGGTTCAGGAACAGAGTCTGTGATGGATTTATGAGGCAGAACATTGGCACCGTTGATGTAGAGTTCATCGTTCACGATCACATCTTCACCCAGAACCGTAACGTTCTCCATCCGCACCTGATCAACACAACCACAGTACACAACATAAAGCACAAACGTAGCCTTCCACACGTATAAATCCCATTCACAAACTTCGTTTTCACCATACCAAACCATCCTGGTAATAGTTTCATGCTCCTCAAAGTTTTGATTTCATTTCGTCATTCACAATGCTTTATAAGATGAGTAGTGGTTATTACTTTCATGCTTTGAATAAGTCTTTAATATTGACATTCATACATTAATTCGCTTGGTTCTCGGCTTAAAATTCCTCATAAAAGTGTTCCTTTGTAATTGCTATGAAGAAAATAAAAGCTCCAAAACTGTGAAACTCACCCACTGCCCCACTGATGAGCTCCATCCCACAATGCACGACTCCAGCCAGGAGTGGGAGCGTATGTGCGCCCCCTTCAGGATGGTACATCGCTTTACTCTCACTCCATCCTCGAGAACCACACCAGCTCCGATCGTCACATTGGGGCCGATGGTACAGTTTTCGCCGATCACCGCTGTTGGGTCCTGGATTGAGGTTTACAGTATGTCATACATTTTTAGTACATGTATCATATTCTACTTACAATATACTTAAAAGCACAATATGCTTTGAGAGCAGAAATCCATTAATCCATTTTTTAGAGTGAGTATCTGACCAAATTCCTTCTTTAGTCATGTTGTTAGTTCATAGGGCCTTGGAAACATATTGTGCCTAATTATGGATCTCCACTGTGGCAAATACTTCCTGAAAATCCTTTTTAGTACAAGATAGATTTTTTTAAACCAGAATAGTACTCATCATTTAATCCATATTAATGAAAATGAACATTCAAGGAGAATTTTGGAATTTCCTGCTCAGAGATTATTCCTGATTTGAGTTATGAAGAGTAAGGTAGATTTTTGTCTTTCGCCATTAAGTTAATAAAAGCTCTATTTGCTGAGAATAGCTGTTAGAAATATGGCTGTCAAAATGAGCTTACTTGCTTTAAAAGGATGCATAAAGCGAGATTATTTTGTGCTACTACCTATTGTTCACAGGTTACGTAATGAATATCAACATGACCAAACAAGAAGTAAAAGGTAGGAAATGTTGACATAAGGAGTGAAAAACTTGTCACACCACAAGAACGTTTCCAAGGAAGCCTGGTCCCGTGCGGAGCCGCTCAGGTGCCTGCTGCCGTACAGACTGCAGGTACATGCACATGCCTGTTAGGAAGTCCTTAGGCTGGCCAATGTCCATCCAGAAACCTGAAACACACACAATTGACAAAACAACTATAACATGAAGTTTAGTAAATATATGATGCATATTATAACTGGAGTGAATTTATTGTATCAGTTTAAATCTCTCTTTCACTGTTTGCTTCATGTTTGTCCAGCACTCGTTCGTACACTGCGTTCACACAGTGTTTGACAGAAAATTAAAATGTCAAACAGTGACAAAAAATGGTGTTAATTTGAGAGAAGAACAGAACATAATATTCAGTTTTGGCCCAAAAAATTGATTCAGGACAAACTAGATGGCACAGTTTGCTATATATATATGCGCAAATGATGCAAACAGCAAAGCAAGCCATTACTTAAAGTTGTGCTCTGCATTTATCCAATCAATGATATTGATCAAACAAATGTACAAATAAGAATTTAATGAGTAAACCTTGAAACCTAAAAGCCCAAATCTCAATGGCCCATTCACACCAAGCACAATAACTATAGAGACCGAGCGCATTTCAATTCAACAATTCAACACTCTAAGACCAATAAAATTTAGCTTCTCAACATGTCTCCTCCTCTCAGGTTTACATAGGGTAGTGAAATAATCCTTTGACATGGTTAAAAATAATGTTTTTTTTTTTTCGGTCACAAGTTCTCAGTAATATGACGTTGCGCTGTACTTTTGTGTCCTTAAACGCTCGTTTTTTGGGTCGACAGTTTATAAAAAACATAGTTCTGGGTTTTTTAGCTTGTTAATGTACACCTTGTCAGATAGCAGCTTTTAGACATTGTTGTTTTTTGTTATAAGTCAGAAATGACAAGGAGTCAGCTTCCCGCAATACAAAGTCAATGGAGAGTCATTGTATTAACTGTACTTAATACTATGTACTTTAATATAATTCCCAACCCAGGGTTAAGGCTGGAAAAAGATGGGCCAGGATTTTGTTAAACTAAGGTTTGAGTGAGTTGGGATTAGCAGTTTTAAATGTAAAAGACCCGTCTGATTATTTAGGTCAACCGCAAAAATTTATACGAAAAAGTTTGTAAATAAATACACTGCCATTCAAAGGTTTGGGATCAGTAAGATTTTTAATGTTTTTTAATGGAGTCTCTCTTGCTCATCAACGCTGTATTTATTTGATCAAAAATACAGAAAAAACAGTAATATTGTAAAATATTATTGTAATTTCTAATATTGGTTTCGTGTATTAATATACTTTAAAATATTATTTATTTCTTTGATGTAGCACTGAATTTTTGTCAGCCATTACTCCAGTCTTCAGTGTTACATGATCCTTTAAAAAAATCATTCTAATGTACTGATTTATTATCAGTGTTGATACTGTTGTGCTGCTTAAGATTTTTTTGGAACCTGTGATACTTTTTGGATTCTCAGATGAATAAAAAGATTTAAAAAATGTATTTATTTAAAATATAAGTCTTTTCTAACAATATATGTCTTTACTATCACTTTTTATCCATTTAACACATCCTTGCGTAATAATTTCTTTAAAAAAAAAAAAAAAGAAAAAAAAAAATTTCCTGACCCCAAACTTTTAAATAATAGTGTATATTGTAACACAAAATTCTATGTTAAATAAACACTGTTGTTTTTAACTTCTTATTTAACAAAGAATCCTGAAAAAATAATCACAGGTCCCCAATTATAATCCCTAATGGATTATAAATCAGCATATTACAATGCTATCTGAAGGATCATTTGTAGGGCTGGGAATCGATTCCAAAAAGAATCGATTCCGAGGTGTTGGGAATCAAGAGTCGATTCCAAAGGTGGAAACTGATTCTGTTAGGGGGAATTGATTTTCAGTTTTCAGCCGTTTTCAGTTCAAAAAAGCTTATATATGGGCGCCTCTCAAACGAACGGCTGCATCATATGAAGGCTGCATATCTCGGCTGCTGTCATCAAACGTCGCTGAACATCGATTCACGAAAATAAACTAAATGAATAGAGTCGGCACTGAGTGTATCTGAGTTTGAGGATGCAGCCTTCCGTTAAGCACTTATTAATTTGCCTCTTGCTCATAGTGATTAGAAGTCTGATTTGTTTGCATGAAAAGGTTCTTTCGGATAGATCGTTTTAAGGGCTATGACTAATTTCATGGGCAATGCAGATAAAAAAAAAAAATTAAAAACCAGAAATGTGTCATAATTTTTAAAAACAAATCTT
This sequence comes from Cirrhinus mrigala, assembly GCA_036247105.1. Taxonomy (NCBI): domain Eukaryota; kingdom Metazoa; phylum Chordata; class Actinopteri; order Cypriniformes; family Cyprinidae; genus Cirrhinus; species Cirrhinus mrigala. Next base: position 47,055,811 of record CM070028.1, on the reverse strand, counting down.
CATATTTTGAAAAGGTTACTTTCTAAGACTTTCATATCCTACAGTGATGGCGAAATTCCATTGACTGAATTCCTCCAATTAAAAAAAAAAAAAAAACAAGAATCGAAAAAAAATAAAATAAAATAAAAAAATCGAAAACAACAGTGAAGAATCGATTCTTGGAATCGAATCCCATTCATTCCAGAACCAGGAATCGGACTCGATTCCAAAATTTTCGGAATCGAAGAGCCCTAATCATGTGACACTAAAGACGGGAGTAATGATGCTAAATAACAGAAAACTGTTATTTTAAGTTGCTATAATGTTTCACAAAATTACATTTATTCTGTATTTTTGATCAAACAGACAGCCTTGATGAGCATAAGAAACTTCTTTAAAAAACATTCAAAATCTTACTGATCAATAAAAGGAGCTGGAGTACTGAGGTAATATTTGTAATAAATATAATTGTATTGGAATAGCTCAGATTAGACATGTCAGTTGAAAGGTGTGATATCTTGTTTTTTTGTTTTTTTTTGTTTTACCTTGCAGCTCCATGGCATAAAGGTGGCCCTCCTCTGCCATGACAGGAAATATCTCCTTCTCAATGGAAGTGGGTCGCAACTGAGTACAAAATACAGAAAAATGTCAGAAAATTCAGTTAAATGAAAAGTCAAATGTGCTGCAAGCAAATATGTATGGAATAGTATAAAGAAAATAGTCCTACTCCCTGAAAGATATTGTATCACAAAGATCTGTCACAGCCCTAGTAAGCAGCACCTTAAGAAACCACCGTGATCCCATTTATCACGCCAATTTACATTTATATGCACACATTTATGCATTTGACAGACACTTTGTAACTCAAAAGTGGTATGACTGCATTTACACTGCAAATGTATAAATAATTCTGTGAGACTGTTTTAAAAAAATAACACTTCGATGAATGATACTTTTCACCCTATATATTCACCCTATATATTTTGTAAATGGATGTTATTGATCTTATTATGAACAATTCATCTATGCATAATGCATAATTTTCTTTTTAAAAAATCTTTTGACCTTTTAAATAAAATGTCATAATTGGATCTTCCAGTAAAAAAAAAAAAAAAAAAAAAAAAAAAAAATCACACTTCTCTCTGGTGACATATGGTCCAGTCTGCCAGATTTCTAATTATTTAGTGGATTTGAACAAAGGGAGACATTTTTCACATCATGATTGAAACCTTTACTTAAAATTATTTTATACTGTACTACAGCACATAGTGTAATTCAATGAATTTTTGAATTTGAGATGAGAAATATACCTAAATGTCATGAAATGTCACAATGCAATATAATGTACTTTGATAGTTTACAAAATAATGTACTAAAAATAGGATTTCCTTTAAGCAATACAGTTAAAAAATGAATATTTTTGAAAATTATTATAATACGACAGTGTTGTTCTGTGATGGCATTCATGTCAGTCCTGACCTGGATTCTTCTCAGCATGGCAGGGCTGAAGATGTACATCCCAGCATTGATTTTGTTGGAGACAAACACTTGCGGCTTCTCAACAAAACGGTGTATTCGTCCTGTGTCTCCTTCATACACAACCACACCATACTTCGATGGTTCTTCCACTTTTGTCACCTGAAACATCAGCCAGATAAAGTGAGTGGGTGAATGACAGAGTAACAGGTGAGTAATGTTCTCTCCTTCAGAGAGAGGTGGAAATTTATAACATATCAGGTTAGGATCTAAAAATGTACTGGTTTTATACAGTGCCTTGAAAGGAGCTGTAAAACTTCTTAGGATAGAGTATGGAGATGAGTCATATTTTAGTATTGCATAATTCAGATCTCAGACAGTGAGACCATAGCTTCCACAACATTTCAGATTTGCAGATGAAACTGGCTTGCTTACAACAATCGTGCCCTCTCTGCCGTGCTGTTGGTGGAACTTCAGCATATCATCAAAGGGAAAATCACAGATGACATCACTATTGAGAACAAAAAAAGGCTCCTCGTTGTCGGTCAGCAGCTCTCGGGCCAAAGCCAGAGGACCAGCTAAGAAAAAAAAAAAAACACAACAGATTTAGTTTCACACTGGCTGTATTTGTGTTATCAAAGCGATATGAAAGTGTTCACCTACCGGTGCCTAGAGGCTCCTTTTCATGTGAAAGGGAGATTTTTATTCCAAGCTGCACCAATCACAAATAAGACTGTATGACTTTGATATTCACCACATATGACAAGCATTTTAAATGAGATAAAAAACCCAATAAGCATACCCTCTGCTCTTGAGCTCTCATCTCTCGCTCCAACAGCTCAGACATGTAGCTCACAGCCAAAATGACATGACGGACTCCAGCCTGACCACGAACACACCAAAAGTTAATATTATATGACTGTAAATCCAAATTTAAACAGAAAAAACAAGAAGTACAGACAAGCGTCCTGAGCTACCTTGACTAGAGCCTCCACCTGATGGAGCAGGATTGGTTTGTTGCAGAATTCAACCAGTGGTTTGGGCACAGTGAGAGTGAGCGGCCGTAACCTCGTGCCATAGCCGCCAACGAGAATCAGAGCTTTCATTATGAGTTAGTAGAGGAGGATGCTGGCAGTACAGATGGGCATCAGGTGCAATTATTTATATATGGTGCCTGAGAAACAAAATAAGAAACATTTGGAACAAATAGTTTTAACAAGTCCTAATTATATCAGTATTTATAAAGTAAATACTATACAGTAAAATACAGTATTTATATTTATTCAGATACACTGAATGTCACAAAGGGAAATATTTGACACCTTTACGTCCCATGAGAACACACCCAGCGAGCACACCTGTAATACCTGAAAATCATCTCTCTGACAATGAACTTGACTATGATATTTCATACAACCAGTCAAGTCTGGACACACTAACTCATTCTTTATTATTAATATTTTTTAACATTTTTGAATAACAGTAAAACCACGTAAACTATGAGATAACACAACTGGAAATGATGTAATGACAAATGTTAAATGTTAAATGTTAAAGACAATGGTTTGTATTGCCATTGGTTTATAGATAACAAAATAATTTGAGAGCATTAACTATTTATCTATTTAAAAATGAATAAATATCACTAATACTAATTACTAAATATTACAACTATACAATTAATAATACAAATATTACTTATACTAATACTAATTGAACAATTGCGTGTAACAATTATTATTATTAGCAGTAATACTGGATCAAGCATAGCAATGCTTTCTACACACAGGTCGATTTCTACTGTAAAACTGTACAGCTCATGTTTCATATGATTTAATGACACTCACCCAGTTAACGATTCACCTGCTGCCCTGTTTTGATTAATATGTTCAAATGGTCAACAAAACAAAAGCGATGGCTTTCAAAGTCAATTCCACAAATAAACTCTATTTACCCTTTAACTTGGTGTCTTTATGACAGACTTACAGATCTATAATATTCTGTAATGAAGTGATTTTAGTTCCGTACAGTGATGCCGAGGCAGCGGGAGGGCGGATCCTCAGCTCCAAAACTGTGGCGTCATGGGTCAATGGACTGTACCACTATTGCATAGGTATCACTTGACATTTTCCTCACATTACGGTAGATTTTACCTCTTGCCAATGTCTTTTAAACGATTGAAAAATATTTTATAATTTGGAATTAAACGATATAATATGTTATGATGCTACGTATAAGCAAAATAATGGATTAACAGGTAATCCTAGCTACGGTCTCCCCCTGTGAAAAAGATCCACGCGGCATCATGGACCAATCATTTCATAACAACGTGGCGCGGAAGTGAATTGGAACAGAAACTATCATTCCATAAGAAAAGTCAACCAGCTTCATGCATAAAAAAAATGGTGTGGCAATATTGTGTTTTGTTCACACGCGCAATGTTTATTATGTAAAGATCATATGACCATCTGAATACTATTTATTATTTACTAAAGTAACCGATCTGTCTTCTTGTAATACTACACTATTGACTGCACTAGCACTATTTGATGAGAACAAAACTAGAAATGACTTGAGCTGAATGATGACACTTATGTCTTCTGTAGAGGTGCTTTAGTGCTCAATCCTCTTCATTTTATAATTGATGAATTTTGTGTTCAACACAGACTTGTTATAAATGGAAATGGGTGACTTCCTCCAGTGTCCACTAGATGTCACCCAAAATCTAACCTGGAATTGTAACTTGGCTCACCTACTGTAAAACTCTTCCTCATTCAATGATTAATAGCGATTCATCGCATTCAAAATAAAAGTTTTTGTTTACGTGTGTGTGTGTGTGTGTATATATATATATATATATATATATATATAACATGAAAACAGAAAATTTTATTTTGGATGCAATTAATCAAAATTAATCGTTTGACAGCACTATTTATAATGCTATAAATATATGTTTATAATTTATTATGCGTACAATAAATGTTAAATATCTTAAATATCTGTTTGATTAACTGTTTCTATGATTCTGTAAGTACTCCATGAGTTTCAAGGACTCCATAAAGACATATATAAAATGTATGTGCTGATCATACATTATGTCAAAGCATGATTTGGACCTTTAAAATGATGTGTTTTGCAGCTGTGAGGTTGTAGTTACATTACAGACATCACAGATGAGTGATGATGAGAATACTAGAAAAAAAAAAATCCAAAATTAAACCCAAACAAAAATAATTTCACTGAGCTTTATTCAGAATGTGTGTGTGTGTGGGGGGGCTTTATGTCTTTCTGAACAGTTAACAATTAATCATTTTTCAGTTGTGATTTGTGCTGTATTCACCGCCTTTTGCTGTCATTGCTATTCCACAGGAAATGCATTTGGTTTAGTCTTTTACTTTGTAGAAATGAATCAGTTGTTCAGTTAAATGAGAAATTGTTTAACACCGGCAGGTTGATGCATCTAAAATCTTTTTATTTTTATTATTATTATTTTACTTTGTACTGTACACAAAAAATCCCATTTCTTTTTAATGCCAACTCTCAGAGATTTTAGCATGGTAATGTGCATGGCAATGTGTTTGGTCTTGCCGGAATAGATTAGCACCAAGACTTGCTGCTGTGTGCGTGTAGAAATACTGCTGCCGCACATACGACATATATGAAATAAACCCCATATGTAACATAAATGAAATTACCCCGTAGCAGATCTGTACAGGTGGAGCTGGGGAAGGTGGAGGGTTTCTAAAGCGCGCTGCAACTGCTACAGCTGACTATTTGTATACTGAGTTTCGTGACAGAACTTTGTTTTTGATCTTTTTTGTTTGCATGTTTGTGGTTGTTCTTTCTGCTTTATTTGGTCAAATCAAAACGACAAAATAATAAAGAGACAAGACAACGTTTCTTAAATAAACAATTTATAGCTCACATTCAAAGTTGTCATATTATTTTTTCTTAAAAAAATACCCATCCATGCAACAACAATAAAGATAAAAGGATCATTTTCAGGATGAGGGCTAATCTTTTTCTTCCTTTTTATGCCAAATCTACGAGTCTGCGTTCCTCTCTCATGCGTCGACACAAATGAAAGGTTTAGTTGCACAAACTAGCTACGCTTGAATCGATGATGCCAACGTGTTGGGAATTATGCATTCTTGCTGCTCTTAAATGTAACTTGAGTACATCGCTCATTTATTGTGAAAGAACACATCACACGTGGCATTTGTTCTTCAAACATTTCCCTTCAGCGGTTACAGAAATGATCTGATGATGTTGTTAAACAAACACTCCTGGGTATCCCAGTTATGGCTATTGACCAAAATCACACGTCTAAATACAGACACATCCCTACGGCACGACTCCGCATAGATGCCATATTTTATAATGCTGATTTATTATTTATACACGTGATCAAAGTCAATAAATGTAGGACAAGACGAATGAACGTTAACGAAGTTAATATATTTGCTCAACTGCTACTATGGGCAGATACGACGTCTGTTTCCCAGAGAATGAAGAAAAGTGTCCATTTTTCAGTAAAACGATGACACCATAGTGCAATAAATGCTTCACCTAGACAGAGAACATGCGAAACGTGTCATGATGAGGAGACGTTCTCCACTCGACTGCTGACGGGACTCACGAGAACGAACCTAGAAACGAATCTTGCTACATTTGCTGATGGTGGGCAGAACGTACATTCTCAGATAAAACGGACGGTAGCCTTTCAAAAGGCACTAATATATACCATTTAGATACTAATTAGTTCACTTTAGGCACTAAAATGCACCTTTTATGTGTAAGGTACAAAGGTGTACCTTTTGAAAAGGTACCATCCCAGTGACAGCTTCTGTGCCTTTTTTTTTTTCTGAGAGTGTATCGGTGTAATTAAAAGACAACCCTTTGAAATAACTAAATATAAACGCAATAACAAAAATAAAAGTCATGCTCTTGTAATGAGTTTATAATAATTTACAGTGCGGATGTTAGTGAGCACTAACAAAAATGTTTCTTAATCAGTAGGTTTGTGTTGTTTTTCAAAAAAAATATCTAAATACGCCTAAAACAAACAAACAAACAAACAAACAAACAAACAAATCGGAGAAGTGAAATTATTTAAAATATTAAGACTTGTTTTTATGAAATCCGTAAACAAGTGTTAATACCTTACACAATTTTGATTCTTTTTTGTCTTAAGGATGTTTAAATATTTTAACAGATTAAGAAAATTATTTATTTTATTTATTAGTTTTTTTTTTTTTTTTTTACAGTGAGGCTTTTCTCTGCAATGAGAACCACGTTACTGACATCGGGAAAGACTTCGTAACACAAGGGTCATCTAAATTCAAGACTACAAATACACTATCCCACTGATACCCCTACGACTGCTAAATCACAGAGGGGGGAATCAACAAAAGTGTAAAAACACTAACATGTAATGATTGCTTTAAATGTACAGAGTAAGATAGCTACCAAAAAGCCCAAAATATAATTATAATAAAATAAAAAAGCATTGTCTGACTGGTTAAATAGGCTTGGATAGCTAAGCTGTGAATTCAACTATTGCCATAAGGCCAGATTCATCATCTTGTCATCAGAGATGAGTGGTTTAAAACCTCCTTTTAAATGCCCCCAACTCCTACAGTAAAGCTTCGACCAACTACTCTGAGCTAAATTTGCTCCCTTTTAAACTCCTGGAGAAATACGGAGTGTTTATAGACACTCTCTCGCCTTGGAAAAAAAAAAAAAAAAAAAAAAGAAGAAAAAACAACATAGCATGAAAATATTTTTAAAACCATTAAGATTTTTTTTGCACGGTGACATTATTTTTATTTTTAAGCATATCTTCCCTATTACTCTCATTAGTACAGTATGATGTGAACAAATAATGATCCAGTATTTAAACAGCAAAATACAATTCATCTTATTTATTCGGTTTTAAACCAGTGTGTGTCTGGATTAAATGTTTTGCATTATAATAAGAAGAATTTGGGGAGAAATGCTTTCAGGCTAATTTTGTCATGAAAATAATGTCACAGAAATCTTAACAGTCCTAAAACCGGCTTTGTTTATGCAATATAAGATTCTTCAAAATTCTTTTTTTGTTTTTGGGGTGAAATGTGACCTGGACTTTTCTTCTCACACAGATTCACACAAACAGACAAACACACACACACATGAACATACGCACACTTTCTCTCTCTCTAGCAATCCCACACTCAAAGAGAGACCCTGACAGCGGACGCGGCCTGAGTTCGTGGTTCATTCCTGCAGTACTTCAGCTGGCCACATGGTGGCGATGAATCCATGTGACAAACAAACTGAAACCATCTTCTGTTGAGGGGAGGCTAGTAGCCATTTCTTTGCTGACAGCGGAGACAAGAACCTTCATAAGTAGAGGTCACCTCCATTTCTTGTGTACACAAATCCCTCATGGTTCAAATACTGAGACAGAAAACACACCTTTAGGTTTGTGTCAATGTGCAATCTTTGTTTTTCTATGAAAATGTCTATGAAAAGTTGCCGGGCAGCAACCGAAAGAGCGACGGGCTCGGCTACTGGTTGTCGTCGCGGATTTCCTGCAAAATGTTGATGAGGCTCTCTAGTCCGAACACGTAGCCACGGTCAGGTCCGTCGTGGACTGTTTGGTCATCCCGGAAACCTTTAAAGGTGCTGTGAGCGAAGTCTATCATCCGGACGTCTACGCTCAGCATCTGAGGAGGCGTATGGGGCTCAGAGGCCGGCGGGTTCTCCACAGACCCAAGCGGTGTGGCCTGATTTTCCTTTTCTGATGGTGGTTCTGAGGCTTTCTGCCAGCCGTCCACAGACTCGGGGTCTTTGCCCTCGTATATGATGAGCAGCGAGCTGGAGTAGAAGCGGTATGAGGCCTGCCGCTCCAGGACAGCCTTCAGGCTGCATAGTTTGCTCAGGATTGGCTCAAAAAGGTCTTTGCGCAGCTGCGTCCCATTGTGCATGAACTGAAAGAGTGCATGTCGAAATCCCTCGATTGAAAGACTACGGCCATAGTACTTGTTCCTGCATAGATAATGACCGGTGTCCATCTGGTAGACCTGCAGAACAGACACAGTAGACAGACTGGTTGAATGACTGGGAAAAACTCTTTGAGGTCAACAAAAGGTAAGGCTGTCACTTCAACAGTCAAAGTGGGCTGTAATTTAGGAGAAATAAATAACCTGTGAAATTCTTTCAAGGCTTGATTATATTGCTTTCATTGCGTTTCTTTGACCTTTGCTTTCGACCACTATGTTATTTTAGTCTTTGTAATCGTGTCTTTTCCCAGTTACACTGATGCATCTATGAATCTGTGGACAGAATTGAAATCCCCCCCCATTTTAGTCCGTATTGTTTACACTACAGTTGTGAAAAAGAAAAGAAATGTTTGTGTGAAGTTTTTCTTTATACAGGGCAAAATATGGACCAATATATGCCTATGCACCCGCATTAGTGAACAATTTCAGGGCTGGAAATGCTGGAGATTGCTGGAAAAGTTGTTACAAGTAAAGGTAATAGAGCACAGCGGATACAAAAAAATAAGTAAATGTGCAAATTGGGTTGTAGGTTCATAGAGTTTGGGCGATGGTTGTGTCTGAGTGAGAAAAGATTTCATGTAATTTGAAAAATTTGCTCTATTTAGATGGTAATTGTTTCTCGTGGCGACATTAGTTATTTTCACCATTTACAGGGGGTAGTCGGTGATTCTGTTGCCGTCTGAATACAGGATGTCAAAATGTCAGTGTTTATCTCCCACCACCCACGTAAAAATCCCTGGCTGAGTTACTTACTGTTTTTTGACAAACACCAAGGTCGTGTGGTAATTTAATTTTGTGTTTGCAAAATGTTGTTTATCTCTAAGGTCACAAGCAGAAATCAAGTCAAAATTCAATGTTTAATACCTTTCTAACCACTGCCAAACTCTGTATGGTAACTGTTGTCCTTCGCTGTAATTTGCATGCATATTTATTTCTGAAATGGTGAAAAGTATTTAAAAGAACAATACTTCATAACTGCTCCACCACAGCGAGTGGGAGCAGAAAGAGAAGAAAAGCATGTAAACATTCGAAATGGGGCTTTATTATAGCAGCAGCAGATACGCAATGCAATTTTAAAATGTGTATCATATATATACAGTATCTCACAAAAGTGAGTACACCCCTCACATTTCAGCAATCATTTTAGTATATCTTCTCAAGGGACAATACTATAGAAATGAAACTTGGATATATTTTAGAGTAGTCAATGTGCAGCTTGTAAAACAGTGTATATTTACTGTCCCCTGAAAATAACTCAACATACAGCCATTATTGTCAAAATAGCTGGCAACAAAAGTAAGCACACCCTAAGTGATAACAGCACTACGTCATTTAACCATGCAAAGCCACATGTCCTATTCATCATGTTCATGTTTTTGTCTGCTTGACAGGACCATACAAAGTTGTGTATCTTGTATTAGAGCAGTTAAAATGTGGTGCTTTGAGTGCAATTCTCTCATACAGACCACTGGATGTTCAACAAGGCGCCTCATGGCAAAGAACTCTGAAGATTTGAGAATTATAAGAGGTTCAGTAACAACCTGAAACTGTTACAGTACTGTGGCCAGGGTCATACAGAGGTTTTCCAAGACGGGTTCCATTCGGAATAGGCCTCGCAAGGGTCAATCAATGAAGTTGAGTACTCGTTCTGTGCGTACCAGAAGATGCAGGCGAAGGTGATCTTTCCTGAACCCTATTGAGCACCTATGGGGCATCCTCAAGCGGAAGGTGGAGAAGCACCATGTGTGTAACATCCAGCAGCTCCATGATGTCATTATAGAGGATCTGAAGAGGATCCCAGCAACAACCTGCGCAGCTCTGGTGAATTCCATGCCCAGAATGATTAAGGCAGTGCTAGATAACAATGGTGCTAACACAAAATATTGACACTTTGGACACAGTTTTGACAAGTTCACTTAGGGTGTACTCACTTTTGTTGCCAGCTGTTTTGACAATAATGGCTGTATGTTGAGTTATTTTCAGGGGACAGTAAATATACACTGTTTTACAAGCTGCACATTGACTACTCTAAAATATATCCAAGTTTCATTTCTATAGTATTGTCCCTTGAGAAGATACACTAAAATGATTGCTGAAATGTGAGGGGTGTACTCACTTTTGTGAGATACTGTATATATATGATACACATTTTAAAATTGTATTGCATTATCTGCTGCTGTCATAATGAAGACCCATTCTGAATGTTTACATGCTTTTATTCTCTTTCTGCTCCCACTCGCTGTGGTGGAGCAGTTATGAAGTATTGTTTTTTAAATACTTTCCAGCATTTCAGAAATAAATATGCATGCAAATTACAGCAAAGCGCAACAGTTGCAGTACAGTGTTCAGCTGTGGTCAAAAAGGCTTTAATCAGTGAATTTTGCCTTGTTTTCTTCTCATAAACTCAGAGATATGGATTCAGATGGCAATTTAATTACCACACGACCTTGGGGTTTGTCAAAAAACAGTAGGTAATTCGGGTGGGGAGTTTTATGCAGAGTTTTTTTATGAGATATAAACACAGACATTCTGGATTCGGACAGCAATAAAATCACAGACTAACACCTGTAAATGGTGAAAATAACTTACTTCACCATGAGAAACAAATAAAGTTCAAATAGGACTAATGTAATTTATAGTTTTGTTGTAAACTAATTTTATTGAAACTGTACGAAACCAACACAAATACAAATATATGTCTAAAAACTTGGCACATGTTTTTTAAACTTTTTCCTTTTCTTTGTCATGGACACTTGCAGTATTTGTCATTTACCCATCTGTGTGTGTACACAATCAATCTCTGGCTTTAGATGGACACAAACTTTTTTAAACAATAACTTTTTTGTTAATAATGATGAAATATTACTTGTTGGCTTCAAATCTCTTGTCAGTTCACTTGTAAAAACACACCAATCATTGCTGTTGTTCTCGGGTCAAAGGCATACGCACCTGCATGCCGCACACACGCACTCCTAATGTGGCAGACGTGCTCTGCTCGCACTTCTTCATCTGGCGGGCGGCTTTCTCCTCTGACGCGTCATCGCCGTGTTGCCGGGTGCCCATCTTCAAGTCCAGAATGCAGGGGTAGATGAAATGATGGACCACATTCTCCAACAGGAGGAATTCTGGTGGAGGTTTAGGGTCAAGAATCATAAACAACAGAGGAAACATGCATAAAACTTTTTTTTTAATGTATTTACATCAATGTCTGTCTGAATTCTCAATTCTGATCGCCTGGAATGGATGTGTTAAAACACGCATTTAAGGCACAGTAGTTCTAGTCAAATTTTATCAATAAAATAGATTTGATACTAAAAAGCTACATTATATTTCTTAGCAGTGTGGTGGTCATAGGGCTGTTCTTGAAGCAATTACACTTACAGCTTCCGTGTTTTTAAAGAGACGCTAGGCTCAAGCTGTAGATTCAATTATCAGTTATTTAACAAATTTCAAATTTCGTGAGTTAAACTACAGACATGAAAAGCCTGGACTGTGGAATCCCTGATAATGTTTACTCGTATTCCTGGACTAAGCCATCTAAAAGAACAGTGTGTGTTTCCCATAAGCCCACTAACTTTGACAAGCTTGACAATATTATTACAATTTGCCTGCTAATCATTACTAGCCAATTTCTCTCTTAGAAACAAACAGTTCCCTGTCTTTTGAGAACCATTTATGATTAATGAGGATTTTGAAGCATTTTAAATGAGATTCCTAAAGACATGAACATCTGCTTCCTATTGCTCAGCTTGAGGAAATACAGTGGGTTGTGGTACTCTACTGACAGAAAGGCTTCTACTCTCCTCCTTTTCTTTGATTACACATGACTCAGAAATGTACACTTGCCTCCCTCAAGTTTTTGGGAAAACGTTTGCCTTTACAAGGCAAAAATGGTAATGATAGCATAGCCTTTCCACAGTTTCCCCAGACTATACAGTTGTACACCTATCACTAGTTTTTTACACCTTTCTTAAAGTCAAATTCAAGCATTAAAACATTTTTTATAGCCTTTCTAGCACTTTACAGCTGAGGTGAATTACATATCTACATACAAATATGTAGTTCTTCATCATATTAAATCAGATGTTATTGTAAAAACAGAACTGCATAGGGTTGTTCAGACAGACTTGATTTGTTTTAAAATATTCTTAATATAATATTAATTACTAATTTAATAATATACTAAATATAACTTAATAGAATATAAAGTATTCTTTAATTACCGCCAAACTACATAAAAAGTGTAAGTATCTTAAACAAAAAGCTGCGGTGTAATTTTGCAGATGGTCTCCAGCTGGTGTCCTTCACGAGTTTGTCTAATTAAGATGCACTTGACAATTCACAAATGCTTCAGAGCGCAACGATTATTAAAGCTTATTAAATTACAATGCTTTTGAGAAGCATCCCACAAGTTTTAGAATTTTTACGCTCAACGGCTTTTTGAAAAACACAGCCCTGATGACATATGACTCATGGAACCATGAAAGCAGAACAACGACAGCTAATTGCATGATTTCTAGTGTTGATGCACAGAGTTAAGGTTAACAAGCAACTGAATAACTTCAGGATTATGTCCTCGTCTCAACTATAATTTGTGTTTTTAGGTTTCAAGTTATTTCTCGTGGGGAAGTGGGGACCCCTCTCCCATTTTATGCCACAGGCAAAAGTAATTAGGCCCTCTCTAAATTACTTTATCTAAAAAGCAAACTATTCAGTCAGATAACATATTACTGCAATTACACTTTCAAGCAGTTTCAAGCAATTTAATGTAGTTGACTGCTGTCCAGAAAGTAAAACTGAATTTCTCCATCAACTATACACATGTTTTCCCTCAAACCAAAATTTCTGAATAACTTGGCTATTTCAAAGCAGGATACTGTAGAGTTTCCTGTCTTTGGACTCAGAGCGCATACGGCTGAGCTGTTGTTTGTGGCAGCGCAGACTCCAGGGGTTGTGGCTGATCTTCTCTGAGCTCAGGCCGCTGTTGCTGTCCAGCATCTGGAAGGGCACATCTGAATGCATCTGGAGGTCCAGACGAGGGCTCTTCAGCTCCTGCAGGCTACACAGACACACTAATTACCAACAATGCAATGCAAGTGTGACTTTTGAGAAAGTTTTAATGATATGGATGAATGGATGAATTTCATATGTCAATGTTTGTTTGGCAAATAAACAAGCTTATTGATTCAGACAGATGTACTTGTTGCGAAGATCACAGAGATTATCACAGTTATTTCAGTAATTTCTCACTGCTAAACCATACAATAAGATCCAAAACATATGTGACTCTTAACCACAAAACCAGACATAAGGGTCAATTTTTGGAAATTGAGATTTATACATTCTGAATAAATAAGCTTTCTACTGATGTATGGTTTGTTAGGATAGGACAATATTTGGCATATTTGAAAATCTGAGGGTGCAAAAAAAAAATCAAAATATTGAGAAAATCGCCTTTAAAGTTGTCCAAATGAAGTTCTTAGCAATGCGTATTACTAATCAAAAATTACGTTTTGATATAATTACGGTAGGAAATTTACAAAATATCTTCATGGAACATGATCTTTATTTAATTTCCTAATGATTATTGGCATGAAAGAAAAACCGACAATTTTGACCCATACAATGTATTTTTGGCTATTGCTACAAATATACCCATGCAACTAATGACTGGTTTCGTGGTCCAGCGTCACATATACCATCTGAGCTCTGCTTGATGGTTGATACCGTACATAACTGATGTGTTTGGAGAAACCCATTCTATGGATATTTGTTTTGCCACTCTTCATGAATAGGGTACACCTTGAGGTCATATTACATTTGTTTAAGTATTAGAGGTTCAAATATCCATTTTGTAAATTTATGCATTTATATATTTTGTTCTGTTAAACCTCTGAGGTCTTGCAGTGGATTAAGACCTTGACTCACCTGTCATTGCCGTCGCCGTCGTGAGCAGGTCGGTCCTCTTTGTGCTCACTACTAGAGCGGTGGAGGCTACGGCGAGAGTGTTTTCGGCGAGGCTGGTCTCTTTCGGGCAGCTCTTCATGGTCCAACCCCTCGCTCTCTTCGTATGGATATGCAACCAGATTGATGTAGCCATCAGAGTCGCCCTCAAAACACACCAGCACCACACCTACAACATCGACATAAACATGCCAACCACTGAGAACTTGTGCATGCTAAAGAATTCAACAAAGAAAAAAGACGATTGTGGTGATTCTTCACTAATAGTGATTCTTCACTAAGAATAATAATAATGTGTCAATTTTTGCTTGTTGTGCATTCAAACTGTTAATAAATTGGCAGCTGTCCCAAGCTACAGTCATGCAATTAAATGACAAATCAAGACATGCTGACAAATCAGCTGGTACCAAAAACTGAATTGTAAATATTATTTTGGCATTGGACATGTACACACTGCAGTCAAATATAGTCACTGCACTTCTGAGTGTATAATTACATTCTGTACATTCTGTCAAGTTCAATAATCACTCTGTACAAATTCAAATTTCAAGTTCAGGCCTGTTTTTTGACACATTGGTACAGTATCTGTACTCATGACAACACTAGTTTGGGTCAAAACGTATAAACAATGAAGAAGGTGCATGGAATATAAATTCATGCTCACAAAAAAAACAACAACACTAATACGTTTGGGCAGTGTATGTGGTATGATGAATAAAAAAGCTCAGAAGAGATGCACACGTGTGGGAAGGACAGAGTGATAGTGGCTAGTGGGAAGGGCTGAGTAATCCCATCATGCCTCCGTGCTGAAGCTCATTTTTAGTTCTGTGATCCGTCCTCAGTGATGTCAGCCCAGCAACGCGAGCTCATGAATGAAGACAGTGATGATACTAATGAGCTAATTCAGGAAGAGCTCTGTTTAATAGGCTTTACAGATCTACATCAGCGGCCTTGAAAAGACTTATGCTGCACACCCAGGTTGATCTGCAGGCTCTGGACTTTCAGGTCTTTCAGGCATCTGCTCAGCCAAGGCTTTCATATTTTGCATAATTAACATATATACGTTTCATATATTACGGCATGTGACGGTATCAAGCATGATGAAGCAGTTATCACAGTATATGGTTTTATCACAATACTGAAATAAGTTGCAAAAAAAGTTATGTCATAATACATTTAAATATAATAAAGTAATCCTCACCAAAAAATATAAAGTAAACATGTTTCAAACTACAATTAACCTTAGTTAACCTTAGTTAATGCACTAACATTAACAATGAGCAATAGCTACGCTCGTTACAGAAGTTATTACTCTTTGTTAAAAAGTTAAACTGTTAGTTCATATAAGCTCAAATCCATTAAATAAATAACTCGATCCTGGAGGGCCGGTGTTTACCGCCAACTTGCCTTGTGTGGATTTTAATCAGTTAATGGGAAAAGTATTCTTAACATGCATAAAAAAATCTGAATATTTTGTAATAAATAGTTTAATTAACTGAAAAGCTAATTTCTGCAATGCAGAAAATACTGACAGAATCTCGGAACCCAGTGATGAAAATGGAACTTTCTGTATAACGTGGAATGTTGGCAAATTTTGAATATCAAAATTTCTACTCTAGTGTAAAAAGACTGTTAAATATTTTTAATACTAATAATACTATTTAAATATGAAGTCTGCATGTTCTGCGTTTCTCAGTGTATGAGCGGAACATTTTCATCTACTACACAGTCAAGTATGCCTGAAGTTTGTGATGTTTTCAGTGTTTGCAGTCTCACTATATGAGGACATGAACACATAAACTTCATCTGCAGCAGAGCTGCTCTGAGAGTCACTTCATTTCATTTGATAAAACTATTGTCAGATACCCAAAGAAACTAAAAGTCCTAAACTTCAACCTGCCAAAATGAAGGTCTGGTTTAACTTGAAGAAATTATAACAGAAATATATACCATTGCACTTCTATACATATGTTTTAATTTTACATTTTCATTTCATTACATTTTAAAATAATTTTTTTATTGCATTATTTACATGATTTATGCCTTCATTTTATTACTACAATTTTTTATAATAAATCTGTTTTAAATTATAAATCTAGAAAAATTGAGACAGCATAGAAATTATGCAAAATAATTTCATAGCTCTTCTTGTAAAAATGATTTGTATTGTAAAATTTTAATGATTATGACATTTCAGTAAATGATAAAAAATAATTAAAAAGATTAATAACGTTTTATTAAACCATTACAACAGAATCCAGAAATGAATGAGGAATTTGAGAAAAAACAAAACAAAATGGAACTTGGGGGGGGGGGGGGGGGGGATAAAAATAAATACAGGGCCCTAATTACAGTTGCAAAAAAATGTTTTAAAACATTACCTAAATTGAACTTTTGACGACTGAAATTAAACAGCAAGTCACAGTTAAATACAATCTTACTAAATTATTAATGCACATGGATTTATTCAATAAAACAAGTGCTATTCTTACTGCTCAGAAGACGAATGCTTTGTGCAAACTGTAGAGTGGAAAACATGTTTTCTTATAAAAAGCTTTTTGTTTGCTAGCAATAGCTGTGGCTGAAGGTTAGCTAAAGAGGTGATATGATTTTGTAATCCCTAAAACTTCTGCAACACTTCTAACACTCATCTTTAGAGTTTGTGCTCATCCCACACATTGACATTTGAAAACAATGCCATGTGATTCATAAGGACAGGTCTATTTATAATCCTTGCTGTGGCTAGATGAGAAAAAAATAACAAGCTTCAATGTTACTCTAGCGAGGCCTGAAATAGTCAGTGGAAGTTACAGATGTCCGGCATGCGTTTAGCCCCATCAAAACTCACAGGGAGAAGCGGTTCATATGGAAGGCATGCTGTGAATCTAGAACGTGAGATGTTTTGGGGGGTGGTGACGGTGAACACAGGACAAATGCTAAAACATATGAGTGTCACGCATACACATTTGCACCGCAGACAAATAATAGCAGCTCACACTGCCTGTTATGGGCTGTCCGAACAACTCTATTTCATGCTTCAACTAAGCTGTAAGTCTGCAAAGCTATTTTAAGACCACAACATCGTTTCCAAGTAATCATGTATCTCAAAATGTCATTATAATCTCATAAGCGTTGAGAAAAAAAAAAAACAATTCAGGTCCCAAAATAAATATAGCGTGGAGGAACATTTACCAATTCTCCTAACTGCATCACAATCATAAGACAAAAACCAGATGCAGCAGTTAAGAACAACGCAGGCATGTGAGGTATGGCAGATATGAAGAGAATATGTAGTTTGTAACTCTAGGGTCTCACTTTCCAAAAAATAACAAAATTAACAACACAAGCGACAAGGGCTGCTTTACTGCCTGATAGAGCTGGGCGATATGGCCAAAATATTAGCCCCTTGCAATGGCGTTCCGTCTTTTTACCGGTAAAGCACCATTCCAACACGTTCTCACTCCCAACTTGTCACATATTGACGATTGGTCAGGACCCCTTGGAGTCACATTTTGATGCTCAGGGTACCCCTTTAGCGTCATTTTTCGACACGCAGGGTCCTTCGTTGTTTTCAGCTGTTTGTCTTAATTTAATGGTTTGCATGCATTTGTAAAAATAGAAATTGTTTTATTTAAATGTATACTTTCATTGGTGCACCTAACCCCACCCCTAGCCCAAACCTACCCACTTCTGAACAATATAAAACGCGCAAATGCAAGTACAGTCACAGGTATTTATTGCAAAAACTGACCATAAACAAGCAGTATAAAAGCATTACAAACAAGTCCTGCTGCATTCCGAGTCTTCTGAAGCTGTACGATATCTTTATGTGAATAACAGAAGGTTTTAATCGCTGAAAATGATCCTGCTCCGTTAACGCTCACATCTCATTCAAAAAGATACTCCCGCACATTAGCATGATGCAATCGGTCACGAGACACCCAAGAGCCAATAGCATTTCACAACCAAGGCTTGCTTCTTCTGGCAGCATTTTTTGAATAAGCGCACAGAAAGATTGCAGTGTAGCACGCAGGATGGCGGATGGAGACGTTGATCGCATCTATTCTTCTCACAAATCAATCGTTTTGCTTCAGAACCCTTGTAATATTAATACTTTTTGAATAAATTATGAATATAGTTGTCTCTGCCTGTTATAGCTTATGTTTTGTTGACAAATGGTTAGGTTTTGGGGCAGCGGTTGGGATAAATGTGTAAATAGTGTAATATAAATGAAACTCTTGTGACTGTTTCACACCCCAACATATATGCAATAATAGCAATATTATTACCCAATATATAATTTAATCATGACAATAAAATTCCCAGCGTCTTTCGCGTCAGCACACTGACGGCAAGGGTTTCTTAAAAAAAAAAAAAAAAAAATGGCGCTAAAGGGGTACCCTGAGTGTCAAGAAGTGACGCCAAAGAGGTCCTGATCAAGGGTCAATATGTAATGAGTTAGGAGTGAGAACGTGTTGACCATTCACACATCGGTCCTTTGACATCATCAACCACAAATGACCTCTAAACGGCTGCTCCTCCGTGTTGTGTTTGTAAACATGAAGGGGTATACTCTGTTTTTTAGTTGATGTTTTCATTTTTGTGTCAAACGTGGAGATGTGGTATTAGACGACTTCAAACCGAACTACACAGTGTGGAGTAAATGCGTCATCTGAGCCAGAATGTTACGATTGGCCCGGAGCTGTAGAATTTTGAAACGCAACGGCTCTGGATTGGCCTAGAATAGACTTCAGCGCATTATGAACTCTTATGTGCTCATACCGGTAATCTTCATTCTGTGTTCACATAGAGCAGATTACCTGTAATTTTTACTGGTAAAATTACAACTTCTCATACTTTTAAATTGCCGGAACAAATTTACCGGTATTTTTGAAAAGGTCCTGTTCACACATGATCTCTTAACGGTAATTTACCGAAAGTAAAGACTGTATGTGTGAAACAAATTTTTTTATAATGCTTTCCACATGTTTGTTAGACCTTGAGAATGAATGTAAACATCTTTATTGACAATTAAATTTCACTAATTCAGGACTCCATTAAGTCCCCCAATTTCTGTGCTTTGTCTGGATTCAGTTTTATGATTTAACAAATTTAACATCAAAAATGGTGTCTAATGAAAAAACAACTACGTTACAACAAAAATGCAAATTAAAACATGGATGAAAAAATATCTTGGTTGTATGATATTCCTTATTAATAATAACATTATTATTATTACTTAGAGAACTACATTTTAGTATATAATAGTAATATTTCTGTCATAATTTCAAGATAAACCTAAAAAAAAAAAGCATAATATCGTTATCAACGTTAAATTTATTAGATATGATGTGGTTCATTGCCCAACCCTACTGTCTTGTAGTAGAAAAGTTAATTTCAGTCACTGCTGTGACTTCAACACAGAATATGACGAATGTGCCAAGAATAAACTAACCACATCACAAAAACACTAAAAAAAAACACTAAAAAAAACACACAAAAAAAAAAATCATCTAATTATCGTTATTAGCAAATTCCCAGAAAATACTGAAATATCTTTTTTGGTCAATATTGCACACCCCTAATTACAATGTGAATCATGTTTTCTAGTGCTGCAACAAAGGATTACATTGAAGCTTAATTTAACGATTATTAGAACAACTAATTAACAATGATTATTTCACTAATTAATCAGTAAGCTTTGAATATTGAGTTTTTGCAATTTATCATCATTCAATTATCATTCAATACATAGTTCTGCACAAAAGAGGGTTTAAAGACAGTCCATTGTTGTTTCTTATGTGTTTCTTACACACTTGAGCCATCAAATTGTTGTATAAACACAATATCACACTCGTAGATGTGAGATATGGCTGTATATTGGCATACACTACCGTTCAAAAGTTTGGGGTCAGTAAGACTTGTAATAGTCTTTAAAGTAGTCTCTTATGCTCATCAAGGCTGCATTTATTTGATTAAAAATATAGAAAAAAAAACAGTAATATTGCAAAATGTTTTTACAATATAAAATAATGTTTTTTATTTTAACATACTTTAAAATAGAATTTATTCCTGTGATGAAAAGCTGAATTTTTATCAGCTGTTACTCCAGTCTTAAGTGTCACATGATCCTTCAGAAATCATTCTAATATGCGGATTTATTATTAGAATGATCAATGTTGGATAATATCAACAGTTGTGCTGCCAAATATTTTTTGGAATCTGTAATTTTTTTTTTCAGGATTCTTTCATGAATAACAAGTTTAAAAAGTACAGTGTTTATTCAAAATATAAATATTTTATAACAATGTAATTTATAAAACAATGTAAATTGTAAAACTTTTAATAAACTTTTTATTATTAACTTAATACATCCTTGGTGAATAAAAGTATTAATTTCTTAAAAAAAAAAAAAAAGAAAAAAAAAAAGAAACAATAAAAATGTACTGACCCCAAACTTTCGAACGGTAGTGTATATTCACAGCAGTGCCAATATAAAGCCATATCTGATGTCTACTTACGTAATATTGCTCATTTATAGCAGAAATTCAATTTAATACTGTAAAGCAGCTTGCTTTAAAGTAATCTACTGTGTAAAGTGCATTACATATAAATGTAAAGTGACTTTAGTGCTAATTGCAGAACTTGTGCAAACATCAACATTGCTGTGATCAGATACTTTTTTAACTTTTTTTAGTTTTTTTAACCTTTATTTATATAGGGCTTTTTACAATACAGACTGTGTCAAAGCAGCTTTACAGTATTTAACAGGAAAATATTGTGTTGAGTGCAAAAGTAAACATTTAATTTTCAGTTAAAGTCAGTACATCATTTGCCGGGTTTAAGTTGTAAATTTAACTTATGTGCAATAATTAGAATATTGCATAAAACATTTGCGAAAAAGCACCGTTTCCATCCAACAAGTAAAAAAAACAAAATCTAACCTTCTTGATAAACTGACACTATATATTACTAAGAAAAGTAGGAGAAGCCACTGAATATAGTAATTTTCATATATAATAAATTACTTGTGCCTCAGAGCGAGCAGATGAAACACAATAAGTAAGATCATTGCTTTCTGCATTTTTTATTCAAAATGTGGCATTTCCATCACTCATTTCTATTGCGATACTTCAAAATGCATATAAAAACAGGGTGATGGAAACATAGCTATTGATTTAGTGATGTCATTGTCCAGCTCAGTTCAGTTCAAGTCAGAAATTAAGCTTCCCCAACTATTTTCCAGTGTCCTTTTTGTTGTTTGTTATCGAGAAGAAAGCGTGGTCGAATTGCCACTGGTCAAATCGCGTTACTGCAGGCCCTTACATTATGTCATATGAGATCAAACTACTATATAACTCCAAAAATGTCTAATTGTCGGCGTTGTTTGTAATGTTGACTATTTATTTAAGCCCCTATGTCATCAGTCCCTGGACTCTGGCTTTTCTCTGACTTGACACTGATGTCATAACATCCCTCTGCACTGCACCTGCTCCTCAGGGCTCTGTTTCCTGTGGTCGCTACATCAGAGCAACTATACTATAATGATGTTCTTGGCTCTCATGACAATTCACATCCTGTCTCAGACTGGATTCTGTGCAGCAGACAGACCTCACCATCTGACAGCAAACAGGCGTTCAGATGAATAAGTGAGAACAGAGGCCGGGTGTCATCATGCTGTACATGACACAGACAACAGGAACATAAGGATGACAAAACAGGAAATGAGAAGACGGACGGTTGAACTTCACCTCACTGCATAATGCATGGAAAAGTGGCAAGAGTTTTATCAAAACTGCAAGCTCCAATTTAACAGGTTTATATCAGACTATCCATGAGCAATTCTGCGTAGTGATGCATCATGATTTTTTTCAAAAACTCCAAAACAAAAACAATCCATTCAGCCAGACGAAAATATATTTTAATAAAAATGTTATATATAAGTTGTACATAGACATTTAAATTGCACATAAGGCAAGTTTTTATATTAAAGTATTAATGATAAAATTATGTTTCTACTGCAATTCACTGTTGAAAATGAAACATTTACATTTCAAAAAATAAAATAAAGACAGCAGGTGAAGTACAAATATAATAAATATGTAATGTGCATATATTCCTTATATTTAGCAAAATGTTCCTCTCTAGAGTTATTTTTTCTAACAAGTTACAAACATAAAATGTCTTTCTTGAGATAAATATTAGGTCTTTCCATGGTTGAAACACTGACTAAGCAACTACATGTGACATGACACATTTCAGTAAGTTGTACCGTTTCTTTCAAACTACCTTCTAATGTCTAATTTTTATTTATGTCTAATGTTTATTTTTGTATCATAACTAGTAGTAAAGAGCAAAAGATGTTCAGTTCACGTGCCGCTGGAACTGAAGCACTACAGCGATTTGTCATGCCACATTAAAGAGCATCAAAACCAAAATTTATTGTCTGTATTTCATTATAAAAATTGACAGAATCTCAAACCTGAAACTTTGCTTCATAATCAAAATAAACAAAGCATAACGCTTATTGTAATTATTGCATGGCAGGAGCACTACAAATAATGTTTAGTGAAGTTTTGTTCACAGACAAAAAATTCCCAGGATTAAAAGATTCCAGCTTATCCACATTTTGGACATGCTGACAGACAAAACAGAGAAGCACTAAGGTCGAAATGACTGAAAAACTTGTCCTCCAAAACAGTTTCAGTCGTTTTTTTAGCATTCATATTTTAAGGAGCTCTGAAGTGCACAAATTTGGGGAAGCAACTTTTCGCAGAGGGACTTAGCATTTTTTTTTGCTTCACTGCACTATCAGTAAACAGAACTACTGCTGGACTGTCAGCTCAGATAAACCAACACTAAAAACCACTAAATCTGAGAATACTATAGCCATAAAAGCACTGCTTTTGGAATGAATCCGCCATCTTCAACAATTAAATTGTTTAAGTTTTTTTTTTACATGTTTAAACACTGAGTTGTGTCTCGCAGTTGTTCCAGCCTCTTTTTAGACGTGCCACCTTAAAAACAGTGCGATGTATCCAGATCATTCGTCTTACCTTTGTACTCAGGGGTGAATTCCTTCATCTCTGGCGGCAGGGACTCGTAGAACCGCTGCTCGCGGGAGATGAGCGGCTTGCAGACGGTGTGGTCGTCGTAACGCATCATGCTGGTGTGGCCGCCCACCTGGTGAATGAACGGCTCCAGGGGAACCCCGCCGCGGCTGCCCTGCCCCTGGCTGGCACTGTGCTTGCCCGCCTCCATAGTGTGCGGGACACACATGGCGTTAGAGGGCCGCGTGGAGCTAGGGGCATGGGCTCGGGCGCGCAGGCCTGGCGAGCGCGGGGTGCACGGGGGCGGCTGAGAGCGCACGCTGCCGCCGGGAGGGGGAGGAGCCAGCACGCTGAGCGCTGGGATGGATCAAGAGCGCAGGGAGCGCTGGGAAAGATCCTTAATGCTGCCTCCTAGAAGAGAAGGAGAAAGATTACAGTTTAGCTTCTACCAAAACAGAGAATGACCAAAAGGTAGCATCAAATATGGAAATGACTAATAAATATAATCCTAAATCATAAACAGTCTCTCAGAAGCCTTTTGCATATTTCTCCCATATGCACGTCATCGTAGGGAGAAATCCTGCCCATTTGTGATGATCTTTGCCCTGTTAGCATAGACACAGCCCGCAATGAAAAGCAGCAGTCCGCCATTACTGTTTTCTTTCTGTAGCTGCTGGAGATACAATGTCAGTGCCAAAGAGCCATTACAAGTGTTGTGTTTTGTGATGCACATACAAACATAGGAGTCTCCATAGACTTCATCAGAGGACACTGTGGTTAAATTTCATTTTCAAAGGAAATGTCCCGAAAAAAAAAAAAAAAAAAAATCAGTAAAGTCCCCTATATGTTTAGGGAGTAATACCAACGCTTCATGCGCGAACATCAGTTAGTATCACGCGTTCGTTTTCCAAACTGCCTTTCTGTAAGTGCTTCTTGGCACTCTGTAAGGCTAATGTTGCTAAAGCTACCATTGTTTTCACTGTCTATGTGATTCATAAATGTGCATTTATTATGCACAGTACAATCAAATGACTGACTTTTAAACCGATTCCGGTTCGAACTTACAAGGTTTCTGACATTTTCAGTGATTGAGATTGTCCTGTTTTGTTTTTGCTGGTATGCCGGAGCATGAGCTCTTGAAGCTCCACCCTCTTCCGTAAAGGGGGCCGGGAGCACCAGCTCATTTGCATTTAAAGGGACAAGCACAAAAACAAGTTAGATAAATGAAAAATTAATCTAGACATAATAAAACACTTACTTTTTTTTTTTTTTTTTACTAAATGAACACAAAAGGAACATTTAGAATCCTATTTAAATGTACCACTGTGCTTTATATAAAAACATGAAATATGAAAATTAAACTTAAAATTAAACTTAAAAAAATGTGGAATCTTCCTTACAAAAAGTTATGGTTTTTGCAAGTACAAAGCAAGTCCTTTGAACAACAACAACACAAGAAAAACAAACACAGCAAGTGGCAGGATTATTATTCTGCAAGACTTCATGCACATCCATTTTGACATACAGTATTTTTTTCTTCTCCAGTCTGCTGTCAATAATAGAGATCGACCAATTCCAATATTCCAGAGAACATTATTCAGTGAATTAACATTATCCACTGAATTATTCTTCACTCTTTAGCCTATTAAACAGCTTATAAACTTACTAAAACTGTAGCATTAAATGAAGTTGATGACTTCTGTCCTTTATTTATTTTCTCCATTTAAAAACATTAGACATTCTACATTTATTTTGCTTATTAGTGTTGTAGCTGATGCGGTTTATAAATAAAACGTTTTTACTGTTGTGATTAAATTTAACATGATAATTTTCAACATTTTTTTTTTTTTTTTAAGATGACTGAAAGAAGGAAAAACCAAAGTAATGTATGGACTTACTTCACTCAGTCATTTATTTACTTTGTAGAAGTAAATAAACATCGGTTCTGCATATCAGTTAACGGGCACATAAACATGCAAATAATTGCTAACAGTAACGGTTTTAAAAATCAATATCGGTTGATCACTAGTCAATAACTGCATTTTCAGATTCAATTCTGCATTTAAATATGGTTGAGATTCCAGACATGAAATAAATGGTTCAAATTATGACTGGTTCATAAAGCAAACAAAGAGCAACTCCTTTTTAACCATTGAATCTGTCAATCACCTCAACACAAGCTCAATAAAGCTGTCTACACTGCACACTTTTATTTACACTGCTTGTTGCTTACAATGAAAAGACTGACGAGGGTGTGGAACAGTCAGTGATGCCCACTTAATGAAAATACCAATGGTTTGAGTGGATTCAGACTAACTTCAACACATCTGATTGGTCATTGCATTCACACACTCAACAGACATGTCTGTGATGGCCTGTAATGCTAAACCCTCAATGCAAAAACGGCGCAAATTCAGAGCGTTCACACAAATAAGCACGGAAGCGTTTGAAAACAACTGCCTATTAGCAATAGAATTATCCTGACGCTAATATTCAGTTTAGTCCAGTCTTACATGAGGGTGAGTAAACAATAACAGAATTTTCATATTTGGATGAACAGTTTAATAGACACAAAATAGCTGCCTGGATATTAATCAAACCACACACCAGCTAAACAAAACAAACAGAGGTTTATAGCCTTCCATTATTGCATCTCGAGAGCATTTCCCAGAATGCTGCGTAGCCCTACAAACACAGCTGGTATCTGCTGATCTCAGAGCCTTTATTACATTAGCCTGAGTCCCATCAGCTCAAAGCCACACTGTGCAGCATCCATCTCTTACAATGCTTTCAATCTAATCCTCATTTTACCCAACATGCCGCAGCACACACGTTCGGCTCTAATCAACTATTACAAAAACGGACACGTGAATTTTTCACATGCCCTCAAAATTGAAGCTGACTTTGAAGCCTTGATGGAATGAGTCTGATGTCTCAGGAAGGCTGAGCTGCCATCGACTGCTTCATTCAGGTTAAAAGATCCTTAATTGAAGTATTGATCCAGCAGTGCCTGAACATGCATTCTGGGCATTCGTGATAAAGCCCCGCTGGACAAGTTTGAGTGTGAATTCCCATTGTCAGCTTTAGCTGCTGTATCATTTTCCAATTCATGGGAGTCAATTTGCTCACACCTGCTAGAGATGTGCAATATCACATTCACTCTCCACTGCTAGACAGATGAGTTCATCTCAAAACAACAAGGTGTTTTCCTTGTATTTGGCTGAGCAGCTGTTGGGTGTCTCACTAATGTGTTAGATTTTTTTTTAATACAACATTTCTAAATAGTTAAGCTCCAAAGGGGAGAAAAATATATATAAGGCAGTGGTGCAGCAGATATGTTATTGCGTCAACCTTCCAAAAATTTGAACTCTCTAAAAATCAATGACAGCATTAATGTGACTGCATAATATTCATTTTAAAAAAATACAAACACTATGTACAATTTAAACTCTTACAACTAGGGAAACATCAGTTATAATTTTTCATAACCAATTTCGATTATTACCAATTTTCGATTTTTTTACAAGCATATGGGCCCATTCCTATGAAAGTCCTCCGCCAATGAATAAACAATAAAAAAAGGTAATACTGACTTTTTATTTCTCACAATTCAGATTTTTTTTCTTGTAATTGTGAGTTTACATCTCGCAATTCAGATTTTGTCTTAGAATTGTGAGATACAAACTCATAATTCTGAGAAATAAAGTCAGAATTGCTTGACATAAACTCACAAAACTGACTTTTTTCTCAGAATTGCATGATATAAACTCGCAATTGCTTGTTATAAAGTCAGAGTTACGAGACAAACTCACAATTCTGAGAAATAAAGTTGCAATTCTGAGAAATATATACACACTCTCAATTCTGACTTTTTTCTAATAATTGCGAGTTTATAACTCGCGATTCTGACTTTATAACACGCAATTGCGAGGCAACTTAGAATTGTGTCATTTTTTCCCCTCAAAACTGGACTGTACACTCTTAAAAATAAAGATGCTTCAAAAGGTTCTTCAAGCAGTGCCATAGAAGAACCATTTCTGGTTTCACAAAGAACCATTCAGTCAAGGTTCTTTAAAGAACCATCTCTTTCTTACCTTTTTATAATCTGAGGAACCTTCTTTCACCACTAAGAACCTTTTGTGAAACAGAAAGGTTCTTTAGATGTTAAAGGTTCTTTATGGAACCATTTGGACAAAAAGGTTCTTACATGCCATCATACCTTTATTTTTAAGGGTGTATAACTCGCAATTGCGAGTTTATATCTCAGAATACCTTCAGAATTGCAAAATACAAAAACTCGCATTTGCGAAAAAAAATCAGAATTGCGAGATACAAACTTGCATTTGAGAGGAAAAGTTAGAAATGCAAGTTTATATCCTCACAATTTTGACTTTATAACACTCAATTGCAAATTTATATTCACAATTCTGAGAAAAAAGTCAGAATTGCGTGATATGAACTCGCAAATCAGACTTTTTTTCTCAGAATTGCATGATATAAACTCGCATTGCTTGTTATAAAGTCAGAGCTACGAGACAAACTCACAATTCTGAGAAATAAAGTCATAATTCTGACAAATAAATATATACTCACAATTCTGACTTTTTTCTAATAATTGCGAGTTTATAACTCAACTGCGAGTTAACTCAGAATCGTCTATTTTCCCCTCAAAATTGGACTTTATTGCAAGTTTATATCTTAGAATTCTGAGAAAAAAGTCAGAATTGTGAGATACAAACTCGCATTTGCAAGAAAAATAATCAGAATTGTAAGATATAAACTCACAATTGCGAGAAAAAAGTCAGAATTGCGAGAGAAAAAATCTGAATTGTGAGATTCAAACTTGCATTTGAGAGAAAAACTCACAATTGTGAGTTTATATTCAACAATTCTGAGAAAAAAAGTCTAAATTGCGAGTTTGTATCACGCAATTCTTAAAAGAAAAGTCAGAATTATGAGATAAAAAGTCACAATAACCTTTATTTTTATTTTTTATTCAGTGACGGAAACAGGCTTCCATAGATTCCAATAACAAATGTACTTGCTATTTATTTGCTCTATAACAGGCTGAACTGGTCAATCCAAACAAAGATGTGACACACACTTAGCATGAGCAGATGTTTTTGCTCAGCTACCATTTTTATGCTGATGACCTGCAAATTTACATATCTGCTTGCTTTGCATCTGCTTTTCCTCTTGACTCATTAAATGCCTGTACTGATGACAATTTAAAACCTGGTTACATAATAATGTTCTGAAATGTAATAATGATAAAGCTGATATTATTGTATTTGGTCAACCATCTCTTTTAAAAAAAAAGTCAGAACTGAGATTTTCTATTGATGGGGCCTTTATTAAACCCATATTAAAGATCTGGGTGCTATATTTGATTCTTCATTACATTTCATTACTGTGCTCTTTGTGTCCATTTTAGAGTGTCCTGTCTCTGGACTTTTTTTACATCTCACGTTTACAGACTTCATAACATTTCCACACAAATGACAATTTAGGAAATGACTGCAATGCGGAACAAGAGATCTTCCAAACTTTGTCACGTCAAGTGTATCCTGCACAACACACAAGTCGTGCACTGTTGTTTTGCAATATAACAGCTTAACAAATAAAAACAGACTATATGACAAGCAACAGTGACACAATTTATTACATAATATTCACATATGACTAGTGGCTGGTGGCTATGTGTAAGTGTTGTATCATATAAAAAATGTATTTAATGCTTTTAACTTACATAAACGGATAAATCAGTCTTTGCCTATAAATGAATTTTTAATTACTGAGAAGCAAATAGACAAATAGATTAGCACATGTATACAGTTTAATCATCCAGTCAACAGGAAATGGTATTTAATGTTTGTTCTCACTGTACTGTGTGTTCTGGATCATCTCCAGTCTAAACACAGAGCGCCCCGCTGTCATTCATATGACTTCACGTGCCAAGACTGAAATGAGACGTCAGTGTTCAAAAGTCTCATACCGTCACTACACGAAAGGAAATCTCACGTATTTAGATCGGCGGGTCAAGCAGTTTGAGGTGGGCTGATATACAGTACTATTAGGGATGTGCTTTTTAAAGTGGATTCCCTGTGGCCAGCACTTAAAGAACTCAAGTGGAAGTACATTTATCAATGCTGCTGAATGATACTAGTAATGATCAATACCCATGTATTAATGATGAAGAAAGATGAGCTGTTCGATATTCAAATAAGAACACTACAACAAAATATGCTAAAAACAACAGCATCAGCATTACACACAAAGAACTCCAGGTATACTGGTGTATCTTGCTGACCTACTAATAAGCTGCTAATTGGAAATTGCTGCTACTCATTACTGATTGAAGCCATTCAAGGAAAGTAGAACGATGCTATATGACGCCTCAGGCATCTCAACAGGACATGAGGGAGAGCGACCCCATTTATAACGTTTTATATGCCTTACACATCCCACACAAACTGAGGACGACAACTACAAACCTGATCTGTGAGGTGCAGTTCAACTTTTCTTACATAACCTTATGTATCTGCTTAGGTCGGTCAGAATAACTACTTTTTGTTGGGCCACATATTGCCCAAAAAATAAATGAAATTATTGTCATTTCAAGATCATTTTTTTGCCACTGACTTTGAGGTCAATGATAATGCAATATCCTAATAATATAAGTCAATTCTTTTAAAGAACAAATATCTTGATAATATTTAGACACTGGAATGTCAAAAATGTAATATTCCAAATAAATTATAAATAAACAACAAAAAAATAAAAAATACTTTAAAATAACCTTAAGTTACTTGACTTTTTAAGTTAAAAATTAAATTAACGTTTGAAAAAGAAAGCTTAGACTTTCAGGAACAAACATGAACCTTACATAAAAATCGAGGTAAGGCCCAGTCACACAAAGAAATACAACTATACCATTAACAGTAACTGTATTAGCGTCCACAGGGCTGTCAAACGATTAATCACGATTAATCGCATGCAAAATAAGAGTTTGTGCTTACATAAAATATGTATGTGCACTGTGTATTAGGGCTGTAGCTATTGATTATTTTAGTAATCGAGTATTCTACTGATTATTCCATCGATTAATTGAGTAATTGGATAAAAAGTTTTCCTTCTCCAGAAGTACCAACCCAGTCTTTGCAAAGTGAACATGCAAAGAAGATCAAACACCCTTCACAAAAAAGGTAAAACAGCGATATAGGATGATTCTGAAGCTGAGGGAGAACATGAGATGGGAGTTTTTCAACACACCCTAACTGTCATGAACCGGAACAAAAACAGTCCAGGCGGAGCGAGACAAGATGAGCATCTGACATTAAAAAGTACATAAATTGTATAATTTTTACGAAAATAACCAATCGTTTTGCTAGATTAGACCCTTCTTCCTCGGCTGGGATCGTTTACAACCACATTTGGGATCGTTTGAAGCCGCATTTAAACTGCATTTTGGAAGTTCAAAATCAGGGCACCATATCAGTCCATTATATGGAGAAAAATCCTGAAATGTTTGAAGAAAGACAAGGGCTGAGTACATTATCTGTCAATTTTTGTTCTGGAAGTGGACTTCTTCTTTAATTCTGTGTATATAAATACACACACATACATGTATGTAATTTAAAAAATTTATATGTATATATCCATTTATATTTACATAAAATTTATATTATACAGTATGAACATATAAATATTTTGTATAAAAATATTAAATTTTTCTTAAATATATACATGCATCTGTGTGTAATTATATTTTCATAATAAATAAATATACATAGTACACACACATATTTTAAGTATCAGCATGTGATTAATTGCGATTAATCGTTTGACAGCCCCATTGCAGACAATATCATTTATTATAAGTGCGCTGCATTTATATTGTCTGCTGGTTTCAATGCTGGTGCTCTTTAAAGCAGGATGGATTCTGATTGGCTATCAGTATTTTTATTGTTCATGAGCTGGAAAATCATTCTGAAATTGATTTTAGAGCTCTGTGCCATTGTCGTTATAGTTGTGGTGTGAACTCCACTACTCTCATAAAATAAGAATGATTATTAAAGTTATCATTACAGTTATGTGGAGTTCATGTGAATGTGTACCATTTTGCGCCGTCATGCCTCAAGTAGCACTTTCACTTCACCTTATCACAGTTATGTCCACATATTGTGTGATACTGTAAGCCAATAAAGTAATTATCGTGCCAGACCTACATCTGGTAGCCAGATTTATGATCAAAACATGCATTGGTAAGATTTGGGTGGATGTCCATAAAATATAAAACCAGCGGCACTACTAATGCTGTGATCTCACTCCTGCAATTCAACAGAGCTCAGACTCACAACATCACAAGAGACGGAGCCATTATGGGTTGTGAGTGACACCCTGCAGCGAGAAAGATCCCTATTATTTCCATTCATCTTTGACCTAAAAAGCCTTCAGAGTCTAGAAGCTCACAGCCAGCAAATCTAAATATACACTGCAAAGTTTTGGGAGTGACAGCTGGTTTAAAGATGGGAATTCATTAAGTTTTCGTTCAGTGTGTAGTCTGTAGTGTACTGTAGTCGATTAGTTTTGCTAATGCACAGTTGACTGGCGTGGAGACCTGAAAAGCAAAACAACCATAGAAACGACAATATATTTGTTTTTTCAATTTAGAACCGTTAATTTTTCATGTGTTTCAAGCCATGAATCTTAAGATCGCCACTCAAAAGAAGAAAAACAAACATTATGTGAACAAATTGCAAGTTATGGACACTCTATTTACTAAGACCAAAAAAAAAAAGATCAAATTAACTATTGATTATGCAGATGCCAGCAGATGAGCCCAGAAAACTACATGCTTGGGCTTTAAGATTATCTAAAATCTAATGTGCTTTTACACAATTTAATTTAAATACAGTAAAACATGCAGAACAACTGATTAAATTCATATTTATTTTACATAATATTTACAAAATGTTACAATTTGTAATATGAATAAAATATGAAACAATTTCAAGCTTGATTAAATAAAATAAAATGATTTATTTAGATGGCAAATACTTGATTCTGTAAATTTATATTACAGATTATTTATTTATTTATTTTACAAATAAAGAAACTGTTAAAAATACAAAGTAAATCAACACTGTAATAGCCCTAGTGAAAAATAAATATACTAAAATGTATTTAAAATACATATATCTCATGCTAAGTATACTACAAATACTTTTACATATGATGTACTTAATAAAAATACCCTGCAATTGTACTTTTAGTATACTAAACTGGTATATTTAAAGTCTGCTAAACTGGAACAACTAATTTTGTGCTTTTGTGCAGAAGTAGTGCTGAAGTCCAACTTAAGATATATGTAAGTATATTTGATTGCGCTAAAGTGGAACTATTGCAAGTATACTTTGGGTACACTTTAAATATTTTGCATTTAAAGATCATACGGTTTTTAACCACGGTTTTTGGTTCAGTTTGGTTCTGATAGCTTGCCACATCAGTGTGTTTTTTTTTTTTTTTTTTTTTTTTTGAATCTAATTAACAACAAAATACTCCTGTAAACCTCTGTATGCTGGAAAAAAAGTGTGGATTATCATATGTCTGCTCAATATTTCTTTTGAGAGAGGTATTCATTTCCTGATTTTTAAATAAGCTGGGTTTAAATTTGAGCTTCGTCAGTATTTTAAAGCACTGGAGGCTGTAAGAAATGCTAAGGCCAAAAAGACTATGTGACATCCCTAGTAAATATGTTAATAGACTTGAACTATACTTAATATAAAATGAAAACATTTTAAATCTATTTCTGTTTTACTAGGGAGTGCACTCAGTAATCGGGTACGTTTGTGCGCAATGGGAAAACAAAGTGCTAATTTTCAGATACAGCAGACAGTGAATATGGCAGGAATACATTAAAATTAATATAGTACAGCATAACTTTAGTCTATAATCACAGTCTAAAAAAGCACACTTCTCACAGCTGAATTCAACTAGGTTTGCAAGCTTAAAGATAATTAAAAATGGCAAAAATTGGCTGATATATATCAGCCTTGGTGATACATTGGTCAACCACTAGATATACTCTCTTCCACCAACAGAGATGAAAAATTTCAACAATTTTGCACTTCAGCTTCTCATCTGATTTTCTGACCAATCAAATGCTCTTTAGAATCTGAAGTCTCCCACCACCAGTACTCAGTAAACACACAGATTAGGCCTGCAAACACAAAGTTGCTGCAAACTCTTCCACCTGCACTTTACCATGTCCATCTATAAAGGCAAAGAAAACAGAAATTCACACAGGTGGAATGACATGAGGTGGAATTTTCCTTTTTTTCTCTTTAAAACTCAGCAGTATTTATTTCAGAACAACTAGGGAACTTGGGCTCAGCTCTTCTGCCAAATGTTGCTTGGAAAGAGACTCACAAACAACATTAATCTGTTCTTAAGACTTTCCGACGTGCCTGAATGGAGACTGTCCCCACAGTAAATGAGATTTGTAGAGCTCGTCTGCTTACATCACTCGTCTCTGTGTCAGTACACAAGCATCAGCTTTAGTGGCTATTTAAGGGCTCATCTTCACCAAACTGGGCACTCATTCACTCACTCTTCAGCTTTAGTAGCCAAAACCTCTTCTTTGAAGGATCGTGCACCTATTTTTAAATATGAAAAATATTTCCAATGATATAAAAAGCACGTCTAAGATGAATAATGCCCTAATCTTAAGATTCTTTCACCTTGACCTAGCTCAAATAAGTTTTCCAATCAGATAAGTTAGAATATATTTGATTTCAGTTTCAGCTTTGTTACAGTTATGCTGACATTGAACAAAATTGTAGAATCAAAGCATGTTTCAGCAAGACATAACAAACCTGCAGCAATATTTGGAAATATTACAAGTCTAACACATTGACTAGCATATTGTCATAGAAGTGATTTTTTTGGTAAACAAACAAAAAGCCATTCTGAACTTAAATATTTTATAACCTTATATTAAACACAGCTTAAACGATTCACTAAACAGTTGTGCCACTTTTGCACATGCTATATCCGAGCAAAACACCTGGTATCTCATTCACCAAACACCCACACTTCAGTTTGAGCAGGCAATACGCATGCAAACACACAACACCATCACTGAGCGCAACTCAGTCTTAGAGAACAGATATTTCCTTCATCTCTCTGGGGTGTTTTTGGGCCCTGGAAAATTTAGACATGTCATGGCATTTGTGCATTTTTCAGTTTCTATGCATATTAACTACTAAAGTCTGATTACACTGTATTTAGCACAAACTGTGCTACAATAATATGTGAGCAGCATGAATGTACATGTTTGTGTTTTTGAGCAACATTTATGCAGTGAAAAAATGCAATTAATTCACTGAAATAAGGCCATAAAACACATACAGAACGTTTTTCAGAAGACTTTTGAGAACTTAATTTATTTCATTTAAATGAGACACTTCAAGCTTTCTATAGATATGTTTCTCACGTCGTGTCACATATGCGCTGAGCTTTGGCTCATTTTTGTGACGCCTTTC
Organism: Cirrhinus mrigala; assembly: GCA_036247105.1. Taxonomy (NCBI): domain Eukaryota; kingdom Metazoa; phylum Chordata; class Actinopteri; order Cypriniformes; family Cyprinidae; genus Cirrhinus; species Cirrhinus mrigala. The sequence continues at coordinate 47,020,747 of CM070028.1, read as the reverse complement.
AGAAAGGCTGGACGGTGATAGTCACTGAACTGAACTGAATTAACATTGAATAAATCAAACCAATCCAGCAGAGTTTGTTATAGCTAAAACTGAAGTTCTATCATAAGAACTGGTAATACACATGGCAATATTAATGTATTTGGTCTCGGCAGAGTAGATCTGCTACGCTGCTGCTAGAAATAAGACTTGCTACTGCCAATACATCCACAGACATGCTGCTGTGAGCATACAGAAAATACTGAAATAACCCCCATATAAAACATACATGAAATTACTCTATACAGGTGGAGCTGGAAAAGGTGGAGGGTTTCTGAAGCAGACAGGACAGCAGATTAACTTCGGTAGACTTAAACTTGAAAAACTGTGTATTGCCGTCTTTCTGCGGTTGAAATAAAGCATGTTCTGATGTTCAATCGTTTATTTTGTTCTTTAAGTAAATAAGAAAAGACGATCAGTTCACGTGTCATTGATCTAATAACGGAATACAGTGATCTGTAACCATACATTAAAAAGCCACAAAACAGTATTTATTGTTCGAATTTTTAGAAATAATTACATTTTTTTCTCAGAGAGAATGATGAGTTGTTTTTCCTAATTAGAATTGTGAGATATGATCTCAGAATTGCGAAAATAAAGTCAGAGTTTTGAAATATAAAATCAAATTGAGCTTTTTTTATTCTTTTCTTCCATAGCTCCATAGACTGCCACTTGAACCACCCACAAAAACGTCATCCCTATTTCGGATCTGTAAGACTATACCACTATCTAACATCAAATTCGTTAAATAACAGTGCTTATCGCTGAGTGACAAGCTCTTGTAATATGTGAAAAACATTCTGAAAATGGCATCTAATCAGTATAATCTATAATCTTTTTTAAATCTAACTATTTTGTACAGTATCCGTGTAATTCTTTAGCCATAAAGGCTACCTCTCCCGGGATTTCTGCAACCATGATGTGTGCGCATCCTGAATGTTTACAAACCTATAATTGGTCTATATGCAGCTCATTTGTATTTAAAGTGACAGTATTTTTTAGACATGCACCAAAAATGACATTTTCCAGATGTTATAATAAATGATCTGTGTGCTATTTTGAGCTGAAATTTTCTGAGGACACCAAAGAGCCAATATCACATCTTGTAAAAAGGGGCATAATAGGTAATGTTAAAAAAAAAAAAAAAAAAGTACAATGTCTACTCATTCATGCGTTATTATTTTGTTACTATGTTGTTATACTACTTACTTATTCTACTCCTACTGAAGTATTTTAGAAGGACAATTCTATAAGGACGGGACTAAGTGGGTTTCGAACAGAGTTCCTAAACACCCTCCATCTGCCAACATTTGTTAATACTTTATTAGACTCTAAACTAATGGTAAAGATGTCTAATCACATCTGATCATGTGTATAACAAAAACTTTAAAAACAGTAACATGGCCAGCCACTACAGTTTAAATCAATCCTGTACACACACCTTGGCATAATACTACAAATACTAATTCTACTACTTCTAGTTCATTCACTCAAACTAATTTGATGTAAAATTAAAACATGGACAGTAATAGTCTAGTACTAGCCAATAAAATTGCCATGTAACTACACAATATTCCCCCACTACTGAAACAACCATCTGCTAGTGGTTTCTGCTTAGTTTTAAAGACTGAAATATAAAAACAAGAATTAACATCATTTACATGTAGCACATCAATTTGATGTGTATGTTGGACATTCCTAGTTAGTCTCAACACACTAGAGTTTACAGTGCATCAAATACGCTGTGCATCTATTGATATCAATAGCAATAATGCGTTGTAAACACACAGACAGTGCAACTCAAGTGCTCAGTCAGAGTGTTCAAGTGTAAGTCTGTGAAAATATATCTGTGCTAAACTTACTCTTAGCCTCTAACTAGCAAGTGAAATTATTTTATTAATTATTAGCCTGTGGCTAATGATAGACATTATTTAATTCCCAGCGCACAACTTAGTAACATATGCGGGTGATTTACTCCCAATGTAGATGGCTGTCGATATAATTTCTACTTACTGAATATGGGATTAGATCCAGCAGAAAAACGGAAGATGCAGTCGTCTCCATTTAGGATCAGAGTCCACTTTCTGCATCTTTCTGCATGCGTGAATATGTGTCGATAGATCTAGACACGTCGCAGCGGGTTGATTCAGTCAGACATATTAGCTCTCGTTCCAACACGCACAGCAGCAGTTCAGCATCAGTGTCTGGACATAAAAAGACGTCTCAAGGACGGATCTGTTTTGACACATTAGTGGGAGTGGTTCAGAATGAGGAAGCTCAATGGGGAGGAGACTGAGGCAGAATAAAAGTGTGAGACAGACATGAGCTAAGACAGGTGACCCCGCTAAGCCTCTTTGAATGGCCACCTGAGTGTTTGCAGGGAGGGGTGGGTAGACTAGAGCTTTACACTGACTGCTGGCTCCATGCCATGATAGGGTTAATTTTAGTTCTCGTCATGACTGGATTACAAGGACGAAGTATGAATCAGGGGTGCCATCAAAGGCTGGGGAGATTATCATGGAGCTAAAGGAGGCATGAGGGATCAGAGCCACTCAAGCTGTTTTTCTAATGTTCACACCACAGCATGCTGTTCTGTCTGGGAAAGACGATGGCAAATGAAACCAGTCACTAGGACAGCATGATTTGGGAAACTTTTTTTCCAATAAAAATTGTGACTGATTTCAAAAGTGAAAAAAAAAAAAAAATGGTTTAATGTGCTTGTTTGTTAGGAGTGCACAACTTGGCCAGAATTGTGTGATTTTGTATCAGTATAGTCATAAAAGAAAAATTATTATGATTATTTTATGTTTATTATTATTATTATGACATATACCTGTGCACTGATATTTACATTTGATATAAACGATAAACAACTAATAAATAACTGTCCGCCTCTAACAAACAAGCACAATAAACCTGGAACTTTTACTAATACGACTACTACTACTAAATAACCTTGATATAATAATTACGGAGTAAAAATATACATATTTCTAATTACCATATTTACTAGTATGATATATAATACTACAGCCTATATTTTCTTATATAGTACTATATTTTTATTTTACATTAAAATATTGCTAGGGTACAGGTAGGGTATGACTTCATTTTCAAATGTTAAAACCACTGAATTTTTACAAAACCGCATGCAGGGAAAGCTTCTCTTTTATTGGTAAGTGCTTGTCATTACTGTAAACCCTAATAAACAAATGAACCTTGATCAGTTTTCAGAACTTTTTTCTTTTGGATTCATGAAACTGACACGTTTTAAGTAACCTCCATGCAACAGGTGTGCACAGGTGTGCCTTTGGTTGTTATCAGTTTACTGCATAATACATAACAATATTGTTATGATGCAATGGAACCGTATGAGTCAGTCTCATCAAAACATCAATTAACGTACAAAGAACATGCTTGTGTATTACACAATCAACGTGAAGTTCTACTTACTTAAATTATCTTTTTTTCGAGTTCTGCAAACATATTACAGTTTACAGGTGTACTCAGTATTTTAAGTTGGAGGGAAATTCACACAACTACTACAAACTCAAAATCCAATATTTCTACTTAAAGCTTAATAATATGACCACTGGTGCCAATCATATGATCTTGTTCTACTAATCACAGTGATACTAATGATATTGAGAAACAGCTCAGATTGGTTTATTTAGTACCTTTTAAGAAAAGAAGGCCCTTTAGACATAAACATGGTGAATCATGGCTAGAAGAGATGACCACTAGACTCCACGGGTCCCACTGCATATAAAGCATCCTATGCCCTCCAGAGAGCTCACTAAACTCAGATTAGGGGTGCCCGGCATGTGACTAAATTAGTTACAAATGCACGTGTATAAAAATAGTCCTATAGCATGAAAGGCAATTTCTACAGGATGCAGTGTGCTAGATCCTGACGTGAAGAATTTAAGGTGAAGCCATTTATACGGCACATTTTTTAAACTTATTTAATTGTTATTAAAGGTCTTGTTCAGTTTTACATTTTCTTACTGTGCTCTTGAGTCCTCCAACAGGTAATGAGAGAAAATCTGGTTATAAATCTGCATTTCCAGTCCAGAAGAGGACAGATACAAGAAACAGACCCTGATTGCGAGCAACTTGTAATGCCTGTGTGACTTGTAATGCCTTTTTCAAATGTACTTTTCACCAAAATAACTTTAACTTTTTACTTTCTTCAATTTGTTCACTGAAAAGAAGTTGAAAGTCTTAATTTTGCTTTTTCAACGTGCACCAGATTGACTGCAGTAACAAGGTTAATGCATAGTCTCACAAAATCCTGTGGGAAACTCAGTTAACCTACATAAGTTACTCCAGTTGTGTAGTGTAAAATGTAGTCTGCAAGTCACATTGATTGCATGAAGAAATGTAGAAAAATCTAGTACACTGATGAGCCACCAAAACCAATGCTCAGCCAAATACAGTAAAATCTAACATTTGAATAATCACATCAATCACTGTGCTAAGCTTACATAGATGCAATAATGGTTCTTAAAGAACTTCAGAAGGTGGCAGGTTGTCCCTGATTAGTATGTTTTCTTTATGGTGGCCATTAGTGGCCGTGTTTATATATTTATGGCCAAATATGGAGCAGTAAGAGCATTATAGGTGCTTTAACACATACAGTCTTTTCCAGAAAATTACAGGTAAATTCCCGTTTAGAGATCATGTGTGAACACAAAAGGACCTTCTGAAAATGCCAGTAAATCAGCAAATCAATAAAATGCTGTTACTTGTGTGAACAGCATATATTTTGTATTTATTTACAGTAATTTACTTGGTTTACTATGTCTAGATTTTTTTTAACTGTGTGGCAGTCAATGCTACTTTTATATGTGCTTTATAACAACAGCTGGGTCATTCCATGTGAAGGCAACCCTGGCTCCTTGGCTCTAATTTTTGATTTTGTCAATATTTTACTGAAGTAACATAAACATGTATATACGCTCTAAAAATGCTAGGTTATTTTGTTTAACCCAAATGCTGGGTTCAGCCTGCTGGGTCATTTTATTGGGTTCTTTTTAATATTTTTACCCAGGTGCTGGGTAGTTTTTCTGCACTCTCAAAAATGCTGTTTTTAACCCAAATGCTGAGTTCAGCTTTTTGGGTCATTTTATTGGAGTTCTAATTTAATTTTTTTTTTTTTTTTTAACCCAGGTCTGTGTAGTTTTTCTGTAACTAAGCTGCTGGGTAATTTTTAATGTGTTACTAAATATTGGGTTATTGATCCTGTCCAACAGCTGCTGAGTTACAGTCTGGTTGCGGGCTTTTTGCGTCCTCTACAGGAGGAGTGGTTCTCGGCACCAATTTGGTGCACTTCTTCAGTGAAATAAAGGTCTGTATACATTTTATTTAATTTATGAAGTCTTTACTGTGCTGACAGATTACCGATTAAAGAGAACAGACTGAATACACAAATTAAAATGCTACTTTTAAATGTTACATTTTAATTCCTAAAATGCTTGTTAAATGTATGTAATATTTTAAACTATGCTGTATTCACCCAATTAAATTCAATTTGCCTTATATTTTTGTCCATGGGTGTTCTTGCTTAATAATAAATGATCATCTTTATGCCTCTATAATTCTGTGTGATTTTTAATTTTTAATAAATATGCCTTTAATTTTTAATAAATAAATGCATAAATATGCATTTATTAAATTATTTTATTTATTTGTATTTTGTTGTTTTTGTATATAGTTATACAATAAAAGCGAATCAACCAGACTGGTTCCAGAAATTAGTCACTGAGGGTGCTTCTGAAATTAGCGAAGGTGCTCTAGCCTTAATGCACTTTTTTGTCCATTGTTCATTCACTGCTATTGAGAGTGAATACCTCATAAATATGCGGATGTCATTCCCGAAAAACAAAAGTTCTGCATTTTAAATTGATTATTGTCTAGAAAACTCACAAAGGGCGCTCCCATTAAAATCACTAACAAGCTGTCACTCTTTGTTCATCGCAATCTCACAAAGTTCTGTTATGACCAATGAATCTCTCCACACTGTTTGATCAATCTACCATTTACATTTTGTATACACTCTGTATGTTATAATGAAAGGATACAACTCGGCACAGAACAAAAACTGGTGTGGATCGCAGCTGGTAGGTATGAGACAAAACCAGCATGTACATTCATGAAGATGATGAAAGTGTTTTCACTTGAGTAAAGGCTTGCAGTCCCTTTAAGTGTCTTTCTTCACTGAATACAATTTCTCATGTGGTAACATAATTTATTTGATTTTATTCAACCCAAAAATATTAACTTAAATCAACCTATACACTGGGTTACAGTGATAAAATAAAATTTAAAGGCTAAAACAGGTAGAAAGAACCCCGGCATTCCCTGCTCATTTTGTGGCCACGCTCTTTTGAGACCGTGCCCCAGCCTGGCCCCCGCATTTAAAATGCTCTAGACACGTCCCTGTGCATATCTGAACTCTTGGTAGCTTCAGAAGCTGTTAAAATGAACAAAATCCCCTTTTCCAAATATCCCGATACTAGGGGTGTGACGAGACACTTATCGACGAGACTGGGTTCACGAGAACGAGACGAAAAGAGATTTTTAAACTTTTCTTAAATTCTCTATGATGAAATATAAGGAAAAGAGTCTTTTATTCAACTGAAAAAGACAAAATGCAAAAAAAATGTAGGTGCATTTTGAACTTTATGAAATTAAACTTCCATTTTAATGAATTACATGCAGTAATAAAAAACATTTAAACAAGAGCTTCACGGTTCTGGATAAACTGAGAATCCCAGTTGTTTTTAATAAATTGGACCATGATTCTCTTACGATTCTGGAGAAAAAAAGATTCGAAAACTAAACAAAACATAATTTACTAGTGGTTCTGACAAACTGTTCATCGCTTAAGTCTTTTAAAAACATATATATATATATATATATATATAAGGAGGTCTCACTTCATTAAGACTTGTTTGACTATTGAAATCTCCTGAATGAATGATTCAATGACATACTTTTTTTTAAATGGTCAGTTGTCGCCACCTCCTGGCGGAAGGGGATAAGCGTTACAATACATACAAGTGTAAAGATACTTTCGTTTTGATCGCTACTGTAGACAATAAGTGTTTATATCCAAACTATAAACTTTTATCCCAGTACTTCTGTTTTCTAAATGTCTGTAACACAAAAATAATGATTATAATGTGGTTGAAAAGACTGTTTGTGTTACTCTTTCTGCGTTCACATTTACCCCGACCCTCTGATTCATTAACATGGGCAGCGACAAAACGTGTTTCTCGCGCTCCACTGACACTCGCGATGTGAAACAGTCCTAATAGACATAGATAAATCGTTGTCATTCAGGAAGAAGATCGTGTTGGTGTTTGAATCGAGATCTTGATATTTTAAGGATTAATTGTGCATCTTTAATGTAAACACTGCAAAATGTTTTCCGAGATGTCACGAGATCTTACGAGATCCCACTGGTCTCGCAAGACACATCAGATCTCGTCACATCCCTCCCCGATACTGATTCAAAATATGAATATCTTATGAAAAGGCTACTGAGAGCTTATGTTAATCCGTGTCAACTTGACCACTTCAGTGCATTTTAGCCATCAGACAGGTATGTTCTATGTAGGGATGTACCGATAGGATGGCCAATACCGATTTTATCAAAAAACTATCGGCCAATTCCGATATTGGTCAATTGCATAAAGCAGGGCTTAAAAACTGAAGAAAAAAATTCTGAGCAGAATCGGTATTTAAACGTTTCTGTTCCTGTGTTCCTGGAAAAAAACACTGGTTGATAACGGTTAATATGGGCCCTTTGCATGCTATTTCCGATATGCCGATGCCTTTAAATTAATCAAAAAATGGCAAATAAATATTGGCGGCCGATACGTCGGTGCATCCCTAGTTCTATGCTTTGTAATTGTTTTGATAGAGGGAAACAAGATACAATTCTAGTTTCAACAGTATTTATATGGGATGCTCCAAAATTCGTAGCACACAGACCAGCTAATAAACTGATATGTGACCAGCTTTCAACTTCAGAAAGTACTACTCATGTTGGACTATTCTGGAAATATGGCTATAGGCCAGTAAGTAACAATTCTGAAACCCTGGTGCACATTTCAGAAACCCCAATGTAATGACCTCCACGCCAGTCATCCTGCGGGTGCCACTTTAGTACGAGCGCCTCCAAACACATGCTCCAGATGGCTCTGGAGATGAGCCATAAAACACAATAAAGCAGAGAGAATGCTCATCTCAAATATGTGAATGCTGGTCCATTTGATGCAGAAGCACTAGTTGTTTGATTTCAGGGGCACAAAGGATTAAAGCAGATATTCAAACTTTGTGGAAAATATGACTTCCAACCTCTATTCATGGGACAGGCCAGAGGTTATGAAGCAGTTAAAGGAATACTCCACCCAAACATTCTGTCATCATTTACTCACCCTCATGTGAGTAAATATGACTTTCTTCTATGGAACACAAAATATATTTTGAATGTTAGGAACCATCTGAGCTCTTATTTTATTTAGAGAAGAAAGAAAGTCATACTGGTTTGGAAGCACATGAGAGTAAATAATGACAGAATGACTATTATGGTATTTGAAACATTCTCCTCTAAGCATAAAACTACATTGTATCTGCAGATCTTTGTTTATGTGCTGATACGTAGCACCTGAGATGACTAGGTGTGGTGCACAATGAACACTGCTGTTTCAGCATAAAGAAAATGGCTCCAAAAACTCCTTGAGTGAGAGTTTCCATTAAAATCATCAACAACACACCCTTCTTTAACATTGCATCTGGTGCCAAGACTCCCCATTACGCATGGGCACACGTAGGGATATTTCAAGCCAAAAAAGTATTCTTTTCTTGTTTTCAATTTTAAGCGAACCCTTGGGTTATCTCAAATTTGTCATCAACGGAGTACACAAACAGTATGCACTGTTTCTTTTTCCTATATTGTGTACATTCACAAATTAGTGGATACACAAGTAAGCAGTAGCATTAGTTTGGTTTAATAACTGTAAATTATGACAAATGCGTTACTACTGTTCGACAAAATGTTCTTTCTAAAGTAGTAAACATTATATCACACAATTTTCCTTTCGTAAATGTCTGTTCAAAAATTCAACATATAAAAATTTTAATATTTAATAGTCCCACCCTTTTAGTGTTTCCCTTTTTGGTATATGCTGGACAAAGTATACAGCCACATAGTAAAGTTTTACTAAAAAACAAAAAAAAAAACAAAAAAAACAAAATCACAGCTACTGCAAGAACTAACTGTCAAAAAATAAATTCTTTCATTATTTACATTTTCATTCCAAACCTGTATGAACACATAAGATGTTTTGAAAAATATCTGGTGTTATTTATTTATTCATTCATTCATTTCATGCTTTCATTCTATAGACAAAAATAGGAACATTTTCCTGAATACACTTTAAGCTCTGAAATTCAACATGACTATGAATGAAAAATGACAGAATTTTTTTTTTTTTTTGGTCAAAATTTTGAAATTTAGTCAAAAGCCCTACTCGGACAGTAATTGTTTCTCATATGGACTTCTGTAAAAATAAATTAACATATCATGATGCCGATTTATTCGCAGTGGAGAAGCGAGTTCTGTGATCCTATGAACCGGAAACGTGCTGCTCCTGTGGTCAGTCACATGATTGTCTGCTATAAATAAAAATAATTTTATTTACAAATTTATTCTTATTATTGTGTAAAATGTATTAAGAATACTTATTATTATGTAAAATGTATTTTTATTATTCCAAGCATATTTTGTAATATATAATCCTATTAATTATTTGATTATTTAAATCTCCCGTTTAAAAATAGGAAAATAGATGCTATATTTGTATATATTTATATCCAATATAGTTATGTATATATCTGTATATAATACACATTTTAAAATTGTATTGCATACCTGCTGCTGCCACAATAAAGACCCATTTTGAACATGCTTTTCTTCTTTTTCTGGCTCCACTCACTGTGGTGGAGCTGTTATAAAGTATTGTTCTTTTTTGAATAAATATTCATGCAAATTACAGCAATGTGCAACAGTTACCGTATGGTGTTCGGCAGTAGTCAAAAAGGTATTAAACATTAAATTTTGAATCGATTTCTTCTTGTAAATTCAGAGATGTGGATTTCAACGGCAATTAAATTACCACATGACCTTGGTGCAATAAGCAATAAAAGCAAAAAAAAAAAAAAAAATTCACAGAATATCCCCTGTAAAAGGAGAAAATAACTTGCGTCCCCCTGACGTTTTTTGTCTGATGTGTTTTAACGGAAAGGACAGTAGAGATTGACAGGAAAGCATAGGGTGAAAAGTTGAGAATGGGATCGGCAAAGGACCATGAATTGGGACTCGAACTCGGGTCCCCAGGGAGCAGTTGCACTCTATTTGTCAGTGAGCTAACCGCTAGGCTATCAGCACTGACGAGACTTTATCTTTTAAAATAACTTCATGAACTCCAGTAACGCATTAATAAAATGCTTTTTATTTTACAAAGTATAAAATGAAGATCTTTTTAAGGAAAATTATATTGCATGCCCATAAGGTAGAGGATAATCACTTGTCTTTCTAAACAAGAAGAAACAAGGTGAAAGCATTGTTCTAGTTTTAAGGCTAATTCACACTGCATCGACAGATGATGACAGCGTTTGTTGCCGTTGGTCGGTGCTTGTTTTTTTTTGCCCACTGAACATGCTGAATCACCATTTGTCAGGTCTTGGAGTGTCTGAGAAGTGACTGTACTCAGTCAGCTGTCGATATTGGTCTGCATGTGTTGGTGCGGTGTGAACTGGCCTTTACACTGCCTCAAAAATACAGGCACATGTGATCTGCCCCTTCCCCAAATACATCCAATGGCAATGCAGCACCACACATGCTGTTGACTAGCACTTTCATTTTAACTTTTAACTTTCAAATTAACTGTATTATGATATATGCGGTTTCTTTGATAAAAAAATGACTCATACTGTGAGATGTAATGTAGTCATGCTGCCCGTACTAACCAACACACACCCAGCCCTCATGTTCATATGCTCCACAAGCCTAACATTTGCTATGCAAAGAGATAATGCAAACTTTTTCAGTTTATTTAACCAACAGAAAAAATGATAAATTGAAAAGCTCAAGACCCTCTATTGAGCATGCTGGTGGAAATCATCTAACACTGTGAGAGACTTACAGTTCCACTAACAACTCTAAAAGCACTGGGGGGTGGGGGGGGGGGTGGGATAAAATAAACTATCTCAGCTAATGAAAACAATTGAAAACAAACAACAGGATGCAGCTATTAAAATCAACTAAACATGTCCAGTTGGTTGAAAACAACAGAAAATCCAACAGACATTCCAGGATGACCTCAATGAATAAGAATCCTCTCAAGACGAACTAATGAATGAACAAACATCTCAGCTTACAGGTGATGGCCATGTCATGACATGAAGGTTTAGAATTTTAACCTCCTTGTATATCAGATTTCTAGATATCTGTCTGATTGGTTTGTAAAGTATCAATAATGCAGGACCAAGGATAGTTTATTCCAGAAAACGGCTTGTTTCAGTGCATTTAAATTTTCATTTTACATTGCCAGGGTTAGCAACAGCTGTGGACATGCTATGTTTACTATACACTGACTGCTGTATGATCTCTCACTGTAGCTCAGATTCATGCGGTACCAAGTCAGTACTTCAATTTTAAAAAACATAACGATACCAGCTTTTCCACAGTACCATTAGTACCGCCAGAGCCTGTTCAGCTTGAGCTCAGCACTCTCACAAATAGTTTAACTATAACCAAAAAAGTATAACACAATATAAATAAGAGATTTATTGTGCAGTATAAATAATTTTTTGAATATAATGGGAGTTTTCCCTCAGTCAATAAGCTTGTCCTGCGGCTGAAGTGAAATCAGCTTCATTGATTATAAGGGAGTGTTTTGTGTATAAACCATTCATAATTTGAATAAATGTTTTCTTTTTCATCCTAAGTACACACTGCAGGGTTTCAGGAGTGATGACTGTATTACAATGCGAGACTGAATCTGAAATTGCTATGTTTCACTTTGTGATAACCCAAAGCAATGGAAAGAACAAAACCAATCTGATTTGTCAGAATAGATCTGTGCATTAAGCGTTGCAGCATAAGTGCAATAGACCGGCCACATGTTCTGTTACCTGTAACATGTTTGTTATTGTATTACTTTCATTTGACATTTTTAATACAATGTTTACAACTGAACAATATTTAAAAGCTACATGCTAATGTTTTCACATATTTAATTATAATTGTTAATAGCACTACGATATTTTTTGCTACGATACCAAAATTGGTACCAAGAAGTGTGGAATTTGGTACTGACAACTGAAATGTAGGTACAGTGACAACACTATGCTAAATTCTTTCATTTTAGTTACTATTTGAAGGCCAAGTTACACTAATGTTAAACGGTTTAAATGAATGAGTTAAATTTTAAGTATTATTGTTCTTTTTTTTTCTCTCTTTCTTTTTACCGCGGTATCGATATTTCGGTATCGAGTATCGTGTACTTTTTGAGGAATCAGTACTGACTACTAGATTTTTAATATCGTGATATCCCTAGCTTAGATGCTAAACAATGCGATCTCTTAGCAACACGAACATTTGTGTCTCTTTAATCAGGGGATGCTATTACGTAACGTTTTAATAAAACGTGACTGCCCAAGACGTTTCAGTTAAAACAACAATGCACGTTTTTTTCCTCAGCGTTTGCCATCCTTCACCTGTAAACCCAGTTTGAAGGTTTTGCAGGCTTTATATACAACTGCAAAACAAATCCTTAATCAAACATACCGTCTCACACTGAAACGTCCTTGAAAGACTGCAAAAAAAAAAAAAAAAAAAAAAAAAAAAAATCAAAACAAACATCTCCAAGGTAATGCGCTCAAAATAGCTGCCATTAATCAAGACAATGAAGTGTGTGTTGAGGGTTAAAACGATCATCAAGCAAATTCCAGCTCATGTGCATGTAACAATGTTTGAGACAAACATGAAAACAACACTGACGCACATATAAACATACACGCAACTTAACACGCAAAGATGAAGTCACGTTTCTACTCCAATGTGAGACTTATGTAATGATCTATTGCTCATATGCCCATCATCAATGTAATCATCCATTACGGACATAAGGATGGTATATAATAGAATGAAATAAGAATACGTCCCAAAATAATCTCAAAACCAGCACGTTATTATACCAGTGACCTTCCTTTACCAAAATTCATCATGTAATAGCATCATCATACACGTGTTATGCAGTAATTACCTCAATAAATAACTCTTTTACCCACTCCTCAAAAATCATCAACATCAATTATTAAACCTTCAACAGACATTATAGGAAATGAGAATGAGGTCATTATTATTATTATGTACAAACCTGATGTCAATTCCTCCTCAAGGAAAGCCTTCTTATTTAGATGCCTCTTCCTTCTCCCGCGACGATTTGATATTTTTCGTTATTAATCAATGAGTAAATAAATAAGTAAATGTTTTGGTGTAAAATCCTCCTGATGTCCTTCGTGTTAGCTCACCGGCTAATGTCTTCAGATGTGATCAACAGAACAAATTTATATTATTTAACTACACTATCCACAGACTCTCTGTACTTTAAAACAGTAAATAAATGCCTGATAATAATGTTAAGATTTCAATTTCTATTTTAGGTCCTGCTTTATCTGCTAAATCTCTTTTACTCGTCTAACGTTAGTGTGGATGCTAAAGCTGATGCTAACCACACAAACAGATCTCACAAACCTGCTTTACAAATATTACCAGATTTAAAGAATAATAAACACAAAGAGCTGAGAACACATTCTCTGGCTTATTTAGTTGTTAAATTTAAATGCTAAATAAATTGCCAGATATAGCGGTCATGATCTCATCTCATCCCGTCCGTGATGGCTAATCCTGAGAAAATAAAGCTTTGAATCTACTACATAAAAATCATACAAATATCGATTTGCCCCTTTATCTTAGTCTGTAGCTTTGTCAAACCCTGCTTTATCTGTCACTAACAGAGAATTTATATGATATCTAAGGGACTGTCATCTAACCTGGCCTCTCTTTCTTCTATTATTTGCTTTCTATTATAATAAAGCTTATCAAATAAAGGTGAAATATCGTCTTATAAACACTAACTAATTAATATATCTGACTATCTAGTACGTTAATTCCCATTTAAAGCCTTTTTCTAGCTAAAACACACACTGACTATGTGCAGGCGCCTGAGAGATATTGAAATAGTACAACAAACTGACAGTCGGACTCCAGCAGTAGCAGCAGCAACAGCAGCAGCAGCATCATATACTGCCCTCTACTGATAGAGCCTTCTAGAAACACTGCTGTCAAGATTCAAACTTCAAGCAGCCATCGTCATGTATACACATACATACACACACATTTACAGACAGAGGGATACACGCAAAACAAATAAGGACAATAAGATAAATGTAGCCGTAAAACAATACACTGTGTTTCTTTAATACAAATCTGTGCAAAAGTACACTCTAAAAATGTCCACAAATGGTACCTGGCCACTGGGGCAACGCTTTTGTATATTGCATATATTTGTACCTCCATAAAGGGTACATAATAGCCATACCTAAAGGGTACGTATACAAATGGGTACACTTATACCTGACTTATTATTCTTAGTAGCATCGGTCTCATTGTAATGTTTTCAGTTTCACGTTTCATATAATTTTACACTGCAATTTTTTTTTAAATTTATAAATAAAGATTACCGAAGGGGTGCGTTTTACAACAAACAGCAAAAACAACAACACAAACGTTCAGTCTAGTTTCAGTCGGTCTTCAAAATCTCAAAAAAAAAAAAAAAAAAATTATTATATATATATATATATATATATATATATATATATATATATATATATATATATATATATATATATATATATATATATATATATATGTAAAATTTAATGTTACTTGCTGTTTCTTTGCAATTATTTGTATTTACTAGAAATTTCTGAGTGAAAACTAGTTTCAAAGCAAATTCCACTTTGCCAAAATATTTGCATCTTAGTTGCGTACAAACAAAAACGAATGCAAAGGCAAACATGCATTCAGAAAAAATAGCTAAATGCAACAAATTAAAACAAACAAACAAATAAATAAACATTGTACAATAAAATGCTTAGATTCATCTTCCTCTCTCAACTATTTGAGTGTGTTGACTAATAACATTGACGCTGTAGATTAAAATTAGAATTTGACTGAATAAGGATCTGTTACATTCATAGTTTTCACTATTTGTCATTGAAGGTCTTTTCTCAGTTCACCTAAACATTCTTTATATATATATATATATATATATATATAAATAGTCGCGCTACTGCACTCCACCTGAAGAGGCGCTGAAGCACTTTCTAATGTTTGATGCCGTGCTGTAGATGAAGACTGTACACCTCAGCCAATCAGAAGAGGGCTTACTGGTCGCGAGCAGCAACGGGCAAGCGTTTCAACAGAACGCACAGGCATCAAAACATTGGGGGCTGAAAATGATGAATTTGGGGTAAGGGATCTTAACTGACTTATAAGTTTTTAAGCTAGTATGCGGCTCTCTGTAGGTTATGTAGTAGTTTGTCACACTGAACTATCACAGCGTTTTACGCTTCTTTATTGGTTCGTAAATGCGGACGATTAAAGGATGCAATATTTTATGTTATGCATGCAAATTCATCTGAAACATTCACTCTAAGCTGTTTGTTTCAGACTGACCTTCATAGTAAGATACAGCTGTGGTATATAATCATTAAAACACTGGCACTTGGTTATTAAAACCATAGTAATGAATGACTTCGTTGATCATAGTAATTAAAAATACCATGGTTTTAACGTAGTACTTGTTAGAATGTTAGTGTGCTGTACTAAGGTGTGTTGACTTATTTTGCAGTGATGGCCTGTTGTTTGAGTTGGAGAATGGCAAGCCCAGGCTTGTGTTGGCTAAATATGGTAAAAACATAAATTCATTGAATGTTGTTTATGTTAGTTTTGATGCATGCACAATTCAGAGCCTCAATGGAAGTAATAGACATTTTATCCCTACTGTTTGTGACAGTGCATATTCACTTTTACTCATATGACATACTGCTTTTTGTGTACTGTATAGTATAGGAGTAGGGGGACTGGTGTAAGAGCGTGTCTGTATCTTGTCAAATACAGGTGCTGAATCAAAGTCTTGTTATAAGAAGGGTGCTTGTCGGGTAAGTAAACATTTCTGCAGCCTTTGTTCAAGACATATTTGTGTTTTAAAATAAACTCAGTGAGCTCATCTCTGTGTAAATGTGTTAAATTTAACATCCAATTTCTAGAAGTTATCAAACATTTATGTACGTTATCAAACAATATATGTTGTTTTGAACTGCATATTTCTTGTGTGTGATCTATATTCTTTGTACTTAAGATTCCTCCAAAGAAAAAAACACACAAAATCATCAACTCCAAACAAGGTCCTCCACAACCAGACAAAGCTGAACAGGATAAAAGAAGCAAAGAACCAGCTGTTAGTTCTGCTGGTCAGAATCTCTCACACGGACCCAGAATGACTAATGGCAAGCGCAGACCAGAGAGCATGTCCAGTGAGGCTGTGAGAGTCCAGTCAGACAGCAGCAGGAATGATTCTTGCATAGACACACAGCAGAAAGAGAGCGTGGTGTGTCTGACACAGGAGCAGTTTCAGCAGATACTGAGCACCATCAGCAGCTCATCTGCTCCAAATGCACAGCATGATCCAAACGCACACACCCACACAGGTGAGCTTCTGCAGAGTAAGACCTGGTTCTTTATGATCAATATACTATTAAATGTCCTTCAGAATGTTATGGATGAAATTAAGTTTTTTTCTTGTTAGCAGAACCTGTGGCCAGCTCAGAGGAAAACTGTGCCAGAACTACAGGAACAGCTGAAGAGTTGATCCTGGACGACCATAATTATAGACACAGAGCATCACAAGTAAAGACAGAGAGACAGTAAGAAAACTGGCTTGATTTAAGATCAGCTACAGTATATCTAATGATATAAATTTTATGAAGTGTGCCTAGTTGTTATGATAACAATGCTAGAATGAGAGGAACTTTAACAAAAGTCTATTTTTATTTAGATTTTATTGAAATATGACCAGTGTCGTGAAATATCGCATGCTTTTGATATACTTGGCGAGATTCACCAAGTGAGTTACGTGATGAATATCCAGCTAACAAGAATATGTTCTAAGCACATTTTAAGCACAATATAGTGACAGAGTAACAACATGTAAACAGTCTAAAACTAAGAAGTAAACTAAAATGTTTCAGAAAAATGTTCCATGAACAATGTGTAAATAATATGTTTGAACTGACATTTTGAGAACATTATTAAAGACTAACAATGTTACATTAAATAATGTTACATGTAATAATGAACTTCTGTTCATAACTTTCAAACAACCAGAATGTTTCCTAAAGTTCTGATAATGTTACTTATTAGCTGGGTAGTAACCATGATGGAATTTATGCATGGATGTGTGTCTCTCTCTTTTTTGTTTTGATTTAGGCTTCAATCAGATGAGCAGCAGTCAGGGTTGTTCAGCACATTTGGAGAAAGGGAAAGGGAGAGAGACAAACTGGAAGCCAGAAAAGCTCAATGGAGGAAAGAGCTGGGTACTGCTGTATTGTGCAATCAGACAATTCTTTGAGATAACTATAAGTGACAAGTTTTATATATTAGTGAGGGTGGCATAGAAACTCTATGAATGTGATGGACAAATTCATTACATTAAATTGACATTTAAAGGCTAGTTCATTCAAAAAATAAAAATTCTGTCATCATTTACTAACCCTCAAATTGTTCCAAATCTGTATGAGTTTCTTTCTTCTGCTGAACACAAAAGAAGATATTTTGAAGAATGTTGACAACAGTTGACAACAGCTCGTAGCCATCCACTTCTATAGTATGAAAAAAATTACTAATACTAAAATACTAAAAGTCAATGGAGACCAGAAACTGTTAGTTTATCAACATTCTTTAAATGTTCAAAGTAATTCATACAGACACATATGAATTTTTTTTGAAAAACAAAAAAACAAAAACACATGCACGGCCACCCTTAAACCTAACCTAAGTGGGTCTAAGCAGATTATGTGAGATTGCACAAATAAATAAGAATTACTGAACAATATACCAAAATAGTTACATGAAATAGTTATGAATTACAATGAGAGTGTGTGAATTAGCTATGGTGAAATGTGTGCCTAATTATTTATTAAATTTTGCTGCTTTCCAGATGAGCAGATGGCTCTGAAGAGGCAGCAAAAATCCAGTCTCAAAGATATGAAAGCTCACACTGAATCATGTGAAGTGAGGATGAAAGAGCTGCCTGACACAGTGAGTAGATATTATGTACTTCACTTTTTTTCATAAAACATATTGCCGCTTTTTAAAACGGTTGTCCACAAGAGGGTGCAACAAATTAACATAAATTATACAGCACTTTTACTGTGAATATTGTGAGAACAAATCTGGCTGTTAAAGGAGAAGTCCACTTCCAAAACAAAGAGTCACATATAATGTACTCACCCCCTTGTCATCCAAGATGATCATGTCTTTCTTTATTCAGTCGTAAAGAAATTATGTTTTTTGAGGAAATCATTTCTGCATTTTTCTTCATATAATAGACTGATATGATGCCCCGATTTTGAACTTCCAAAATGCAGTTTAAATGTGGCTTCAAACGATCCCAAATGCGGTTGTAAATGATCCCAGCCGAGGAAGAAGGGTCTTATCTAGCGAAACGATCGGTTATTTTCATTAAAAAAAAAAACAAAAAAACAATTTAAATACTTTTTAATCTCAAACGCTCATCTTGCCTTTCTCTCCCTGAACTCTGTATTCTGACTCAAGACAGTTAGGGTATGTCAAAAAACTCCAATCGTATTTTCTTCCTTAACTTCAAAAATCTTTCCAAAATCATCCTACATCACTGCAGAAGTACCGACCCAGTCTTTGCAAAGTGAACATATAAAGAAGATCAAACATCCTTAACAAAAAAGGTAAAACAGTGATATAGGACGATTTTGAAGTTGAGGGAGAACATGAGATGGGAGTTTTTCAACATACCCTAACTGTCATGAACCGAAACAAAAACAGTTTAGGCAGAGTAAGACAAGACGAGCATTTGGCATTAAAATGTATAGAAATTGTATTACTTTTATGAAAATAACTAATCGTTATGCTAGATAAGACCCTTATTCCTCAGCTGGGATCGTTTCAAGCCGCATTTAAACTGCATTTTGGAAGTTCAATCTCGGGGCACCATATCAGTCCATTATATGGAGAAAAATCCTGAAATGTTTTCCTCAAAAAACAATTTCTTTATGAATGAAGAAAGAAAGACATGAACATCTTGGATGAAAAGGGTGTGAGTAAATTATTTGTAAATTGTTGTTCTGGAAGTGGACTTCTCCTTTAACAATAACAATTGAAATTGAAGTGCATTATAAAGATAAGAAAATTTTACCTAGACACATGCCAGTTTCTAGTATTTTAGTAATTTAGTAGTTATTTTGTCATGTCATAATGAGTCAAATTTATTCTGCCTGAAACAGCATCTAATTTTAATCAACAAAATATAACATTTTAGTTGGCAAGAAAGGACATATTTAAAGCAAATATTCAAGGAAAATAACTGTTAATTTGGTAAAATTCTTTAATTATTCATCAAACACTGGTAAATGTGACCACACCTTAATATAGAATAAATAATTACCATGAGAGTGCAACATGATGATTATGCCATTAAAAAATATTTGGAGTTGAATGTAAGGTTGAATGTTTGTATGACTGAGATGTTCATGTGTGTCTTGGTGCAGGATGGTACGAGCACACAGACGGCTGGTAGAACAGAGAGTTTAAATTACAGAGCTCCAGCTCAGACACAGCAAGAGCTTCCTGCTGCCATACGCTCTGCCTTTATAGTGGGGGTGAGCTTTCACCACTTACTAACATCTTGGTTTTTGTCAAACTCAAAACTAATGTCCATCATAATGACTCTACGTTTGATTAAGATATTTGACTGTATGAGTGGTGTTTGATGTGTGTACAGGAAGCAGCTCCTGTTGAGGACATGTACAGTGCTCAGAGACAGGAACAGCAGAAACGCTGGTTACAGGAACTGGACAAGCAGACAGAAGAGGCCAAACTACGCCGGCAACACGACAAAGAAATCAACAACCAGGTGAACTCATCTCACAGTGATCCAACCCAAGTCAGGTCAAGTTTAAACTCTAATATGTCAGCAAAATAAAACAAGAATTTTGGACCTACAGGTTTCTGTTCTGAAAATGTATTCAACTTAGTGCATATGTAATTACAGAATCCATCATTTGCATATTTAAACATAAAATGTTAGAAAAAAGAAGCTGCAGTAGTCTAACCCTAATGAGCCAATGATTTTAGATGAGAACATGTAGTACCGTACAGTACAGTCAATGCACAGCACTTAGTGGTGCACTTGTGCATTTAGGGGGCATGCTTATTACACTTTTTAAGTAATTTTGCTAGGTCATGTATTTCAAGGAAAATTGGTTTATATGTGTGTAACATTATCCTGATTGTTCAATTTACAGCTGTGGTCAAAAGTTTACATCCCTACAGAAATGGCAAAATATTTACAATCTAAAACATATACAGGTGTTTATAGTCTACAAAAATTATAGCTGAATTTAAATAAAAAAAAAACCCCAAAAAAACAAAAAAAAAAGGTTTTTGGTTTTGCTACAGCACTGTTTTACTGTGAATACTGTGAGAACAAGTCTGGCTGTTAATAATAGTGTATTTCATTTGAAATTTAAGTGCATTATAAAAATCATAAGATTCAACCTAGACTCTTAAGCCAGTTCCAGTGTTCATTTTTGTTGTTGTTTGACTTTAAATTTTGACTTTTGATATTTGCTTATTGTGTATATCATTTACTCAATATTTTGTCATGTCATAATGAGCCAAATTTACTCTGGCTGAAATAGCATCTAATTTTAATCAATAAAACAACATTATACTTGACAAGAACGTACATATTTAAAGCAAATATAGAAGGAAAATATGTTGATGTTGCAAAATTAATTATGAAAAATTCAATTTCGTCAAACAGTGATAAATGTGACCACACCTTAATAAAGAATAAATAATCACATAATGAGAGTGCAACATGATGATTATGCCATTAAAAAAATATTTGGGGTTAAATGTTGTTTGACTGAAATGTTCACGTATGTCTTAGTGCAGGAAGTTTTTCTTTTGTGATTCTTTGGTTTTCTAGTATCTTCTGATGCCTTGAATTCAGTTTTATATAGCCTTCTGTTGACATGTGTTATGTGAAATAGCTTGATTTGATAATTAACATTTTGCTGATTCTGTAAGGTGTATGTAAACGTTTGACCATAAATTTAAAACATTTTTTTACATGGCGTAACCTAATACATCTGTAATGATTGTTTTCCATTTAAATAGTACGAAATCTATGTCTATGAGATTATATAATTAAGATTATATAACTAATTGGGCAAATGCAGGGACGGCCATGCCATGCTCTCTTCTTGAGGTTTCACTTTTCTGCATTAGTCTTTAAGTAATTTTCTTCTACAGGGATCATCATCACGACCACCACAGGACAAACCGTGCTTTGCACCCACTTTCAGCAGATTGTTTGGTGCTTTATGATCCCCTGACAGTACTCTTTGTCACAGAGTCTTCTGAAGACTCATTTCCTCTCAATCTTTTAACCTCCACAGGCTGAGGACATTGAGCGGTGGGCCGTTCATTTTGACTCTCTACACCAGCCCTTACCTGTGGGTCCTGAGCGAGGGGTTCCTGACACAAGCAGCTGTCTGTCTCATCATCGGTCTGTCTCTGGAGCTCCGTCCACTGCATGGGACGGCATGAGTGCATTTGGAGGGGACAGTCTCGGGAGGGCCAGCGTTGACACCACTCAGGGAAACCAACAGAGATCCAGGTCAGTTAGCTGAGAAATGAATGACAGAGCTCATTATTACAATATTTTTACAACAAACTCAGAGTTGACAGAACAGATCAATCTATATCATAAAAAAGTGTCATAACAGTGATCAATCATAATGGTAAACAATGCAAAAATGCTATGGTAAAAACCTGTTAATTGTAAGTTAAGGTGCTTGTCAGTATATTATAACGGAAAAAAAAGATTTTAGTATAATAACAACTTCAGTTAATGATACATTTTGACATTAAAAACCTAAACTGTTGCTACAGTTTATATATATTTCTGGCAACTACAGCTGGCATTATGTAAATTTCTTTTTAAAATTTCAATAATTTCAGACAGAATGGAAGTTAATTTAAAATAATGCACCAAAATATTTAAAAAAAAAAAAAATCTTGGCAAAAAGACTTCTTAAAATTAGACTTTGTTTAGAATAACTAAATAAATTCTAAATATTTTAAGGCTTGTTCAAGTGATTTATGAAAATAAAAACGTCCTTATGATTTGTTACTCAGTTATCTTCGCACAATGACAGCCTTGCTGGACCCTGCTCAGATCGAGGAACGAGAACGGCGAAAACTCAAACAGCTTGAGCACCAGGTAAGATTCAACCCTCGACTAAACCTGCAGGAAATCACTGCTGTACCTTTACGCTTATTTAAATATCACTGAGCTCTATTATCACGTGTGATGTGTAGCGAGCCATTGAGGCTCAAGTAGAGGAGCGCAGACATCAAAAAGAGAAAGAGGAGGCTGTACGGAGAGCACAGGAACAAGAAGAAGAGAGGAGGGTTGAAAGAGAGCGAGAACGACTTCAGCAGCAGTATATAAAGGACACAGAGAGACAGAGACACAGAGAGGTAAAATACACATACACATGTACTGCACAAATAATCAATATTATGATTATTTTAAAGGACATGTGGTACATATAAAATATCCTTACTTCTTGACAGATATTCATGTATGCTTTTTTCACCACTAAATAAAAATATTAAAAAAGTTAATTATTTTTCCTTATAATTGAGTAAATATCTCACAATTCTAATTTTTTCTCAGAATTCCAAGTTTACATCTCACAATTCAGTTTTTTCTTCCATATTTTCAGCCACCTGACCAAAAGCACATGCAGAATTCTTAAAAAAAAAAGAACTTGCAATTCTATTAAACACTCATGTTCAGAATTGCTGACAGGTCTTTGAATGCTTTTTATTAAGTAAAATGGATTGCTGTGTTTCACTTCTGGTTATAAAAATATTAAAAATATAGTTCCAAAAATCGTTTCAGTATTAAAGAATAGCAGAGTCCACATCATAAAGGCAAAGAGAAACGATATCGTTGGAATCACTTTCAGAACGTTTTCTCCAGCTGATGAATGATAAATGCTTAGAATAAACAGATGATATTGTCTAGTGGTGTGGGCACTAATATAGTTATCTTTATAGTTATAGTTCTTGGTGTGAATGGGCCTTTATATATAATTTACTGTGAAAAATGGTTTAATGTAGACATTTTCATACCATAATAAAAAGACACAGGATGTTACATAGTATAAGCTCTTGTTTCTAAAGAAAAATTCCATTCATTTCAAATTGTTTTCTGAATATGAAACTTGTGGAAAATGTCTTCCAGGAGGTGCAGTCACGTAAAACGGAGGAGCTATATCTGAGCATTCAAAGAGCACAAGAGGAGGCTTTCAAAGACAAACACATCCAGAGAATCAGAGACTTGGCCAAGAAAGGCCACAATGTGTCCAAACTACTACACAGCCTGGAAGGAGACTCCTTCTCACGGGGTATGGGAGAAAAGAAACTTTTTCTTGGTATTCACAACATTTTGAATGCATTATTATAAAACAGTCTCTTAGCCCTTAGTGGTGAAGATTTCCCTGGTACATCAGCCATGCTGCAGAGTCAAACCCAGAGAATGACACCTTCTTCCACAACATCTCCAAGAAAAGACACCGCTGTTCAGACAGGTTTGTTTGTCTTTTAAAAGGTTAGTTCACCCAAAAATGAAAACTGTCATTTATCCATCCTCATATGATGAAGGATTCTTAATGCATTTTATCATACAACATCACGTTCACAGACACTGACAATGTCTTTCAGGTTCCAAAAAGTACATCTAAATTAGTCCATGTGATGCACTATTAGAGAAATGCTGCAATTAGAACAGTAAACCTAGATTATTCACTAAAAATCTCTGCCAAAGCTCTTAAATCCTGCCTATTTTTTTACATTAGATCTGGCATTAGGTTACAGAAGGAGACAATGATGTTAAACCTGCATTGGTATGTCGGTTAACTCTGAAATTTCTGAGCTTTGGTGGAGGAGAAGATTTTTTTAAATGATGAATCTGATTGTGATCTCACAGACACTTTTATTGTTTTTTTGTTTTATAGATGTCAGTTTGAACTGTGAACTTTGTATGGAAAAGATCTAAGTAAATTAATTACATACAGCATTTGTGACAGAATTTATGACAGAATTTTAATTTGTGGGTGAACTTTTTTTTTTTTTAAACAAGCATTGGCTTAACACCAGTCTGATTTTGCAGAGATCAGTCCTCAGCCTGTCAGTGAGACTGTGAGACATGCGGATGAACAATTTCCTAGTGCTGCAGTCACGTGCACAGCTCCTCTAAACAGCAAAAAATCCCATCAAGGTGAGGTGAAAGCATCCGAAAAGACCCACATCAAACAGCATACGTGTGCCGCACCAAAAGAAGTCGGAGCCGACCCTTACGAGCCTTACGCACGGACCGGCAAGAGCCACAGACTGGAAAAGAGGCCAGAGTGGAACACACAGAGACCCAGTAAAGCATTCGTCCCGGCGTCTGAGCGCTACCCTGAAGCCCTGCAGAGACATAGGCAGGAGAACAGGAAACAGAGGCAGAAAGAGCTCATGACACTGATGGAAAGAAACACACTGCCACGAACACCGCAGCAAGATCTGCTGCCACCAGCATACGCATTTAATAGTCAAAAACCTCAAGTACAGAGACTGAGGAAGTCTTCACAACCACAGGTGCAGTCTCACTTTACCAGTCAAGAGTATTCAGCAATAATTACGTGGAGTTGGGACCCTAAAAACATGCCACCAAAAAGTAGTGCTGTTTTTGTTTAAATTTAAGAGCAGATACTGGTCATGCAACAATTCAAATTAAAAAATTCAAATTCCTTACAATTCAAACCCATATTAATGCATGCAAGTGTTAATGTTGATAAACACATTTCAAATTGTTGATGTTGTTTCTCTTTTCTGTTCAGAGTGAAAATCAACTCCAAGAACCATCATCCTACAGTGCTGAAAGGTTAGTTTTTAGCCAGATAACTAAATTTGCTTTCTGATGAGTTTGTTTTTACAAATAGACAGATGTGTAACTCTCAAATACACCATTGTAGTGAACTACAGTGACTATTTGGGGTCAGAAAATCATAAAGTAAATGTAATTGTAAAATGTCATTTTTAGGCAAAAAGTGGCAGTATGCCCTTTAAACCAGTGGCTTAGCCTGGATGTTTTCACAGGGGTGGCCAGGGAGGGGCCAGCAACCAGTCTGGGGTGGCACAGAAATCTTCATTATTTCAATAAAAAAAAATGTGTTTGACTATAAAATACTAGACTGTTTTAGTGCCTAAAACACAACTCAATACAGTAAGTTACCTAACTGTAACTGAGATATTTTTGACTTAAATCAAGTCATATTGAGTGAACAATTTTTGTATTATTCCTCACCTCTAGGTATTTTAATAAAGGGGTTCACCATAGCTTTATTGCTCAGTCAGCTTGGTTCTGGTTCTTAAAACCCCCCAAAGCTTGTTCTCCAACATTAAACAAGCACTGAACATTACATCGTTAGGAGGAGACATGGATAAGAATGTGAAAAGCACATAAATGACAGAATCAAAAATAAGTTATTTTATGCATTTAAATTGTTTCATTTTCGTTTGTACTCTTCAAATTAACCAAAAATTAAATAAGTGCCAATTTTCTAGGACAAGTGCACTGTGTTCACTTACTTGTGTATTAAAATACAAATAAAAAAAATACATATATCAGCCTACATATCAGCTTGCACCTTATCTCGAATTGCAGAATATATTTTTTTGTACATGCATTAAAGAGATGTTCTATTACATGATGCATATACAGTATACATACATGCACAGTTCACAGCTTTAGTCGCCATTTTGGCAGTTTCATGACTTAACTGACGACACAACTACATTGTATGCTCGTAGTTTCTTGTGCACTTTATGATAAAGAGATATGCATGCTCCTCATATTGTGTAAAGTTAAAGAGAGTGCGCCGTGAGCAGGGTGAAACGACTGACGGTGGAAAAGTTTGTTTCACTGACATATAACCTAACAACATCTCATCAGACCGCAGTTCACTGTTGTTCTACTGAAGCTCATCTGGCTCCTTTTCGGCGCTCATTTGAATCACGCCTGTCACTGATGCAAAATTAAAGTGTGCTCAGAAAAGTCTCCCGTTTGATGTGGATGCAAAGAAATACGGCGATTCCGTGTCTAATTAAATGCATTTCTTGTCAAGAAAAAAAAAGTGACAAAAACTGCAGTTTTGAGTAGGGTGCCACCCTGGCTCCGCCCCTGCTTTAAATTACCAATAAATGTTGTCACTGATAACTGATTTTTGGAAGATTGTCCATTAATGTGATTACTGCATTTTGCAAAATCTTTTTAAATGAACTTGTTTATTAAACCTTTAGACAAGTATTATATGTGACCCTGGACCACAAAACCAGTTGCTGGGTTATATTTGTAGCAATAGCCAAAAATACATTGTATGAGTCAAAATTACAGATTTTTCTTTTATGCCAGAAAACATTAGGAAATTGAGTAAAGTTCATGTCCCATGAAGATATTTTGTAAAATTCCTACTGTAAGTATATCAACTTAATTTTTGATTACTAATGTGCATTATTAAGAACTTCATTTGGACAACTTTAAAGACGATTTTGTCAATATTAAGATTTTTTTTTGCACCCTCAGATTCCATATATTCAAATAGCTGTATCTCAGCTAAATATTATCCAATCCTAACAAACCATACATCAATGGAAATCTTATTTATGTAGGTTTCAGATGATGTACAAATCTCAGTTTCGAAAAATGGACCCTTATGTGTGGTCCAGGATCACATATTTGATACATCAGGATTTTATGGCTCATTATATTATGGTTTTATGGTTTTCTAAGCAGACTTGAGTAATAGCTGCTAGAAATCACACTTTGCCATCACAGCTAAAACTGTATTTTTAAGTTTTTTCAAACAGTAATAACTGTGTTAGTTTTTGATTTGTAGTCCAATTAAAGGAGCAGTCCGCTTCCAGAACAAACATGTACTCACCCCCTTGTCATCCAAGATGTTCATGTCTTTCTTTCTTTCAGTCGTAAAGAAATTGTTTTTTGAGGAAAACATTTCAGGATTTTTCTCCATATAATGGACCTCTCTATGGTGCCCGTGAGTTTGAACTTCCAAAATGTAATTTAAATGCAGCTTCAGATGGCTCTAAACCAGTGGTTCCCAACCATGTTCCTGGAGGCCCCCCAACACTGCACATTTTGCATCTTTTCTTTGTCTGACACACCCATATCAGGCCTTGGAGTCTCTACCAATGAGCTGACGATCTGAATCAGGTGTGTTTGATTAAGGGAAAACATGCAGTGCTGGGGGGCCTGAATCAGGTTGGGATCCACTGCTCTAAATGATCCCAGGGTCTTATCTAGCAGAACGATAGGTTATTTTCTAAAAGAATTTACAATCTCTATACTTTTTAACCTCAAATTCTCATCTTGTCTAGCTCTGTCATAAACCAGAATACGCAGAGGTCGTGCAGTTAGGGTATGTCGAAAAAATCCCATCTCATTTTCCCCGCTAACTTCAAGATTGTCCTACATCACTGCAGAAGTACTGACCCAGTGTTTACAAAGTGAATGTGCAAAGGTGGCCAAATGGCCTTTACAAAAAAAAAAAACAAAAAGTAAAACAGCGATGTAGGATGACTTTGAAGTTGGAGGAGAAAATGAGATGGGAGTTTTTCGACATACCCTAATTGTACTGACCCGGATTACACAGTACATGCAGAGCTAGACAGGATGAGCATTTGAGGTTAAAAAGTATATAAATTTTAAGAAAATAACTGATCATTTCGCTAGATAAGACCCTTCTTCTCAACTGGGATCATTTACAGCCCTTTGAAGCTGCATTTAAAGGAGAAGCCCACTTCCAGAACAAAAATTTACAGATAATGTACTCAACCCCTTGTCATCCAAGATGTTCATGTCTTTCTTTCTTCAGCCGTAAAGAAATTATGATTCTTGAGGAAAACATTTCAGCATTTTTCTCCATATAATGGACTGATATGGTGACCCGAATTTGAACTTTTAAAATGCAGTTTAAATGCAGCTTCAAACGATGTTTACAACCGCCCAAACGCCCTTATTCCAGCCGAGGAATAAGGGTCTTATCTAGCAAAACAATCAGTTATTTTCATAAAAATAATACAATTTATATACTTTTTAATCTCATTAAAAAGTATATAATATATAATATATTGTCTTACTCTGCCTGAACTGCTTTTGTTCCGGTTCATGACAGTTAGGGTATGTTGAAAAACTCCCTGTTCATCACTGTTTTACCTTTTTTGTTGAGGGTGTTTGATCTTCTTTGCATGTTCACTTTGCAAAGACTGGGTCTGTACTTCTGCAGCGATGTAGGATGATTTTGAAATGATTCTTGAAGTTGAGGGAGAAAATAAAATAAAATAATTTCTTTATGACTGAAGAAAGAAAAACATGAACATCTTGGATGACAAGGGGGTGAGTACATTATATGTAAATCTCTGTTCTGGAAGTGGGCTTCTCCTTTAAACTGCATTTTGGACATTCAAACGCTTGGGCGCCATAGCAGTCCATTATATGAAAAGAAATCCTGAAATGTTTTCTTCAAAAAACAATTTCACATAAAAAACATCTCTGATGTCGGTGCCAATAGCCTTGTGGGCAGACCGCCGACATACAGCGCCGTTGTGCTACGGGCGTCCCAAGTTCGAATCCCGACTCGAGGACCTTTCCCGATCCCGCCCCTATCTCTCTCCTACTTCACTTCCTATTAGTTCTGATCTGTCCTGTCCTAATAAAGGCAAAATGCAAAAAAAAAAAAAAAAAAATCTTGAATGACAAGGGGGTGAGAACATTATCTGTAAATTTTTGTACTGGAAGTGAACCAATACCTAATTCAATGGTGAACCAAAAAGATTAATTTCTTTCTAAAATGAAACAAAATATTAACGTCTTCCCAACATTACTTTTGAAAATGTGTTAACACCTTAGTATAGGGAATAATTCTCCCTATTAATTAGTTACTCATTAGCATACCTATTATTAACATATTGCCTGTTTATTATTGCTTATAAAGCATATACTCTGCATGACCATATTTTACATCTCTAAACCTATCCAATACCTAAATTTAACAACTACTTTACTATTAATAAGCAGCAAATTAGTAGATTATTAAGCCAAAAATCAGTTAATGGTTTGTTAATAGCAAGAATTGGACCTTAAAATAAAGTGTGGCCAAAAATGTTGAAGTATGCTTTATATTTTCTTGTAACTAAAGAGTGGATGAAAGCGCATAAAGTGCGAATACCTTCTGTGTCCAGCAGGGTGACGTCTCCTCCTGTTCTTGCCATAAAGAACCGTGTACATCAGCCATCACAACAGTCCTCTCACCAAATGACTGAGGAAATGAGCCGCCCTCCGTTATTAGACTACGTGCCATACGTGCGTACAGACGAGGTTTATCACATGGACCCCCTCGCTCCACTGTCCAGACCCCCGACACATGAAGCCCAGCAGAGAAACGACACAGGTGAGCAAATTACGGATGATTTGCATGGATTCCTAATGTCAAGTTTGATACTTTTTGGTGCTTTTTTATTTCTGGAGCTTTAACTATTTTTTTAATGCAGGTTTGCAATAATCAAACTATCTTTTAATGAAGACCGTTTTAGAGCAACAATAGATGTGTTGTTGTTTATTTGCAGTTGTGAGCAGCAGCAGGCAGGCGATGCCTCTGGTCCAGCAAGACCTCCACCCTCCTAAAAGCACTGAAAGGCAGCAGGCCATACTGAAGGGTCTGTCTGAGCTAAGACAGGTAACTCTCCAAACCAATATGCGATTGTAAACAAGCTCAGAACGTTTCTTTTGCTTAAAACATCTTTTGACCAATTATTAGAGATGAATTCCCTGTCTGCAACAAAGAAAATTCAGCAGTCCATATATGAAATACTGATTTTGATTTCTTTTATTTTTAGGGTCTGCTGCAGAGACAAAGAGAGCTAGAAACCAGTCTAAACCCTGTACTGCAAACACAACACAGAAACTACTTCTCACCTTTTAGACCTGTGTGATCCAAAGCTGCTTCCATAAACAAGACCAAACCCGGTCCAAGCACTTTATACTGTAAGATGTGAACAGTGGAGCTATAGAGATGTTGCCGTCTGAAATGTAAATTAAACCAACAAAAAAGGGGTTTAACAAAACCTGTCCTGGAGGCCCTCCTGCACTGCACATTTGGTCTCCCTTTTCAGACACCCAATTCAGGTCTTGCAGTCTCTACTAACGAGCGGATGAGTTGAATCAGGTGTGTTTGATGAGGGGAAACACAAAATGTGCAGGGCAGGGGGGCCTCCAGGACAGGTTTAAAAACCCCTGTGTTAGACATTCTTGTAGATGTGTAACACATCAGGCACATTTCTGGTCTTTAGAGTTGGATTTTGACTTATTGAAATGTCATTTTGAAATCTTGGATGTCATTCATATAGAGGTGCAAAACGATTGTGATTAATTGATTCAAAATAAGTTTATGTTTGCATACTATGTGTGTGTACTGTGTATATTTATTATGTATATATTAATACACATTCAGGTTTATATTAAGGAAAAATGTTAGATTTATGTGTAAAATATATATTATATATATATATATATATTATAAACAAGTGTTGTGTTTACATACAAATATTTTTTAAAATATATACATGTGTATTTATATATACATAAATATACACAGTACACACATACAGTATGCAAACATACTTATTTTGAAACGATTAATCACGACTAATTGTTTTGCAGCTCTGCATTCATGTTTTTATTGCTTGAATGTGAATTTTACAGTTTTCCCTAAATGTGAATTAAAAGTATTTAAACCCTTTTAAATTAAACTTGAAGATGCTTAACTTGTTTGCACTTGCACTATTATATATATATATATGAAGAGTTCAGATGCAAAACCAGCTAAAAGCCATCTTGGTCAAAAATTAGATAATGAGACTGAGTGAATGCTCCTGACACACAGTATACATCCATCGAATACTTTTACTTCAAACTCGCTAAATTCCTCAGCCCAATCAGAAGGACCAGTACTTACATAGAAACCAATACAACGTATCCAGAAAGAAATGCTCATTTTAAAGAAAACCATAAGATGGATTTAGAGGCTTTTGCATTTGAACTATAGTAGTTTTTTTTTTTTTTTTTTTTAACGTTGGTGAAAACAAATCAGTGCTCAGTATACATGACTTCTGAATTAGAAAACATCTCCGCAATATAGATAAACTCAGTTACAAAGATTAGTTTGAAAGTTGTTTAATGTATATTATCGGATTTATAAAAATAATATTAAAACCAAGGCCTTCAGCTTTTTCGCAAAAGGGGAAAATAACCAACATTATCAGCCCGACCAACATGCAAAAACAAAATACAAATATAATGCTCTCTGAAAAATATGAAATGAATCACTTTAATTCACCTTCAGTGAAAACCTAGAAAAGTCATTTGTCTTCTATTATACAAAAGTCAAACTGAGACGTTGAGTTGTAAACATGAGTTTGAAAACTATCTACACGCATTGCTGGTTCACCAACCACCAAATCCCCCTCTATTGGGATGATAACTGTCGCCCTGGAATGCAGGATTTCCATGCCAAGTCTGGATGAACGGAGACGTGTGGATCTGCTGGACATCCATGCCGTAGTGAGCACCCCAAAGGCCCGATGCAGAGCCTTGCGCTAAACTGTTCCACGACATCTGCATGTTAGGATTCTGCAAGAATCCTCTAAAGACCGGAGATCCCACAACTCCTAGGTTGTTGGAAACGGTGCAGTTCAGAAGAGGATGTCTGAGTCCGATAGCACCATTGTGAGACACGAATCTAGGGGCGTTCAGACCCACGGAACCATGTGGAGCCGACATGAAGCCGCTGCTCTGCAGCGCTGGATAAAAACGATCCATGGTGTGTCTAGAAGTGCCAGGTCTGGGATGGAAACCACTGCTCACGCTTTTGTTCTTGACAAGTGGTTCAGAGGAACTAGCATTGCTCACTGCTGTCACCGCAGGCTTCTCTGAAACGCCACTTTCATTGGACGTCCCAGCATTAGTCGTGCCTGACTGAGTGTCCATGGAACTTGTGCTTGACTGCTCCCAAGTTTTTGAAATGTTCATTATATTGCTGGTGCTCTCAGCTGCTATGATCGGCGCAGCAGCAGACGTGGCCGTTTCCCCATACTGGACCATTTCACAACTGGCTTCGATTGGAGAAGAAGAGCTCAGTGGATCGCCAGCCGTTGTTGTGACTGCCGTTTCCATTTCGATTGACGTGCAAGACTCTGTCTCAGGCAGACTGTGGTTTTCCGAGGAGTACTGAGGATAGGAATCAGACAGATCGCTGTGACTGAGGAAGCTCTGGTGAGGATCAACTTGAAAAGACGTCTGTAGAGTTTCGCCAGCGTCAGACTTTGAAAGCATCTTGGAAGCCTTGAACTGAGAAATTGCTTCACTGAGAGCTACAAAGTCTAATTTTTTTGGCATCTCACTGGTTGTTGTGATCACAGGAATTGGATTTGCTTGGTCTTGGAGAGAGGGTTCAGAGACGGGAGGGCACGGATCAGTCGCGAGAGCAGACGGGGGCTGGTCTGGGACAACTTGGGTCGTCTCGGTTGTGACAGATATAATGTTATCTGAAGAATCCAGGTCCGAGTCCAAGGACATGCTATCGTCTCTCACTACAGGGACAAGAGAGAGGTTGCAGCCATGAACAATCGCAATTTCAAATGAATTGAGGCAATTTAATACATAGCAGTTAAATTCTGATAGTAAAATGTCTTTGATCCATGATTTCAATTCAGATTTACAAATTCAACAAGAGGTTTTGCACCTCTGTTAATTGAGGCAGTTTTATCATTAATAGTTTCTTGTTTACATATCCAGTATTTCAAGCATCGTCCCAACACAATACATTGTCTGTTCAAATATAGACATCACTCAGTGTAAAAAAATAAAAATAAATAATAATAATAATAATAATAAAAAATCCTTTTTTCCTCACAAGGTCACTAAAAAGAAGAATACACCAAAGGCTATCAATGGAAACAGATATTAAATCAAACCCATAATTCCTATTAAGACTCCTGCCAACAGCCAACAGGCTCCAAATAAACAAGAAAGAAATCATACTAGTTTAAAACAACATGATGGTAACTATATGATGACAGAATTTATATTTTTCTGGGTAGACTGTCCATTAAAACATTGTATGTGAAGCCTTACAGTTAGATCAAGCGAAGTCATTAGATCATAGTGTCAATGATAAAGATTTTCTAGAGACTTTGAGCATAGAAATAGGTCTATAATCTATATTCAAGCTGCTTTCATGCATCTTTTTTACAAGGAAAAAAAAAACATTTTCAATAGACCTAGATAGAAAAAAAAAAAAAAAAAAACTCGAAGGACTCAAAAATTTTAAAGTGGAGTAAGAAATAGTGTAAAATGACAACAATAGTTACCTGTATGTTGGACAAAAATTTAGATTCTGAATTATTGGCAAATAACAGAAAATTAAATGATGCCTATAGTTAAAATTGCCTCTGTGCCCCACAAAATGAGTTTAAATTCAAGTTAAACACATTCATTATAGAAGAGTATTGTACTGTTCTAAGACTAATTGGCATTCACAATTATTTTTCATTTACTATGAAATGCACACAGAAAATGTAATGGAAAATAAAGAGATAAAGTTTGGATTTATCAAAATACATTTTTATTGGAAGAACTTTATATATACAGTTTTTTTTTCCTAACCAGATACAAAAAGTATCAAATTTACTATATTGGCTTTAAGGGTTATTTCTGCTGTGATTTTTGAATGTAACAGTTAAAAAGTTATAGCTCCAAACAGAAACCCTTTCTGTATTTACACATTAAAACAGATTTTGTAAACTTTTACATCTAATCGGAATCTTCAAACAATAGTTTTTACACCCGCAAAAGTCATTCACACACACAGGGTCCAAAACAAACACTTGCCAAGTGCCAAAAGCAAGAAAGAACTGACTTTTGACAAGTAAAAGAAACAAGTTAGTGGCCGGTCGCTTTCACACCTGGCTCATTTTGAGCATTTCTAAACCTGAACATTTTCTCTTAGTTTGGTTCATTAAGGCAGTGTTGGGGAAAGTTAATTTTAAAAGTAATGCATTACAATACTGCATTACTCCATACAAAAAAGTGACTACTTGCATTACTTAGTAATTAATATTAATATTGTAATGCATTTACTTTCCATAAAAAGTAACCAAGTAATGCAATGTTATTTTTTTATCAAGTAACGCAATATTGTAATGCATTACTTCAATATTGCTTTACTCCAAAAAGCAACTAATTGCATTACTTTAGTTACTTTTTATGGAAAGTAATGCATTACAGTATTGTGTTACTCCAAAAAGTAACTAACTGCATTACATAATTACTTTTTATGGAAAGTAATGCATTAAATAAATGTTGTGTTAGTCCATGAAAAAGTTACTAATTGCATTACTTTGTTACTTTTTATGGAAAGTAATGCATTACAGTATTGTCTTACTCCAAAAAAGTAACTAATTGCATTACTTGGCTACTTTAATGGAAAACAATGCAATTAGTTACTTTTTTTTATTGCATTAGTTACTTTTTATGGAAAGTAATGCATTACAATATTGCGTTATTCGATAAAAAAAAA
The DNA here is from genome assembly GCA_036247105.1 of Cirrhinus mrigala. Classification (NCBI taxonomy): domain Eukaryota; kingdom Metazoa; phylum Chordata; class Actinopteri; order Cypriniformes; family Cyprinidae; genus Cirrhinus; species Cirrhinus mrigala. The sequence goes on along the minus strand of CM070028.1, from coordinate 46,985,539 downwards.
CTAATAATTGCATTACTTAGTTACTTTTTATGCAAAGTAATGCACTACAGTATTGCATTACTCCAAAAAACAGCTAATTGCATTACTTTAGTTATTTGCATTACAATATTGTGTTACTCCACAAAAAAGTAACTAATTGCATTACTTAGCTACTGTAAGTGTAATGTCTACACTTTTGTGACAGGTGGTGCTGCCTCATCTCGTATGAAAAATAAAAATTCAGTAATTATTCCCAATATTCTTAGAACAAAAATATAAATTTGGCAAATAACCATTTCATGTAGTTTCAAGGTACTTACAGGTGCTGACATTCATTGGCAAGTGTGGAAAAATAAAAACCTATATATTTATTTTGGACCCTGTTACAAACGTCCTTGACCAGCTGAAACGCCATTGTTATATTCAGAGGTGAATGTTCACAAAAGACCTGTTGATCCCAAAGGTAAACAGATGATTTCTATTGAGTGTTTCATCCATGTCCGTCCACCCATGAGATGAAAAGGCTGTACAAAGCACAACATGTTGCTTTTACAGTCTCCTCTTTCCTCAGCCTCTGTTATGATCATGGCATAATGCCACAGCGTGTTTGAGAACCTTCCTTTTGTTCATACTCTTTTAGCAAACACCATTTTGTCCTGTTATTTTCTATTCTGATTGTTCAGCAGTTCATGGACATTACATGTATTTCTCAGACTTGGAGTCAGGGAGTTTTAGCTGGTCTCTCCTCAGTGATGAATAATAAAGATCATTCAGGCTCGTGGCGGCAGCAGATCGACTGGGAAACTCATTTAAATTCCAAGTACAATCACAGTGAGAGCAAGACGTGTAGTTTGGGATGCTGTCAGATGGTTTTACCACAGAATCACTTACATGACGCTGGAGCAGGAGTGGCGTAAGTCTCTGCCGACGGAACGCTGTCCACATTTCCTCCAGCGGCTAAACTGCTTATTACAAACTTTATGTCATCAACATTGGCAATAATGATGCCACTGCTTGAGTAGTGGGGAAACATCTCAAACTGGAAGCCTGTTGGATGGGATTTAAACAAACATTACTTTAGTCATAAGCATTCACCATACTTCAAGTGATTCCATAATCATAAAACACTTGTGAATTTACTGTTAAATAATACATTTAATAAAAAAAAGCAATTCAATCTGTCAACAGCCTCTGATTTGTAGAACAGAATTTGAACTTTGCAATCTCAAACATGGAGCTTATACAAACACCCTCGACATACTCTAAATTGCAGTGCATTGTTGCACCTTGTTTTGTGTCTTTCTCTCTACCTTTCCTGTGTCACTTACTGTGCTGTTATTTCAGAGGCAGACCGTTCCACAAACAGAAAAGGCTAAAAGCTGAGAAACGACCCTCTGCTTGCTGTTATTCCCCATGACTTGACAATAGTCGATGCTTTTTATTTTGATGCTTTTTATCCTTTATTTAAAGAGAGATGCAAGCTTTTACTGCTCTTTTTACCTTACTGAAGAGCTATTCATAAGCTTGGCTTTGTTATTTGTTCTCCTGAAGATTTCTGTGACTCCCTTAGTTCAACTTTCACTCTTGTTTCTGTTCACTGGCTCAGCATTAGTGCTGGTTTTGAAGAGAGAGGGACTCTGGGTTCCTTGTATGGCAAGAATTTGCTTGATATGCCTCACTACCTATTGTTTTGATATTGATATTGCTATTTACCCATTTCATAGAAATGTTATGTTGCTTGCTTTTAACACCATATGTGACCCTGAACCACAAAACCATCATAAGGGTTCAATTCTGAATAAATAAGCTTTGATGTACGGTTTGTTAGGATAGGACAATATTTGGCCGAGATACAACTATTTGAAAATCTGGAATCTGAGGGTGCAAAAAATAAAAAAATAAAAAAAATAAAAGAGAAAATCACCTTCAAAGCTGTCCAAATGAAGTTCTTAGCAATGCATATTATTAATCAAAAATTAAGTTTTGATATATTTATGGATTTGTTATCTTCATGGAACATGATCTTTCCTTAAAATCCTAATGATTTTTGGCATAAAAGAAAAATCAATAATTTTGACCCATACAATGTATTTTTGCCCATGGCTACAAATATGCCCTGTATGTGCTACTTAAGACTGGTTTTGTGGTCCAGGTTCACATATGCGCTTGAACACAACAATGTTCGGTTGCTATGTGATTTGAAAGCATCTAAAAAAACAAATGTACTTCACTTCCTCTGTTTATGTAGAACAGAATGAAATGAACAAAAGGTGTGAAAAGTAAATTCATCAACCTAATGTTTGCAGCTAACCACAGATGTTAACGAGAGGACAAACGGGGTGAAGATATTAAAACCACAAGCCGATGCAAGACTGACAAGACTACAGTGACGAAGGGGAAAGTGAGAGAAGACAACAGCGGAAGGACGTCCGGCAAATTCGATTTGATTTACAGAAACTGAGCTGCTTCTACATTGGGATTCCAGGTTTTCAAACGGTTGTATCTTTAAAGTTTTCACAAAACTTTAAATTGCACAAATTGAAATGGCAAGTTGAAAATAAGGCCAATGGAAACACATACATTTTGTAAAAACTCCCATAAAACACATTTTTCAGGCAATTTGAAAAAGGAATATTAAACCTACCAACATCTGTCGGCATGACTTATTGCGAGAGGAAAAATAAATGTTTTAGTTGCATAACATGTTTATATTTGTATCTAGAGTACTGTGCAAAAGTCTAAGGCCACTAGTATTTTCACCAACAAAAAAATGGTTTTAAGTCAGTTATTTCTATCTTTTGCTGTAGTGTGTCAGTAGGAAATATCAGATTACATTTCTAAACATTCATTTTGCCATTAATTGTAATAATAATTCAACGTGCCAACGTCTCCAAGATGCTTCAAGAAACCTACCTGCAAAGTACTGTTAAATGTTTTAGGCACTTGTGTAAAAATGCTGTAAAATGAGGATGCTGTCAAGAATAATGCCATAAATAGATTTTATTTATCAACTAACTTCTATTAACTAAATTAAATCAACATTTGGTAAACCATATTTGCATTTAAAACAGCTTTTGCCCTAGGTACATTTGTGCATGAGTTTTCAGGTAGCTTTGCATGCAGGTTTCTTAAAGCAACTTGGAGATGTTGCCACAGTTCTTCTGGATTTAGTCCATCTCAGTTTGTTCTGTTTCCTCATGTCATTCCAGACAGACTGGATGATGGTCAGATCAGATCTCTGTGTGGAGCACTGGCTGTTGCCAGACTCCTTGTGCAAACAAAAATCTCACTGGATTATTACAATTAATGGCAAAATGAATGTTTAGAAATGTAAACTGATATTTCCTACTGACACACTACAGCAAAAGACCATTTTTTTTGTTGGTGAAAATACTAGTGGCCTAAGACTTTTGCTAAGTACTGTACATTTATAGAAAAATGCAAAGGTTTTGTGCAAATCTCACCAGTGTTGGGAAAAGTTACTTTTAAAAGTAATGCATTACTCCCTAAAAAAGTAACTAATTATGTTACTTGGTTACTTTTTATGCAAAGTAATACATTAGATTACTTTTGCGTTACTTTTAAAATCTGGGCAGGGCTTGCTTGTTAATTTTTAATATAAAGAGTTATATTTTTGGCAAATGTAAAAGCACTTTTACACCAAAAGCCTCAGGCTGAAGGAAAAGTAAATTCATGTCTGTACAGCAGAACACAGAAAAAGAGAGTTCATCATTCTTCAGCAATAGAAAAAAAAAGAACAAAAGTTAGTTTATCTTAAGTCATTTTTGCTTATCAGTATGCTTTAATTGGATCATCGAAGGTCAGCAGCAAAGACACTGGTTAATAAAATGGGATCAAATACATAAAGGATATTTGTATTTAACATTTAATTATTGCAGGTTTGTGTCATATTCTGAGTTGCATTTCACTGTTTGATGAAAACTAACTTTTTTTTTTGTAAGTGAGATGAATTAATGCATGTTCACATTTATTCTAAAACTAAAGTAACATCTTGCTCCTGATTTCTCTTAACATGGGGATAGGAAAGCTTTTAATCAATAAATGGTTTAAAAAAAAAAAATAACAACAGGCGTTACTTATTTGAAATAGTAACTCTGATATTTTCTTGTAAATTAAAAAGTAAGGCATTACTTTACTAGTTACTTGAAAAAAGTGATCTGATTACGTAACTCACATTACTTGTAATGCGTTACGTTTTTCGACATACCCTAACTGTAATGAACCAGAAAAAACAGTTCAGGCAAAGTAAGACAAGACGAGCATTTGACATTAAGAAGTATAGAAATTTGTATTGACTTCTCCTTTAAAAATAAAGGTGCTTCAAGATGCCATAGAAGAACCTTTTCTGTCTAAATGGTTCCATAAAGGACCTTTAACATCTGAAGAACCTTTCAGTTTCACAAAAGGTTCTTTGTGGTGAAAGAAGGTTCTTCCGATTATAAAAAGGTAAGAAAGAGATGGTTCTTTAAAGAACCTTTGACTGAATGCTTCTTTGTGGAAACAAAAATGGTTCTTCTATAACATCGCTGTGAAGAGCCTTTTAAAAGCACCTTTATTTTTTAAGAAGTGCACTATGTACAGCAAAATGTAGGCAACAGACTGCAAGGTGACAATTATGCAGCGTCATTATATTGTTTAAGAGCACCTGTGAGAAATATCAGATGTCGTTGTTTGATGAATCTTGCTTGGAGTTCCACTAGACAATCAAGGTCAGGTGCTCGACGTGATGGAGTGTCACAGTCGTGGTACGACAGGATCTCAACGATGTGTCTCTTCTCATACTCACTGAGGATCTCGTACAGCTTCAAAGCATCAGCTTTGAGCCTGGAAACAAAACAAAAACAAGTTTTTTAAAGTGCAATCAATCATGAAGGAAACTATTTCACCCAGTTTCTACTCTGTGTCACCACTTGGTAAAAATACGAGCTTCCAGGAGTTTAAAGGGTTACGCGTCAAACCTGCTGTACTCTCTGAGTTTCTTGTGTGATTTGAAGTGCACCCTCCACCTCCAGGGGCTCTGAGGAGAGTTGAGCTGCTCAATGTACTCAAGGATATCTTGAAGTTTCTCTAAAAACAAAAACAGAAAAAACAGAAACGTGTAAAGTGGATATACAAACCTAAATATCAATAACACTCAATAATATACCTGAATACATCTTGAAATTGAATTACCTGCTGTGATGACAGCTGGATTCAGGACATGCTCATCTGACACAATAAAGCCTCCAGACTGAAAGAGCTCATTATAGGTGTGGTTCTGAATGTCACTCAGGTTGTCCACACCAGCAAAGCTCACAGACGGATGCTTCTTCAAGGAAACTAAAGAAGGTATCTATGGGTACAAAAAGAAAAACAATATCTAGTGTTTTCCAGTTGTTGGGAATCAACATGCTTTTCAATAAATATATCGGACTAATCAAATCGAAGAGCTCAGCTCTGGCTTACCTTGTGAACCTGTGCGGCGATGTCCACATTCTGAATGATGACCAGGAGTTTGTCTTGACTACTGTTTTTTTCAAGGAAACCGTGAGGGTTACACTCCAAATTCCCCAACTTTTTCAAATATTCCTGTTACAAATGTCAAAACAGCACAAGGTTAACACATCTCCAGCTCTCTAGGCAACTTTACTTTGACAAATAGTAAATTAGTAAGTACTACCTTTCCACATTTGTTCAAGCCAGTGAACCATTTCTGCCTAATTGGCCATATTTACACCAGCGACTAACATCTGACGCCAAGCGAACAGCACTAAATAGACTGTAAAAAGGTCTGAACGTCTAATGGTGTGGGATGTTGAGACGTCCCAAGCCGATTGCAAAAATCTGGTTCAGAGCCGATTAGGAATTTTTTTAACTGATCGTTATTGGTTATCCTGAATCTGATCCTTATTTTACATCAGCTGTCATGTCAGTGTCATGCAGTAGGTGGCGTTATGTGCCTTTAAGTGGTTGTCAACCACCAATAAAGGGAAAAGACGCTGTTCAAACACAGCTCGCAAGAACCAGTGAGGTCTGTTCTAGCGCCTTACACACGTTTGTTTCCGTGTTTTATGTACAGCTGAGGTCAAAAGTTTACATACACCTTGCAGAATCTGCAAAATGATCCCGTTCAAAAAGTTTACATTCGCTTGATTTTTAATACTGTTGTTGCCTGAATGATCCACAGCTGTGTTTTTTGTTTAGTTATAGTTGTTCATAAGTGCCTTGTTTGTCCTGAACAGTTAAACCCAGGTTTCCTACACATTTTCCATTTCAAAATTCCACACTTTTCCAGACTCCAATTTCCAAATATCTCAGCTTTTCAGCTTTATATTTGGTATATAAAACAGTCATCTGTAAATATTCTTTTCTCAGGGTTTTTTTTTTTCATTGATTTTCTCATAGTGACAACATATAGAGCCCCTAAAATAAATAAATATATAAAAACAAGTTTCATATAACCTATTTTCCTATTTTAACAGAGATCTACTTACTCAAAATCTGGCTTTTCTTATGGTAGTACCTCTAACATCAAGCCCTAATGTCCAATACACATCCTCTGTGGCAGCACAGAAACCATGACACGAAATGGGCTAATGGCATACAATTTGCCAAGTTCAAGGGTTTATAAAACAGACGGGTACTGTAAAAGAGTGTTTAAAATTTGGCTTTCATTAGGGCAGTATGCCATATTTTTTAAGGCCTTAAAGGAACACTCCACCTTTTTTTTGAAAACAGGCTCATTTTTCAGCTCCCCTGGAGTTGTACAGATGTGTTTTACAGTTTTCGAATCCATTCAGCCAATCTCTGGGTCTGGCGGTAGCACTTTGAGCATAGCTTAGCATAGATCATTGAATCCAATTAGACAATTAGCATCTCGCTCAAAAATGACCAAAGAGTTTTGATATTTTTCCTATTTAAAACGTGACTCTTCTGTAGTAACATCATGTACAAAGATGGACAAAAAAAGAAAATTTGCAATTTTCTAGGTCAATATGGCTATGAACTATAATCTCATTTCGGCATAATAATCAAGGAACTTTGCTGCCGTGCCATGGGTGCAGCAGGCGCAATGATATTATGCAGCTGCCATCTCTGCCGAGAAGGGCGTTTCTGCATTTTCAGGACCGCATTTCTAGGACCCTACAGTTTTTTTTTTTGTATAATTTGATTTATTTGTTGTATAAATGTATGTATTAGGTCCTCACACCATTTAATAGCGCTTGCTATTTAATTCTGTATGTTATTATACTTTAAAGAAATATGTAATTGTTTAATTGTATACACTTAATTATTGTCCTAACCAACTCCTAACCCTTAACACACCCTTAACATTGTTAACCCGATTGAAATATTTAACCTAATTTATTTTAATATATTCTATATATATTCTGATTTTAAATTCAGTTTTCTTGTAAAGAAAGACTTGTATCTTTGAGAGACTTCAGTTCATTAGCCGCAGCACAGCGATTCACGTCTGATGTGTGACGCACATAAAGTGCAGTAAACTGTAAAACAAATGCGCTACAAATTAGTGTTTATTAGTACATTAATAAATGTAAGATCATTTAAATACAAATGCTAGTTTATAACATTCAACAGAATGAACTGAACTGAACAATGAACTGTTTTGCACAGCTAAATAGGCTAAATGGAGATTGCTGAAACCGCCTCGAAAACAAATTCACACCAGTTCTTACATTAAAAATAAGATAAAAAGATAAAAAATGAATAGTTTTTGTTTTATGCTTGAATTAGGTCTCTTCTAGATGGTGCTGTCATAAAAAATAGGGTCCTAGAAATGTGGTCCTGAAACTGCAGCCTGTGCAGGAACATACTATTGACTCTGCCGGCTGCAACTCTGCACCTACACAAACTTAGTGCCGGTCACTTTCAGGTGCTGCGTAAATATCATTGCTCCTGCTGAACTCACGGTACGGCAGCAAAGCTCCTTGATTATTACGCCGGAATGAGAGTATAGTTCCTAGTCATATCAGCCTAGAAAACTTTTAATTTTCCGTCAGTCTTAGTACACGATGTAACTACACAAAAAAAAGTCAAGTTTTAAATAGGAAAAATATCATCATTATATATGGTCATTTTTGAGTGAGATGCTATCAGTCTAATCGGATTCAATGATCTATGCTAAGCTATGATAAAAGTGCTACCGCCAGACCCGGAGATCAACTGAATGGATTCGAAACCAGTAAAACTCAACTTTTTAACTCTAGGGGAGTTGGACAATGAGCCTATTTTACTATTTTAAATGAGCCTATGTGTTCCTTTAACACATACTTTGTGGAGGCCAAGGAACCACAACGCTAAATGGGCTCACAGCACAATAGGTGGTTCAGTGTGCATTTCCTATATGCTAAGTTTAATGGTTTCTTGTGTGCACTAAAAAAGGTTCTTGAGGCTATGTAATACGGTGCTAAGAATATTGTACGAAGAAACCTAAAATGCTTATAACCTGCATTTTACATAATAAAAAAGTGCACCTTCAATTCATTCAGTCGTATTTTGACTTTGACTTCTTGGCCAATAAACTTACTTTCTTAAAAAATTCTTAATTTTCTATTATAAAAAACTAAATAACGGCAAAAGTCGGGAAACACAAATACTCTTCCATACTCTAGTTTCTTTTTTCCATACTTTTCCAGACCTGGGAAATACTGGAAAATCAAATTCCATACTTTTTTATACTACCTCGTAGGAACCCTGTAAACCGCCCGCTGTTCTCCAGAAAAATCCTTCAGGTCCCACAAATTCTTTGGCCAAAATCAATGACCATATGATTTTGAGATCCATCTTTTCACACTGAGGACAACTGAGGGACTCATATGCAACTATCACAGAAGGTTCACATGCTCACTGATGCTCCAGAAGGAAACACGATGCATTAAGAGCAGGGGGTTGAAAACGTTTAAACAGAATGAAGATGTGAACATTTTTCTTATTTTGCCAAATATCATGTTTTTTTTTTTTCCATTTAATACTGCCCTGAAGCTAAATAAAATGTTTCCCAAAAGACAAAATAAGTTCAATTTACCCTGATGTTTAAACTCAAAAATTTTTCACCCCCCGGCTCTTAATGTATCGTGTTTCCTTCTGGAGCATCAATACACAATAATGCTGAAAAACCAAATAATTTGTGGGGTTCAGGACAACTATTACTAAACAAAAACAAAACAAAACAAAAAGAAAACAGATCATTCAGGTAACAACACATTTTTATAAATTATTATTCAAGTGTGCACCAAACACTAAATACAAGTACTGAATCAGAAAACTGATTGGTTTGGGACATCCCTAGTGTTTTCATAAACTGCACCATGGTCATGCATAAGAAACACATTTATACTGCATATAAAGAGCCACTGCAGCACTAGAAGTACCTTAATTTCCCAGCAGACGTCACTCTCCTCCTCATCCGTGGAATGGATGTAGAAGTAGACTGCGTTCTTCTGAACTCCTTTAATGATCTCCACCAGGTTACTGATCACCTCGGGCTGCAGCTGATCGATGATACTGCTGATGGCAGAATGCGCGTGTCCCATCGAGGCGTCCTCAGCTAGCGCGGCAGCTTGCGCCGTTTGACCCTCTACAGCACCTGTAGTCTCAGCAACCAAACTACCATTCATCTCATGAAGATCTTGAGGGATGTCTGCTTCCTGTTTCTTCTGCGTCACTTGGTCCTGCTCTAATGCCCACATCTGATGGGGCGCCTGCTGGACTTCAGGGTCGGATAAACTTGAGTGATATTGCGGCTGCGTCACTGGGTCAGGCAGGGCACTAGAAGGGGAACACGGTCTCTGAGATGATTCAAGGGTGTTGTTGGAAGACGAGGAAGCACACGGATTAAAGTTGGAGGATGTATCAGGGACATTTGAAGGAAACTCTGTAGCAGATGAGGAAGATGACACATCTTCTTGAGCTCCATGGTATCGACTGACGTGCTGAGGGTCAATGAACATCATCAGGCTGTCGTGGAAAGAGCTGATGTAGTTACTGACGGGAAACGGAGTGTTGTAGTTTGACACGTAATTGGAAAGCGGCACAACCGGAGTCTGGCTCAGTTCTCGTGAGCCCTGAGTGCTGGAACAGGAAACATAATAAATACGTTTGGCCTTCAAGAGCTGCTCAACCTCACTGGAAAACCCAGAGACAAGCTCATCGACTATGTGGTCAAAACCGCTACTCGACGCGGCTGGCTCTGCAGGACAATCTGGGGTCACGGCAGGAGGAACGGGCTCTTCATCCTCAACCTCTGCCGCTGTCTGCACATCCAGATCCACCACTGTGTTGCTGCTGTCTGGCTGGTAGGGAGGGGAAAGTTCTTTTATGTCAGGTGTGGTGTGTGTAGACACCGTTGGGCTCTGAACGAAGCGTGGATCTTCAGGATAGTCCATCTGTCTCTGAGAATATCGCTCTGTTTTCAGACCTAAGCAAGCGATTGAGTAAATTGAGATTTTTTTTTTATTCATATTTTTAATAAACTACAAACAATATAAACAACTTGCATGCAATGGAAAAACAACTTAGGTTTAGTTTTTGCAACTTTTTTTTAAAACAAGAGGACAATCTTGGTGTAATGCTCATTCTCAGGAAACATTGTTATATGTATCCCCATATTGCATTACTTATATAATAGAGATATATGTGACCATGGCCTACAAAACAAGTCATAAGGGTCAATTTTTTTGAAATTGAGAATTATACATCATATGAAAGCTGAATAAATAAGCTTTCCATTGATGTATGTATTTTGGGATAGGACAATCTTTGGCTGAGACTCAACTGTTTGAAAATCTGGAATCTGAGGGTGCCAAAAACAAACAAACAAACAAAAAAAAATCTAAATATTAGAAAAATCACCTTTAAAATTGTCCAAATGAAGTTCTTAGCAATGCATATTACTAAAAATTAAGTTTTAATGCACTGTGCGCATAATTATTAGGCACGTTAACATTATGGTCATATTTTTTTTCCAAGCACATTTTACCAATTACAAACCACATCAATCTTAATAACTACTATTAATTTTGTATTTAATCATTTATAAATGATATATACAGTGCCCTCCACAAATATTGGCACCCTTGGTAAATATGAGCAAAAGCAGCTATGGAAATAAATCTGCATTGTTTATCCTTTTGATCTTTCATTCAAAAAATTCACAAAATTCTAATCTTTCATTCAAGTAAAAAGATAAAAAGTGGGGAGAAAATCTCACTATGAAATAAATGTTTTTCTCTAGTTCACGCTGACCACAATTATTGGCACCCAATTATTGCAAAGTCCTTTTCCCAAAATAACAGCTCTGAATTTTCTCCTATAATCCCTGGTGAGTTTGGAGAACACCTGACAACAGATCTGAGACCATTCCCTCAAACAGAATCTCTCCAAATCCTTCAGACTCCTCTTCAGTTCACCCCACACATTTTCTAAAGGGTTCAGGTCAGGGAACTGGGACGGCCATGGCAGAAGCTTCATTTTGTGCTCAGTGTCACATTTTTGTGCTTGTTTTGGATCATTGTCCTGATGGAAAATCTAAACACGGCCCGTTATAAGATTTCTAACAGTGGCAGTCAGGTTTAGATGTTTTTTTTTTTTATCTCTTAGCATTTGATAGAATCGTTGATGCCATGCATCTAAACAAAATGTTCAGGATCTCTGGCAGAAAAATAGGCCCAGAACATTAAAGATCCAGTAGTTTATTTAAATGTGGGCATGGGCTACTTTTTAATTCCTGTTTGCACCAAACCCATCTTGAGTGTTTGCTGCCAAAAAGCTCTTTTTTAGTTCATCTGACCATAGAAGCCAGTCCCGTTTGAAGCTCTAGTTGTATCTGACAACTAAATATGCTGGAGTTAGTTTTTGAACAAGCAAGCAGGATTTCTCTTGAAACCCTCCTAAACAAGAAGTGGTGATGTCTTTGGCAACTTAAAGTCTCCTCACTATCCATTATGACAATTTAGACACACGTCCTCTTCTAGGCAGATTTGTAACATCTTTAGTTGATTGGAACTTCTTAATTATTGCCCTGATGGTGGAAATGGGGATTTTCAATGTTTTAGCTCTTTTCTTACAGTCACTTTCTATTTTGTGAAGCTCAGCAATCTTGTTCTGCACATCAGAACTATGTTCTTTGGTTTTACTCCTTGTGATGGACAATTAAGGGAATCTGGCCTTTGTGTTCCTTATATTTAAAATCCCGTGCAACAGGAAGTTATGGCTGGACAGTTTCATGCTCCTAACTCCACCCTGGTGTGGTTAAAAAAAAAAAAATTGTAAATATGAATAGGAACATACTTCTGAGATATTTTACTCATAAGAATTTCTAGGGGTGTCAATAATTGTGACCAACTTGAACTATTTCATAATGAGATTTTCCCCCCAATGTCAATTGTTTTACCTCAGTAAAAGGTTAGAATTTTGTGAATTTTTTGAATGAAAGATCAAAAGGATAAACAATGCAGATTTATTTCCATAGCTGCTTTTGCTCATATTTACCAAGGGTGCCAATATTTGTGGAGGGCACTGTCCATGAAGGCTGGAAGTGAAAAGCTCCTCATATTCAGGTGTGCATAATTATTAGGCACATTTTCTTTTACAGATAAAATGGGCCAAAAAAAGAGATTTAACTCAGACTGAAAAGTCAAAAATTATTAAATGCCCATGAAAAAAATGCAATACAAGAATTTGCAAAGTTAAGGCATGACCATTGGACAGAGAAATGCATGTTGGGTCTGCACAGTGAGAAAAAAAAAAAAACGGTGGAAGTGACACGTTACTGCAAAAGAATTAAGAATTAAGGTGAAAAATTAGGTGTGAAACCGTGTATTGCATTAGTACTGCATCCTTCTCTTGGGCATTTAATAATTTTTGACTTTTCAGTTTGGGTTAAATCTCTTTTTTGGCTGATTTATAAGTAAAAGAAAATGTGCCTAATAATTATGCACACCTGAATATAAGGAGTTTTTCACTTCCGGCCTTCATGGACAATTACGTATCACGTATAAATGACTAAATACAAAATGAATAGTAATTATTAAGATTGATGTGGTTTGTAATTGGTAAAATGTGCTTGGAAAAAAAAATATGACCAGAATATCAACGTGCCTAATAATTATGCACAGTCTATATTTACAGTAGGAAATTTACAAAATATCTTAATGGAACATGATGGAGTTTACTTCAGATAAAGCACTCAACCCCTTGTCCTCCAAGATGTCCATGTCTTTCTTTCTTCAGTCGTAAAGAAATTATGTTTTTTGAAGAAAACTTTTCAGGATTTCTCTCCATATAATGGACTTCCATTGGTGCCCTCAAGTTTGAACGTCCAAAATGTAGTTTAAATCCAGCTTCAAAGGCCTCTAAACGATCCCAGCCGAGGAAGAAGGGACTTATGTGGTGAAACATTTCTAAATATTTCTAAAAAAAGATCCCTTCTTCCTCGGCTGGGATCATTTAGAGGCCTTTGAAGCTGCATTTAAACTACATTTTGGACGTTCAAACTCACGGGCACCATAGAAGTCCATTATATGGAGATAATTCCTGAAATGTTTTCCTCAAAAAACTATTTCTTTACAAATGAAGAAAGACAGATGTGAACATCTTGGATGACAAGGGGGTGCATTATCTGTAAATTTTTGTTCTGGGAGTGAACTTCTCCTTTAATATGTGCTTTATAAACAGTCAATATGCTAGTAATATGCATGCTAATAAGAAAAAAAAAACAAAAAACAGGCAAAGTCACTATTAGACATTTTGCACTTGTTTTCATATCTTTATCAGTGAGTTTACCTGTGATGGGTATCAGTACCCATGGAATGGTCTTTTCCCCGAGCAGGTTAACACCACGCTGCTGTCCTCCAGAATCTGAACAAGGGCTAAAGGCTTCTTCTAAACTACTCAAACTACCAGCAGTCTCCTCCTGAAACGGCAAAACCATCATCAGAACCAGCACCATAACTTTGACTCTTTAAATCAAATGACTGAAGAAATACACGGAAACAATACTTTTGGCTAGATGCATAAATAGAAGCTGTCATTTAAGAGCATATATCAGGTGCAGTAGTACTCTATGCTCTGTTTTGTTCTGTAAACACATGAAATTCAATTGCAGGTGAAGAAACAACAACTCACTGCTCTACATTCACCAGCAGAACAACGGCTAAGAAAGGAAAAGTAAACTACTCATATTACATCTGTATGTGTAGAAGGCTGTATAACAATGCAGTGTGCCTAAATCAGAAGCTCAGAAGTTATTATCTGAGTCAAGACATTAAAGGAGCAAGGCCTTCATCTTGTGTATTAGTCATGTTTAGTCACATTTATTTATATAGCTCCTCTCTAGCTTTGAGTACAGTGTGACTGATGATTTATAGTTAAAGCACAAGACAATGTTTTTGTAAAACTGTGGCATTGAGTTTATAGTTACATAACTACAATTTAAAGCAGCTGCTATTCCTTATAGACAGACATGAGTGAGCGGCAGGCTGAAATGATAGAGGTTCAGTCTGCAATCTAAGCAGGTGTCTAGTTTATTGATGGGTGTCTGCACTAGGGTCTGGCAGACTTGTGTGGCTTTCTCTACATAGTTTGTGTTCCTTGTTGGATAACATTTTTGCAAATGACTGTATACTTATTTTAATGGTTTTTATCAAAGTATCTGATTAAAAAAAAAAAAAAAAAAAGTCTTACAATGTAGCTACTGTGTGAAATGCTGACGTTTATATAATATTTGTAAGCAGTATCAAGTACACAATGCATGCCATTCCAAATATAGCCACTGAGTGAAAATGTGTGATTAAAAAAAATAAATAAATTAAAAAAAAAAAAAAAAAATAAAAAAAAAATCACCAGCATAAGATTATTTTTCTGCCACAAACGCTCACCCACCTTTCCTCTCTTCACCTGCATCTTCTCTATGTAGTCTGTTGCATGCTTTTTCTGTGAAAAATCAAACACTCAACTAACAGCTTTTCTTTCTGACACTTAGGGAAAGTAATTTGGTCAACATTAGATATCTACCTTTCTTAAAAAACCTCTTACTCCAAACTCAATCCTTAAATTTCTACACTAACCTGTTCTTAAATGTATTCACATCACAAACCTGTTTCATCAAGATTATGAAACTATTTAAAGCCAAAGTAAATAAATCCTGTTCTCATTTACTCACCCTCAATTCATTCCAAACCTGTATGATTTTTTTTTCCCCCCAAATGAAAAAGAAGGCTGAATTTTAAAAGAATATTCTGGGCACTCCTTTTTATATAATGAATAAAGCCATATGACAAGTGCACTTCATAAATCGCAGGTAAACGTTCCCCTAAACCAAATCTCTTGAATAGACTATCACCACAAAAATGCACCAATACCACTGGTTTTCATGCATCTTGTGACTAAATATCAGTGCTGTCAACATCTGATTTTTTTTTTTTTTTTTGAGTTTTTAGTCAATTTAAAAACTCAATGTATATCTAAAAAAAAAAAGAAAAAAAAAAAGAAAAAAAACTTGGAATGTAATGCTAACTTGGACTATTTGTCATTTTTTAAGTTTAACAGACTCTGGTTGCTGTATTCTTTCATTGTGCACAAAAAACAGCATTATTATCCTTCTAAAGGTCCCAAGAGATATTAACATCTCTCTAAGATATAAGATAATATGATATTGTCACACAGGTTTGAAATGACAACAATGTACATGTTCTAGTAATGCTTAGTATTAGGGCTGCCCCCAACTAAATATTTTTGTAGTCGACTAACAGTCAATCATGTAATCTATTAGTAGACTAATCGCACATGTTTATTATATAAATTTAATTATTTAAATATATACTTTTAAGGTTACATTTAATATATTCTAGCAGTGGTCTCAAACAATTCAGGGCTCTACAGTGCGACCATTTCAGTTGCTTTGCGAATGAAAACTACTGCGTGCAAGTATGAAAATATATTTAGGAGCACCAGTGCGACTGACCTGATTCAGCATATTTGTGCTTGCGCTGAGGGGAGCTTCAAAGGTTTCTATGCATTTTTGCAATGCAGAGTAATGCATCACAGACATATCTCATGATTCCTTTCATAAAGTGTAGAGAGAGTGTAAATAAGAGATTGATTGTGCAGTGTAGAGAGCTTCATTGATTATAATGGAACTCTGAGAGATCGTGATGGACTAAGATTAGTGACAGCTTTAAATGATTTTTGAGGGAGTTTGTAAATGAGATATTGATTTAACACAACAGTTAAATAAACAAGAAGTTAATATTAAGTGACTAACATTGTATGACTATAATACTATTGCCAGATTTTGCTCCATTTCGTCATCAAAAATAGTGAAACAAGTCACAACTGAGCCGTTGCGCATCTCCATTCAAACAGCGCTGTTTTGTTTATGAATGAACGTATTTTTAAACCGATCTAGTGAGTCAGTGATTCAATTTCCCATTCATAAAGACACTCACTTGCTTTATTTCTGAATGAATCAGCCATTCAGATGAATCAAATGAATGAATGATTCAGTAATTAAATCAGTGACTGCCAGTTTGCTTTATTTTTAAAGTATCTTTTCAGTTATTTAAATCAATTAATATGTTTATATTCAAAATTTTATATTTAAACCATTAATCTCAACATGAGTTTGTGAATTTGACGGCACTCATGCCACATCTGAGCCTCATTAAACATGAAAATACACCTACAAGCCACTTTTGTGTTCTTCATTTGATTGGTAACTTATTCTACTTTTTCTTATTCTGTTGTTTTAACTAGAAATTTTAAAAAAGCTTATAAAAAAAAAAAAATTATATATATATATATATATATATTAAATCACTTTAAGAAGTCAAATTTAACCTCATAAAGGGAGGGCTAATTTTTGATTAGATTTTTTGATTATGGATTAGAAGGTGCTCCTGAAATTTTGACTGTGCTCCTAATTTTTTTTAAGTTAGGAGCACAAGTGCTCCTGAAAAGAAAAGTAAGTGTAGAGCCCTGCAACTGTATCAAACAAGTGTGTTATAGAGAATTATTTTGAAGATATCTGATGCCATGAAGATACTACAATAGCAAAAGAAATACATTTCTTTTATTTAGTGCTACAATAAAACTTCACGTCTCATCACCAGCATAAGATTCTCTTTCTGCCACAAACGCTCACCCACCTTTCCTCTCTTCACCTGCATCTTCTCTATGTAGTCTGTTGCACTCTTTTTCTGTGAAAATCAAGCACTTCAACTAACAGCTTTTCTTTCTGACACGTAGGGAAAGCAATTTGGTCAACATCAGACATGCAGGATGGCATCTACTTTTCTTGAAAACCTCTTACTCCAAACTCTATCCTTAAATTTCTACACTAACTCTCCTTAAATGTATTCATGTCACAAACCTGTTTCATCAAAATTATGAAACTATTCAAAGCCAAAGTAAAAAAAAAAATCCTGTTCTGATTTATTCACCCTCGAGTCATTCCAAACCTGTGTTTTTTTCCCCCAGAGGAACATGAAGGCTGAATTTTTAAAGAATATTATGGGCAGACTTTTGGAATGAATACACTTCATAAATCGCTAATAACCTGATAAATCAAATCTCTGGAATAGACTAAAACCACAAAAATAGTGCACCAATACCACTGGTTTTCATGCATCTTGTGAACAAACACAAGTGCTGTCAACAACTCCATATCTGATTTTCTGAGTTTTTAATCAATTTTAAAACTTTCCTATTTGTCACTCAATGTATATCTAAAAAAAACTTGGAATGTAATGCTAACTTGGAGTATTTTGCTAATTTGTAAAGCTGACAGACTCTGGTTGCTGTATGCTTTCATTGTACATAAAAAACAGCATCAATATTTTTCTAAACGTCCCAAGATATTAATATCTCTCTAAGATATATTAGATAATATATTGTCACACAGGTGTGGAATGACAACAGAATGTATTTGTTCAAGTAATGCTTAGTATTAGGGCTGTCCTCGACTAAATATTTCTGTAGTCGACTAACAGTCGTTCATTTAATCCGTCAGTCGATTAATCACACATTTATATTAATTTAGTTATTTAAATATATACTTCGAAGCTCTTCAATATATTAAAGCAGTGGTTTCAAACAATTGTATCAAAAAAAGTTTTATAGAGAATTTTTTTGAAGATACTAAAGTCATGAAAGGAGAAGTTCACTTCCAGAGCAAAAATTGACAGATAATGTACTCACCCCATTATCATCCGAGATGTTCATGTCTGTCTTTTTTCAGTCGTAAAGAAATTATGTTTTTTGAGGAAAACATTTCAGGATTTTTCTCCATATAATGGACTGATATGGTGCCAGTGAGTTTGAACTTCTAAAATGTAGTTTAAATGCAGCTTCAAAGGGCTCTAAACGATCCCAGCCAAAGAAGAAGAGTCTTATATAGCGAAATGATCAGTTATTTAATAAACAAAAATAAATAAATTAAAATAAATATACTTTTTAACCTCAAATGCTCATCTTGTCTAGCTCTGCAATGCGCATTCATACTCTGTGCAATCCGGACACTGGGTCGGTACTTCTGCAATGCTGTAGGACAATTTTGAAGTTGGAGGAGAAAATGAGATGGGAGTTTTTCGATATCCCCTAATTGTATTGGAGAGAAATCCCGAAATGTTTTCCTCAAAAAACAAATTTCTTTACAACTAAAGAAAGAAAGACATGAACATCTTGGATGACAGTGGGGTGAGTACAGTATCTGTAAATTTTAGTTCTGCAAGTGAACTACTCCTTCAACTTAGAACAATGGCATTTTTCATTTGTTTAGTGCCACAACATAACTTCACGTCCTTTTACCAGCATAAGATTCTCTTTCTGCCACAAACGCTCACCCACCTTTCCTCTCTTCACCAGCATCTTCTCTACGAAGTCTGTTTCACCCTTTTTCTGTGAAAAATCAAGCACTCAACTAATGGGTTTTCTTTCTGACACTTTGGGAAAGCTATCCTTAAATTTCTACATTAACCTGTTCTTAAATGTTTTCATGTCACAAACTTGCTTGATCAAGATTATGAAACTATTTAAAGCCAAAGTAAATAAATCCTGTTCTCATTTACTCACCCTCAAGTCATTCCAAACCTGTATGTTTTTTTCCCCCTGCAGGAACATGAAGGCTGAATTTGTAAAGAATATTCTGGGCACATTATGAATAAAGCCATAAGAATGAATGCACTTCATAAATGAACTGATTAACCTTCCCATAAATCAAATCTCTGGAATGGACAAACACCAAAAAAATAGTGCACCAACAGCACTGGTTTTCATGCATCTTGTGACCAAATATCAGTGCTGTCAACATCTTCATATCTGATTTTCAGAGTTTTTAGTCAAGTTTAAAACTATTCTGTTTGTCACTCAATGTATATCTAAAAAAACACTTGGAATGTAATGCTAACTTGGACTATTTTGGTTATTTTTTTAAGTTTGACAGATTCTGCTTGCTGTATGCTTTCATTGTACATAAAAAACAGCATCAATATTCTTCTAAATGTCCCAAGAGATATTAATATCTCTCTAAGATATAAGATATCAACACATAGGTTTGGAATGACAACAGAATGCACATGTTCAAGTATTGCTTGATATTACGGCTGCCCCTGACTAAAGATTTTTCTAGTCGACTAATATTAGTCGACTAATCACACATTCATATTAATGTAATTATTTAAATATATACGTCAGAAGCCATTCATAAATTAAAGCAGTGATCTCAAACTGTTGTATCAAGTTGTGTTACAGAGAATTTTTTTTTAAGATATCTGATGTCATGAAGTTACGACAATAGCATTTTTCTATTTGTTTAGTGCTACAACATAACTTCACATCCTTTTACCAGAATAAGATTCTCTTTCTGCCACAAACGCTCACCCACCTTTCCTCTCTTCACCTGCATCTTCTCTATGTAGTCGGTTGCACCCTTTTTCTGTGAAAATCAAGCACTTCAACTAACAGCTTTTCTTTCTGACACGTAGGGAAAGCAATTTGTTCAACATCAGACATGCAGAATGGCAACTACCTTTCATCAAAACCACTCACTCCAAACTCTATCCTTAAATTTCTACACTAACTCTCCTTAAATGCATTCATGTCACAAACCTGTTTGATCAGGATTATGAAACTATTTAAAGCCAAAGTAAATAAATCCTGTTCTCATTTACTCACCCTCGAGTCATTCCAAACCCGTTTTTTTTTTTTTTTCCCCTGGAGGAACACGGAGGATGATTTTTAAAAGAATAATCTGGGCACACTTTTTAATATTATGAATGAAGCCATAAGATTGAGTGCACTTCATATATTGATGATAAATCTTCCCCTAAAACCAAATCTCTGGAATAAACTAATACCACAAAAATAGTGCACCAATACCACTGTTTTTTATGCATCTTGTGACCAAATATCAATGCTGTCAGCAGCTCCATATCTGATTTTCAGAGATTTAAACAATTTTAAAACTATTCTGTTTGTCACTATGTATATCTAAAAAAAACACTTGGAATGTAACTTGGACTATTTTGGTTATTTTTAAAGTTTGACAGACTCTGGTTGCTGCATGCTTTCACTGTACATAAAAGCATCAATATTCTTCTAAACGTCCCAAGAGATATTAATACATCTAAGATATAAGATAAGATGTCGACACAGGTTTGGAATGACAACAGAATGCACGTTCAAGTATTGCTTGATATTACGGCTGCCCCCGACTAAAGATTTTTCTAGTCAACTAATAATCGTTCATTTAATCCCTTAGTTGACTAATTGCATATTTATATTAATTTTATTGATATTAATTACTCAAGTGCACACATAAGGCTTGCTGCAAAGCCCCAGCCAAAGTAAAGACAATGAATGGGTCAGGAGAAATTTTAATTGTTTTTTTAATAAACTAGCATTTTCTAAATCGGTGCAAAGATGAAATTAAAGGAGAAGTCCACTTTCAGAACAACAGTTTACAAATAATTTACTCACCCCCTTGTCATCCAAGATGTTCATGTCTTTCTGTCTTCAGTCGTGAAGAAATAATGGTTTTTGAGGAAAACATTTCGGTATTTTTCTTCATATAATGTACTTCAATTGTGCCCCCGATTTTGAACTTCCAAAATGCAGTTTAAAAGCAGCTTCAAAGGGCTCTAAATGATCCCAGCCGAGGAAGAAGGGTCTTATCTAGTTAAACTACCAAAACTATAATTTTTTTTTTCGAAAAATAAAAATTTGTATACTTTTTAAGCACAAAAGCTCGTGTAGCACAGACTCTGGGATGCACATTCAATATCGGGGCACCAATGAAGTCCATTATATGGAGAAAAATACTTTTCCTAGAAAACCATAATTTCTTCACGACTGAAGAAAGAAAGATAAGAAGAAAGAATGAAAGATATCTTGGATGATAAGGGGGTGAATACATTTTTTGTAAATTGTTCTGCAAGTGGACTTCTCCTTTAATGACACTTACTTGCAATCTCTGCAGTGTGCAGTGGACGCACCTTCTAATTTGAATTGATTTGTATAAAAGTAGACATTTTAGACTTTCTTTAGATATATTTCTCATGTCTGTAAGGGACATGTGCAGAGTTTTGGTCATTTTTGCGAAACGCTACAATTCACAGAGAAATCACAGAAAGCGCATCCTGTTTGTTTTCTTTATTTTACAAAAGCGCTTTGAAAAGCTTTTTTTTTTTTTTTAAAAACTAATTGTCAGCGTACACCAAAAAATAGACCCCTGACTGTTTCAACTGATGTATTACTCTTTTCTGTATGGGCAAAAATGACGGCGTATTTAAATTTTTTTCCACTGTTATCAAGAAAAAGGGCAGTGATCGCGCCGGTGCCTCTCTGCGCTAACAGCTTCCACACAAACACTCAGATATGCACCTAATAGCGCACATACTTACATAACACAGTTTCAAATGATTTGAGGTCGAGCAATGGATTTCCTGTCCGATATACTCTAATTACGATCTGTTCTTCACGAACAGACCATTTCTTCTGCGACTAACCAATAAAAAATAAAATAAAATTAAGTCGACTAACGTTTAGTCGGGGGTAGCCCTACTAATGTAGTTTGTGAAGGTGTAAATACTGAGTTGTTTAAGCACACTGATCTACCTCGAGACCGTCGGTCCTCTCGGGTTCATCATCCACAAATCTCTTCCTCAAGTCAATGTCGCGGTCTGTTGGAAGACCGAGTCGCCGAGCCGTGTCAGAAATGTCCGTCGTGTCCCTCATCTCAGTGTCATCAGGTGACTCTGCGGCAGCTCTGGTCATGTTGTCTATCAGTCTTAGGACCTCCATTGCCCCCTGGGTCTTGTCTTTGCGCAGGTCCGTGTCAAGACTGGTCCTTCCGAAGCTGTCCAGAATCTCCATGATCTTCATCACTCCCTGAGTTTTGTTCTTCCTCAGGTCTGTGTCCTGAAGGCCGACGCTACTCAGGATACTAGCTAGAGATGGAGTGGACTGCCTCTCGTCCGCTGATGAAGAGAGAACATTAGATTAACAACAGACAGCAACCTGCAAACAGCTGTCACACAATGCATTTGGAAACTTAGCTGCATCATCATCTGTATAATTTGACAAGATTATTAGGGCTGCATGATGAAGGTTAAATGGTTAATCACGGTTATTTTGCTCAAAAATATAATCACATTTATTAACCCTCAAAGGCCGAGGCTAAAAATAACTATTGTTCTTAAATGTTTAATAACTTTTGAACCGCTCATCCTATCGAAAGTTCCGCAAAGCTGAGA
This sequence comes from Cirrhinus mrigala, assembly GCA_036247105.1. Lineage (NCBI taxonomy): Eukaryota > Metazoa > Chordata > Actinopteri > Cypriniformes > Cyprinidae > Cirrhinus > Cirrhinus mrigala. The sequence goes on along the minus strand of CM070028.1, from coordinate 46,962,788 downwards.
TTCTCCGCTTTTTTCCCTATATCACATTTGTCTCATTTGGATATTCAGAGGCTCCTTAGTGAACGTAATTACGTCATCACATTTCCTCAGCATTGGCTCGTCAGAGGAAACCAATGCATTTTGTCCCTCTCAGCCAAGCAGGAACGACTGTTGATGCTTAGTCCCACCACCATGCCCAGATTGGTTCAAACTGTCATCTATTTAACCAATAAACATAGGTTTTGGACTTTTGAACCACCAATTAGCATGTTTCTTTGGAAATTTGAACAAACTCAAAGTGAAAGTAAAGTATGTCATGCGTGCATGAAAACAAACACAAAATAACACATTTGCATGACAGCACTCTCTGAAAAAGCACAGAAAAATACACGACAGAGCACTCTGACACAAAACAAAACAAAAACAAGGATGAAACAGCGGTTTATATTGGATAATGCACTGGAATTTATGTTTTCACGTGGCTATGCGCTGTCCGGTAAAACGCGGAATACAGCCTGCAGATCGATCCATTTGACTGTTATATTATGGTAATTCTTATTTAGTTTATAAAGATCATTTTCACCATTTTTTTTCTGTTGCACTCTGTATATTTTTCTCTCATTTTGTGTGTAGTTTGTGAATCATTTGCACTGTTCGTAAATATTTGTCGCACAAGACCATTTGTGCAGTTGTTTTCACTTCTTGAGGGTAAATTTAAGACTTTTTTTTAAGACCTTTTTAAGACCAGCTAAAGAAAATTTAAGGGAAAAAAAAAGAAAGGAAAACAATACGGCAATATGTTCCCCAAGTATAGATAGAGTTTTACTTTAACTTTCAAATTAGCAGCAATTCAGCGTCTAGCAATTGTTATTAGTTCGTTTGAGTTTTCCCTCTTTTCCTCACTTTCCTTCAGTTTTAAGTAGCTTGTAAACAGGGCCAAATGGGTGCCCTAAGCAGAATTGTATTGTTGTGCCCCCTCCCTCATTAGGGTAGTAAAAAAACAACAACAACAAAAAACACCTATTGTACAGGGTCAAAATAGAACTTTAATAAAATATAAAAGTAAATGAAAAAATTGCAATTAAAATTGTATTATTTATAAATTACAGTTGTAGATCTAGACAGTTACCTATGACTGATTTTATTAGGCCTAATACAATTGTCTAATTGATTTTATTGTCTCAAGCATCCAGAGAACACACAAAGGAAAATTAAGCAGTTTTACTATCAGGGACCGAAATTAAGTTTTTGACACACCGGCCAAGTTGGCCGGTGGATTAAAAAAATCAACCGGCCAAGCTTATTTTTTACCTGCCTAAATTCTGAACGATTTAACACAGATATATCCAAAGCACGTTATTCTGTATATTATGTGTGCTCCGGACAGAGAGGAGTGACAATTAAAACATCAATAAGAAAAACAACTTTTTGGTCATTTTAGATTTTTTATTATAACTTGGAAATGTTTTTAATGAACTATCTGATCTAGTCAGACTACTTGTTTTCTTTGTCCATGAAATCTGGCCTCCTGCTTTTGACGCAGTCTTTGCATGTACGGTGCGAAACAGTGCCTTCATTTTTGAACTTGTTTGCTCTGACATGGCCATCAACGCAGACACTGTGGGTGTCGCTAGCAGAGACTCAGACTGAGCCCGGGACACGTTTGTGCAGGCAATATGGCATCTGCTTCTCTCATGTTCTCGAATAGTCTCAAGCTTCATAGTCTTATTTCCTACGACAAACGAGTTGTTACGGTTCTTCTCTTTAGCATACTGGCGGCAAACTGTGCAGCTCATTCGAGCAGATTCTGGTTCAAAATGCAGCCAGTTTCTCACGACACCGCCATCTCCAGTTTGCCACTTTTCGTTGAATTTTCTGGTGTGCCCTGATTCTGGTGGTGGCTTTTCTTCCAGTTCGCCAAGCTTTCTTTTTGAAGGCTGGCTGGCTCCAGTTAAAAACCGCCACATCTCGCCACTAGCACGAAACTACCGCTACGTTGAGTGTGGGATAGACGGAAATGACGTGAGTGCGGCGCTCGCGTTTCACTTACGCTTCGGTACATCGCATGCAGACGGGGGCGGGGGAGCATCACAGAGATCCGCGAGACTGATACTGATTAACATTACTGGTGAAAAGATTTACTCGCCATGTGGCGGCTGGCGCTTTAAATTTAACTCGCCAGACAGAGAATTTGCTCGCATTTGGCGAGTGGCGAGTGTTAATTTTGGACCCTGTTTACTATGATAAAACCATGGTTAATTTTGGCAAGGGTTGTGATGTCCACGTTTTTGCTGAAGAAATTGTAGCATTTCTATTACAAGATAAAGTGGATATTTGAATTAAATGTTTGGTCACTATTAAACAAGGATCTGATTGTCCTGTAAGTGTAACGACAACAATTATTAGGCCTTTGGCACCCTTTGCAGGCATTTGTAATAATATGTAATGTACATAAATTGTTTATTTCGCATTAGCCCACATTATGTATTTTAACAGTGTTATTTAATGAAACCATATGATTATTATTAATTGACCGACCATTATTGCCTCATTGTGTTTATATCGGTTAATGCATTTTAAGCCATGGAAACTAATAAGGCAGGTGCATTGGTGGTAAAAATATTACCGACATTAAAACACGTTATTAACGTCAACAGCCAAAAAAGTTTCTCAGGATTATGAACGCACCTGAAAGTGATACACGAGCGTCACCTTGGCTTTTTTTCGTTTTCTTTTCTCTGCGCCGGACCGCTTATTATGATTGCAGTCAGCCGCAAACATTAGGCTACTGGAGGTGAGGGCGGACACGGGCGCGAATGCGGGAATGGTGCGTTACGTGTGCTTAGCCTACTGTATGTGTAAATGTATATGTATATGTTAATATTACTATAGAACAAAGTTTTTTTTTTTTTTTTTTTTTTTTTTTTGAGCAACTGGGATGGTGCCCATGATATGAATCAGGATGTGTGCGTATTCTGAGCCGGTAACGTTACTGCTTGTAAAAGCGTCCTGCGCATTTTACTTTCACTTTTAAATTAGCTGCATTAACGTAAAGTAACAAACTTTTATTAACAAAACGAATAACAATAATAATAATAATAATACACCATGTTATATGTCTAATATAAAATAACTTTACACAAAGTTTAAATAGGCAAGTAGAGTAATTAGTTACTTTTTTAGGGAGTAATACAATATCCTAATGCATTACTTTTACAAGTAACTTTCCTCAACACTGCTGATCAATGGCACTGTGTGTAAAAATTCTTTCAACTTGACACGACATCTTAAAGGTGGAGTGTGTAATATTAAGGATGATCTACTGAGAGAAATGCAATATACAACTACGTAATCGTCATTCTCCTCACCTTCTCCTGATTCTTCGTTGGGTTGATTTCTCTGGCGTTTTGAGCTTCCTTCATGAGCGTCGACATCCACCTTCCTCTTCAGCGTGTAGGCGTCCTCCGTCGCCTCTGAATCTCCCGCCTTTCCCTTTGAGTTCTTCTTGTTCAGCTGAATGAGCTTCAGCAGCTCTTTGACTTTCTCCGGGTCATTATGAGGGGCTGTTTTCCCAGCACTCACGTCCGTCTGAACCCGGAGCTCCTCCACTTTCTTTTTCACGTTCTCCAGAAGCATTGTAAACACGACCGGCTTGTAGATGTAGGGCCGCATGAAGCTCTCCCAGTTTGTCTTCTGCCTGGGTGCAGGAAAGAGCTTTTCCCTGACGTCCAGTTTGGGGTCGTAGTCAGTCCGAATGCGCTGCAGTGGTTTGCCTTCACGAAGGTTTGTGAGGTAGTCGTAAACCTGCTGCTCAATGGCGGCGCTGAGGTCAGCAGGAGGCTCACCGCGAGCCTTGTTGAGGGCGTAGTGGAGAGCGGAGATGAACGAATCATGCTGGGGCATGATGGGACTGTGATGCTCTGACAACACAGGTCTGCAGGTCTCAGAGGGATTTGATGCTTTACAAAAACAAAAGACAGTTTCATTACATCATAAAAGTAGGATCAAAAATAAGCTCTGATTGGTGAAACATACTCTATGCAAATATGAAAACAGACACTTCAAGCAAAGACAGCTTGATACTGTACATTGCTGTGTTTGAACGTCACTGTCAGTTAAGATTAATACAAATCTTAAAAATCCATTTTGAGAAGCAAAATCATGCAATGCTGTTTGGAAAACTTGTTCTTAATTATTACTATTTCCTTGCATAATTTAAAGCTATAGTCAGTTAATTAGGTAACACTATGCTTAAAGCTTTTATCTATAATGCACAATAAAAGCAGTTTAATGCATTAACCTGGCTTGAGAAAGCCAACTTACTGAAATCCTATTTAAACTACTACTAATTCTTCTGCTCAGACTAAAATTTCTGACTGCTACTCCTCCTAGAGCTTTAACTCTACAAACTCCAAACTCAGCCTAGATCTTCAGACTGATCTGACTGAGTGTGCTATATCTTTTCTAACTGATCAGACTTACGGTTTCCCTAAAAATGACGATTAAATTTGGGAAAAATCCCATAGACTTACATTGAGCCAACACTATTCAAACTTCAACTGTTAAAACTCCCAGAATCCCTTGAGACTCAATCAAACTTCCCTTCTATGTACTGTATTTCTAATCCATTTAACCCAAAATCCCTTTAAGGCAAGTCATTTCACTCGGCGGCCATCTTTGAAACGCCTCTCGGGCAGGCAAGTGCAGCTCCTATCTGTTTGAATGGGGAAACTTCAAATTCTCCAAAACTGTTCACCAAGCTTACGATTAAATTTCATATTTGAAATCCCCAATGAAATCTGACAAGAACTGCCTCATAAATATAGTTCCTTATGTTCCAATATCATAAAAAAAGCGTATTTTTCAGGCTAGATCAGTCATTGCACACGCACAGTCCTGAGCGCACGTCTCAGAACACTGTTTCTATAGCAACCGGGACTTCTAACGGCAGCTGCAGTGACACATTAACTTTACTAATCAACGATTGGCTCTTTCATTAAGAAGGCGGGGCTTCACGGCCATAATGAGCATTGCATCTTTCCCCATTCAAATTAATACAAGTGACAAGTCTTGGGTATTCTATAGTCTTCGATTTAAACTCATTTAAACTAACTTGTTAATCATACTAACAACATGCTAGTAACATGCCAATCATGTTAACAACATGCTAGAAACATGCTTGTAACATGCTAATTATGCTAGAATCATGCTAGTAATGTGCTAGTAACTTGCAAATCATGTTAGAAACATTAACAACATGCTAATCATGTTAGAATCACGCTAATCATGCTAGCAACATGCTAGTAACACACTAGAACCATGCTAGCAACATGTTAGTGCCATGATAATCATGCTAGAATCATGCTAACAACATGCTAGTAACAGGGTAACCATGATAGAATGATGTTAGAAACATGTTAACAACATGCTAATCATGCTAACAACATGTTAGTAACTCTGCCGGCTGCAACTCTGCATCTACACAAACTTAGTGCCGGTCACTTTCAGGCGCTGCGTAATATCATTGCGCCTGCTGCACCCATGGGACACATACACAGCCATTCCAAAGTTTGGGATCAGTAAGATTTTAATATTTTTAAAGAAGTTTCTTATGCTCATCAAGGCTGTGTTCATTTAAAAATACAGGAAAAAAAAGTAATAATGTGTAATATTATTACAATGTAAAATAACATTTTTCTTCCTAATCATGGTAGAATCATGCTAACAACATGCAAGTAACATGCTAATCATGTTAGTACCATGATAATCATGCTAGAATCATGCTAACAGCATGCTAATAAAATGCTAGTAACTTGTAAATCATCCTAGAAACATTCTATCTCTGACAGACTGTATTGCCTTCAAAACATTCAAACTTTAACCTTTTAAAACTACTTTAAACTTCAAACTAATTTAGACTGAAAACCACCAAACTTTAAACTTTTTAAAACTTCTTAAACTTTTTAAACTTTTCAAACTTTCTGGTCCGGCTCTCTCAAGCCAACTTAAAGTTTGTCTTGGCACCTTCAAATATTATAATACATTTTAACTTAGTTACATTCATTATTCATTAAAAGACAGAATGCATTACAATGTACATTATGAATTCATTTACAATGCATTATACTTAAAGGCTTTAAATGCTACTGTTAATTGTTTTAACTACTAATTTGCTGTTGATTCATTTTAATAGTGCTATTAATGTAAAAAAATAAATTATGTTATTTAATTACCTTGTGTTACTTTATCACCGTTAGCATTGAGAATCTTTAAATTTCATTAGTACTGGTACAACTACTGAATTTTGGTACTGTGATAACATTAGTTTGAGGAGAACTTTGCTGACCAAGATAGCTGAAGTAGGATCATCTGTGTACATTTTTATGATTACATTTATCCACGTGAATGATAACATCTGTTTAACAGCACAGACATTTGAAGGCAATACAATCGCCCCCATGAGTAATGAAGTTTATTTTTGCAATGTTTTAGCCTAGCATTCACATCTGTTTGCATATTTGCATGAAATATATTTCTGGCTTTAAGAGGAAACGCATCAATTTAACCACATGCATCTCTCCAAATACTCACAGCTCTTCAACCAGTCACGCTTCTCGCGGTAAATAAAAAGTGCTTGTATAGAGGACATTTTCCAACCACCTCGTCGCTCTGTAAAATCAAAATAAAGTCAATTTTACTCAGATATTTCAAATATCAATTACTCACACTAGCATTACACTCTTAAAAATAAAGGTGCTTCACGATGCCATAAAAGAACCTTTTTTGTCTAAATAGTTCCATAAAGAACCTTTAACATCTGAAGGACATCTTTGTTTCACAAAAGGTTCTTAGTGGTGAAAGAAGGTTCTTCAGATTGTAAAAAGGTAAGAAAGAGATGGTTCTTTACAGAACCTTTGACTGAATGGTTCTTTGTGGAACCAAAAAAGCTTCTTCTATGGCATTACTGTAAAGAACATTTTGAAACACCTTTATTTTTTAAGAGAGTACATCATCATTAGATCATACCGCTTGAGTTGGCCATTTGACTGGCAGAAAGCAAGAAGAGGAAACCTCTGTCCTTCACCATATTCACCAGCACCTGCAGTGACGGGACAACAATCAGCTCAAGTACGAACAGCTACAGAAATATGAATCAGGATTATTTGCTCAGTCTGACGCTCACCAGACCCTCTTCCTCCAGTTTCTGCAGCAATGTGGTCAAACTCTTGGGAGAAGTTTTGTCTTTCTCCACCACGTCAAACAGACTGCAGAACATGCCACTTTTAGACACTACAATAACAAAGCAGATCAATTATTTACATCACATCATTTTTTCTCTGTGAGCACAGTCAATGCTGCATTTACGGAACACTCCACTTTTTTTGAAAATAGGCTCATTTTCCAACTCCCCTAGAGTTATACAGATGAGTTTTTCTTCTGTAGTTGCATCGTGTACTAAGACTGGCGGAAAATGAAAAGTTGTGATTTTCTAGGTTGATATGGCTAGGAACTATACTCCCATGGGTGCAGCAGGAGCAATGATATTACGCAGCCATCAACTCTGCCGGCTGCAACTCTGCATCTACACAAACTTAGTGCCGGTCACTTTCAGGCGCTGCGTAATATCATTGCGCCTGCTGCACCCATGGGACACATACACAGCCATTCCAAAGTTTGGGATCAGTAAGATTTTAATATTTTTAAAGAAGTTTCTTATGCTCATCAAGGCTGTGTTCATTTAAAAATACAGGAAAAAAAAGTAATAATGTGTAATATTATTACAATGTAAAATAACATTTTTCTATTTTAAAATACATTATTAATCTAATTCAATAACATTAAATCAAATTTATTTAGATTGAATCTAATGTATTCCTGTGATCAATAATGCATTTGCAGCATTATTACTTCAGTGTCACATCATCCTTCAGAAATCATTCTAATATGCTGATTTATTACAGATGTGGAAAACAGTATTTGCTGCTTGAGCTCTGTTTTGGAAACTGTGAAACTGGAAACTTTTAAGATTCTTTGATGAATAAAAGTTTAAAAGAATGACATTTAAAATAGAAATCTTTTCTAACAATATACACTACCGTTCAAAAGTTTGGGGTCAATCAATTTTTATTTTGTCTTTTTGCAAAAGAAATAAATACTTCTATTCAGCAAGGATGTGTTAAAGAAGGCATGAATTAATTTTTCTGCATCTTTCCGGTTTAAAAGAGGTCAAATTTTAGCAATGTTCCTTAAATGGAAAAAATTAGGATTTTATAAATGTGAGAATTAAAACTTAAATCAGAGTCTAAAATTATACCAAGACTTGTGACTTTATTGTTAGAAAATATTTATACTTTGAATAAATGCTGTTCTTTTTAACTTTTTCATTCATCAAAGAATCCTGAAAAAAAAGCATCACAGGTTCCAAAAAAAGAAAAACACTTTCCAACACTGATAACAAATCAGCATAATAGACTGATTTCTGAAGGATCACGTGACACGTGAGACTGGAGTAATGATGCCAAAAATTTAGCTTTGCATCACAGAAATAAATTATATGTTAAAGTATATTAAAATAGAAACCATTATTTAATATTGTAATAACATTTTGCAATATTACTCTTTTTTTCTGTATTTTTAAATCAAATAAAGGCAGCTTTTATCAGCATATAAGACTTCTTTAAGAAACATTACAAGTCTTACTGATCCCAAACTTTAGAACTGCAGTGCATACTAGAAGCTGACATTTTTTCGGGAATCCCACAGGTCATGGAAATCCCACAGGAATCCTGCGGGATGGGAAACAAAATCACTAATAATCACGTGATTGGGACGGGACAGGAAAAAACTGTCAGCGGGAGTTGGCGGGACCGGGCATCGTAATGCTATGATACCCAACTTTATACACAACTATACCTTTTATATGAATAAACTATAAACTATATATTGTAATTTTGAACTTAATTCTAGTTGCCCTGTTCTCTTTATGCTCTCCTTCTGTTTGCTTTGGTGTGGCTGGTTAAGTGACAGCTGTGGCTGGTTAAGTGACCGGTTAACAGCTGGTCTATGTGGCAATACAGTACATCAGGCAGGACATCAAAATGCTCACCTATCATTCATCGACCTCAAATATGCCTGAGTTGTATGTAGATATATCTGAAAGATGTATGTAGTATAGGGTGACCACCTGTCACGCTTTGCATTGTACCACACAGCATTTTCACCCTTTGTCCCGCACATCGCTTATTAAGAAAATGTCCCGCATTTTCATCAGTCTGTTTGTTTTTAATGATCATATTAAGAAAAAGTCCATGCACTCTTTTTAAGAGTCTTTTTAAGAAAGCTTTTCATTTATTCTTTTTGCGGCATAGATTCTGCACAAAGGATTTGCGGAGCTCATCAAGTGATCTAGAACCACCGACGGAAATGGTCGAGCACACACGGAAAAACATGAGATTCTCCATTCATTTTAACCAATTTAAAAAAAAAAATAATAAAATAAAATAAAAAAATAAATAAAAAAATCAAAAAAAAAAATCAATAGAGCATTCAGATGTGACTTTCTTTTTATTTTAATAGTTCGTTTGAGGTGGTTTCTATGGTGTTATTTTAATGACAAATGTCTAGAGCACATTATTGTAATGCGGGGCGCATCAAAATGTGCGAGCACAATTCTCTTCACTCTCATATATATATATATATATATATATATATATATATATATAAAGTGCTTTCTCTTACTTGCATGTGCGCACTCAGAAACACAAATCAGCGCATAGGACAATGGATCAGTATTCAGTAATCAGTATTTACACAGCATAACAGTACAAAATGTAGCAGTCTCACACATGTCCCGCACTGTCCCGCAAAATCATATCTATGTCCCGCAACAGCCCTGTTGCCAGGTGGTCACCCTAATGTAGTAGCAGCTTTACATGGCCACTCAATCTAATGTTAACCTAGAAAAATGTGCGCTATTGAAGTGTCAGTGCGAGTTTGGAAGCTGAATAGTAGCGCGCTATTGCATGACAGAGGCGCCGGTGCGGTCACTTGCTCTTAAAATACCGTCATGTTTGGTCATAAAGATAAGAGTAATAGGCATCTTTCAAATCTGTAAAGACTCCATCTGTAAAGAGATTTGTGTGCACTCCGAAAAACAAAGAAACGCTGTTCTTTTGTAAACTAATTAAAGCAAACAGAACGCGCTTTCTGCCATCTGTCTCTATGAACTTGAGCCTGTCACTTAGAAACTCTGTGTATACTTGCTTTAGAGACATGAAAAATACATCTATAGAGAGTGAAATGTCTACTTTCAAATGCAATCCAAATAGGAATCCACAAATCCGATTTAAATAGGAAACGTGTGTGTTTGCATAGATGATTTACATGAAATTTAATGTTTAAGCTGGCTTTCAGCTCAATAATAATAATAAAAAAAAAAATAATATAAATATATATATATATATATATACATATATATATATATATATATATATATATATAATAATAAATATATATATATACACACACACACATATATATATGTCTATATATCTATATATATATTTTTTTTTTTTTTCTTCAACTAATGAGGCCATACTGTACTGTATTTTTTACTATAACTGATAGATTCTGAAAAAAAAAAAAACAATACAGGAGTGGGAGGGAATGGGAGTCATTCTTCCAGGATTGGGACGTGATGGGATTTTCTCCCAGTTTTTTCGCGGGATTGGGATGGGACGATATATTTTTTGGTAGGAGTGGGATGGGAGAGGTTTGAAAATCCACTCCGGTGTCACCCTCTAGTGCATACCTACAAATTGCAAAATAAAAAACTTTCGCTGAAAACTGTCTGCATAGATCCAACACAGGAGTATAAATCAGTCTTAAATATCCCTCATTCTGACTAGCTGTCGACCGATCCATTTACAGACCAACAGAACTGACAAATAATGAATAATCTATTACTACTGTGTGAAAGATATATAATCATGTAATCAATAAGTAACTGTAATCTGATTACCAGTATTTTAAAATGTAACTTAATCTAATTACTTTAGATTAGTAATCCGATTAAATACTCCAGATTACATGTAATCCGTCACTACACAGCTGTTTACTGAATGCCGACAGTACTAAATAATGATGATTAATAAAGAATGGGAGCTGAGTGTCTGCTGTGTTCTCAGCTCTATCAACATAAAAGTGTAACTTCAAACACTTTGCAGCCAAACAGAAAATCTTTTCAGATGATGCTAATCATTAAAAAAAAGCCAAATACCAGTTGATATGATCAGCTCTGGCAATATAACACTACTTGTTATCTGTGAGACGATTAAAGCACTGGCTCAAACCTTCATGGCTGCCCGTGTAGAGGTTCCAGGAGAAGAGGGCAGACGGGATTTTCTGCTTGACCTGCTGCAGGCTCATGACTTTACCAATCTCAATCTTCTCTGGCCTGAAACATCAACAGCCATTGTTTATTCTCACAATGATTCCACATGTCCGGTGTCATTTAATTTACACATGGTGGCTGCTGTTGACTCACAGTTTGTAGGGCAGGAAAGGCTGAGAGAGCGATCGAAGGCTGGCTTGATAAACGTCTTTCCCGCCGTTCACGAAATGTCCCCGCCATACCGTGTAACAGCGCCTACCTGTCAGAGCAACAAAAGGAAATGAACAGTTCACTCAGAAAATTAAATTCTGTCAATTATTTGACCTCTACGAACCTTTCTATGAATTTTTTTTTCAATACAACGACAGTTTATTGTGACTTCACAACCGACATAAAACTACAAGTAAATACTTTTATGGTGCTCTTTTGTCCTTTTTGGAGCTTACCAGACAATATAAATTGTCGCAGTATAGAAAAGAGATCTGAGAATTAATAAAAATGAATAAAAAAACATTTACGAATTAACTGTTCCTTTAATAACTGAAACAAAATGCTGTTTTACTGAACAAAGTCATGCCCACCTTTGCTTGTCCCTGATGGCTGACTGTTGGACCTGGGGAACAAAAGACAATGTTAAAGATAAATGCCTTTTATTGTCACTGTATCAGGGTTCGTACAGATACTGTAACATGAAACTCCAGGACTTTCAAGGACTTTTCAAGCATTACTTTTTTTAATTTTCAGGGACTTAAATCAGAGACCTCACTTATCAAACAATGTCTTATCTTTCAAATTCTAAAAAAAGATAAACAAAAATATACTGATAAAATGATACGCGAAGTTCTGATTTAAATCGGATGACTTATGAACCTGCTCCAAAATCCCAATCTAAATAAAATGATTCACGATACACACTCCAAAGTCCCGATCTGAATAATGATTTGTGAATAGGGGTGTGCGACATTGACAAAAAAATAATATTTCGATATTTTCTGGGATTTTAATTGATAACGATTATTAGACTATATTTTTGAGTGTGCTACCATGCTACTAAGGACTACCATGGACAGCAGACTCCTACATTTTTTGATATTCTTCATATTCTGTGTTGGTGGTCAGTTCACACTAATAGAAATGAATAATTTCCAATAAGTTTAAATAGCTTTTTACCTTTTACGTATATTTTTAACCTTTAAAAAGGCCATTTTTTCTAAAAGTGTGAATTATCTATTGAGTCAAATTCTTACATTTGGGCTCTTACCGAGCAAATGAATTCAGTATCAACAAAATTTGTTTTTGCAATGCAAAGGAAACACAGAAGCTGCATCTGAAGTGGCATTTAGATGTATTTACACACTGTTTAATGCAGGTCACGAATGAATTTAACCTGTAGTTACAAATGCATAAATAATGTTTTGAAATTTTAAACATAAAACGTTGAATACTGATATACAAAATTAGTTAAATAATAAAAAGGCACTGTAAATGTGGAATTAAAACCACTAGTAGGTGGCAGCAAGTCACAGTTAATAAGTGAGTCATTGCGATTGAACTGAATCAAACTATTGAATCACTCAGGAATGAAACACCGTCATGTTGCTCAGAGAAGCAAAACAGTGCAGCGGCTATGTTTGGAGTGATTTTTATTGGCGAAATAGAGCAAAAACAGGCAATATGGTGTCTAAAACATAAGTCTCTTAATTCTTGTCTATTGAACTATCAATATCACAATGGTAATCATGGTAATTTTTGGAGGAAAAAAACAGCACTCTTTGTCTAATATTAATTAACTATATCTATACATTTTCTGTTCCCAGGTCTTAAATTTGTGATCATTCTAAATGTATTTTAATAGACTGAATCATGCAGTGAAAGAACGCAGTTAATGCATACGCGCACTAGTCTAGACTTCACGTAATGCGTGCACTGCACTCTGTAGGTGTTTTGAATGGTTTTTGCTAAATACTCAATAATGGCAAATTGAACATTGGTAAAACATCAATTACGTTATTACCGCAGACGATATATATCACACACCCCTATTCCTGAACCATAATTTCAGATCAGATTTCAGATCGCAAATCATTTATTCGCAGAATGATTCACCCACTCTAAAGTACCGGTCTGAATCAAATGATTCACGATACACGATCCGATTGGAGTGCTTCGAAACAGTGAATCATTTAACTGATTCAGAGTTTTGAAAAGCTCCTCGAAAATCATTAAAAGCGATGCTGAAAAACGAAAATGAATAGGTCTTTTAATTTGATCTTTAATCTGTTTTTTGCTAGTGAATCATTTGAAATGAATGATCGAAGTCACAAGTTTGAAACAATCGGAGCGTTTTCAGTGTAAATGACTCACTTAATTGATTCAGTTCATCTGTTCCTCGTTTAGTCTTTTGCCATGTTTATACAACACTGTCAGTACTACTGCTGGCTTAGCTCACTAGTTTTATGACATTAACTGAAATAAGTGAAAAAAACATGTTTTTTTAAAATTGCATGAACTTTGTGTGCAAAGATACAGGGGTTGGACAATGAAACTGAAACACCTGGTTTTAGATCACAATTAGTATGATATTGGGCCTCCTTTTGCAGCCAATACAACATCATTTCATCGTGGGAGTGACAAATACAAGTCCTGCAAAGCAGCCAGAGGGATTTTGAGCCATTTTCCTCTTGCAGAACAGTGGCCAGGTCACTATGTGATGCTGATGTGGGAAAACGTTTCCTGACTCGCTCCTCCAAAACACCCCAAAGTGGCTCAATAATATTCAGATCTGGTGACTATGCAGGCCATGGGAGATGTTCAACTTAATTTTCATGTTCATTAAACCAGTCTGTCACCAGTCTTGCTGTGTGTATTGGTGCATTATTATCCTGATACAGAGCACTACCTTCAAGGTACAATGTTTGAACCATTGGGTGCACATAATGAAACTTTACACTGCTCTAACTGGTGTAATGTACAATAAGTGAAGATTGGGCACCAGACAGCGCAAATATCGCCATGAAACCTCCAATACTATATTGGCGAGTGTTTCAGTTTCATTGTCCAACCCCTGTATGTGCTTATTGAAAAAATTAAACACTTATTTCATAGATACGTTGCGTTTCAATAATTCAAGCACTTTTTAAGTACCTCTTCAGGAATATTGCTATTTTCAAGGGTTTTCCAGGTCTTAAATTTCAAAGTCAAATTCAAGTAGTTCAAGCACCTTGTATGAACCCTGCTATACACACGTACAATGAAATTAGGACAGCTTCCCCTCAGCCTAATTTACATATATCACATGGTGCACATACATTTGTTAATTCATGTTATGCTGTAACAAAACTGTTAAATACTTGCACAATAAATTTGTGTTGCACCAATACTTACTTTCAACATAAGTAAATAAAGAAATGTATTGCACAATATGTTTATTGCACTGTCTTGCATTCAGAGTTAGAAGAAGAAAAATAGAGGGTTGTATTGCACAATAAAGAGTTGTATTGCATGAAGATGAGATGTACATTCAGAGTAGGAAAAGAAAGTGTATTACACCAAGACAGACATTCAGAGTGAAGAATATATATGAGGACAGCGCATATTAAAGTTTATCATGTTTACGGCTCTAGGAAAGAAACTGTGCTTGAATCTCCTAGTCTCCTTGTTTTAACACAGAGTAAAGGAGAGCAGTGAGATACCTGAGAGGAGGCAGCGGTTTGGGAGCCACAGTTGAAGCCTCTTTGCCTTTAAAGTAAAAAGAGACCACGGCATAGGGGCACACGTGTCTCGGCCTGGACGAAATCTCAAAATCCACATACTCGTAGAAGTATTGCTGTGAAGAAAGCAGACATTTTCAGCTAACATATGTGATTACGATCACTTGATCAAATATTTTTAGTCCTATAGGAGGTATTTTACTTAAGTTTATTTGAATGACTTTACCTGAGTGTACTCGAATGCCCTGTACGACTGTAAGGACGTCACTCGGGTTGAGTTCTTGGAGAAATGGCTGTCAAATTTAGGTGTAGGATCCATACTTATGGACATACAGTCATGTACACTCTTCACTTTACCCTGGACGACAAAAGATTGGAAATCTCTCACACTGAGAATTGAAAAGTTTGAAAATAATGTCTTTCAGGCTGGTGCTTTACCTTTATAACTTTAAATACGATGATGTTTCCTGTAGTTCCAGGCTCGATGGGGGTGATTTGAAGTAAATCAGAAAACTGACACAGGTAAACACCTGCAAAATCAACATATTCAGTATTCACTGAATGCACTACAGAAACCAAAAATCACACTTCACTGGTCAGGACAACAAAGTCGTGATTCCTGCAGAACATGAAACGATCTCAAAGGCAGCTCTCCATTTCATAGTTCACAAATGACCTCGCCACAATTATTTTATTATCCTCTTGATTTCTTTCCATTGGTGGCGCACCCACAACCAGTCTGCTTTTCAAAAAATACTCAGGATTATCTTAGATCAAAGGTTTTCTAATATTGAAAGCGAAAACCAATTAAAAGGAATATATGTAGACATGATATCCTCATACAATAGAGAGGCTGGAACATGTTCAATGAGTAATTAAACAGTGAGCTCACACAGGTTTACGGTCGTCTTAGTTATGAAACTAAAGCAAAAAATGCGTTTTGACGCTTTTTGATGTGACAGATTGCTGTATAGACGCCTCAGTTCAAATGGCAGAGTTTCTTTACTACTAGTTACAGCACAAAATAAACATGAATTGATATCTCATGTAATCCCTCAATCAGTGTTTCAACCATGGAAAGATGTCAGTAAAAAAAAAAAAAAAAAAAAAAAAATTATAAATAAACTATAAGAAAATAAATATATTAATCTAACAATAATACTGTAGAGGAAAAATAATGCTTGATAATTTAATAACTTATTATTAAAGGTGACGTATCATGAAAATCTTGACAATCAAGCCATTTAATGTCCAAAATGCACCAGCCAGTCGGAAAAAAAAAATAACTTAATTATTTTGGTGCATTATTATTAAATGCTAATTACTACTCTTAATAATAACAACAACTCTTGAGAAGAGCATTTTGCTAAACATATGCACTATAAATATATGCACTATATTACATATTCATTATTCATTTTTAAAATTAGAAGTTTATAATTATAAAGTTTACACAAAAACTGCCTTATTTGCAAATTAAATGTTTGGTTTTTGGTTATATTTTCAGTTTTGGCTAAATGAAATTTTGGTGTTTTGGTCATCCAAATTAAAATATTGTTTGTAGTTCTTTATCAGAAAATAAAGAAATATTAATCCAATAATAGCACTGTATACCAAAATAAAATGCTTTTAGCATTTATTATTAAATAGTAAAGTTATAAATTATAATACTTATATTTATTTATGTTTTCATTTCATTGCTTTCAAATGTTTAACAGTAGGACTTTTATTTTGGTGAAAAACTGTTTGGAGACCTTACAGCTTCTTATTTGTTTTACATAAACAGATTTATAAACAATTTCATTACAAATATGGGAATATGACTGGTGCATGTTGTATTTCCAAATGCATGTTAATGCATGCTAAAAACTTATTTTGACAACTCAGAGTGTAGTTCTCATTTCATTCCCAGCGACTCCTTGCAGAATACAATCTACCAAAAGTTCAGAATTAGTGTTATGAAATCTACATGTGTTGTGAAGGTTAATTCACCTTTAGATGGATTCCCCAACATACTCATCCAGCTGCTGCCAACAGACAGTCCTTTCTCACACACCACGGAGACCTACAACCAGCACACAAAACACACACATAAACCCAAATACAACAGAGAAACCACATCAAATGATCATTGCTTAGCTGAACAACACCGTGTGATATTGTGAACAAACTGAACTAAGGAATGGCTGAACAAAAGCAGTTGTCTACCTTTTGAGCATCACAAAGCAGGAAGCAGAAAGTCTCGGACAGCTCTTTCTCTGTGCGCCCATCCTGCTTAAGCTCCCGTCGCTTCTCCATGAACTGCACATTCAAAACAACACAATATTACTTTTGTACTTCATGTACAATGAACATCCAGACAAAGCTGAAAGTATTATTGTTCAAAATCTGTCTCATAACCACAGACATGTAACTACACACCCTCACACACAACATTAAAGCCACACTTGAATCTCACTTGACGGCATGAAATAATTATTCAGAAGGAATGACGAATGAGATTGCTTGGATTTGTGCAGACAGCAGTCTAACAAGAAACACTGGGATGATAAAGTGAATATAATTTGTTACAGTCATCTTTTACAGTGCAATATCTTATGGTGTCTATGCACTCAGTAAATGTTTTATTACATATTTATGTTTAGGTTTACATACAGTACTTAATCCACATGTATATGCAAGTACTCATAGCTCCCAAACTCCCAGACAAATTCCTCGTGTCTGTGTGTCTCTTGTTTGTGTAGAGCCCTATGATTTCCGCAATGCGGAACGTGGGAATGGAATCACGGAATACAGCAATAAAAACAGAATTTACAGTTTAACATGGAATGTCACTGAATTTATCAAAGTTTGGATGAATTGCCGGCACCAATAGCCTTGTGGTTAGTGTGCCAACATATAGCACAACTGTGCTCGCAGCGACCCAAGTTCGAATCCCGTCTCGAGGTCCTTTGCCGATCCCGCTCCACTCTCTCCACCCAGTACTTTCCTGTCATCTCTCTACTGTCCTGTCCATTAAAAGGCCCAAAAAAGCCCAAAAAATATAGCTTAAAAAAAAAAAAAAAAAAAAGTTTGGATGAATTAAAAAAAAAAAAAACACTTCATATGCCTATTTGTAAAATAAACTTATTTTTACATTCAAATAATTAGACATGCTAAAACCCAGTTCCCCTTCAGTCATTCTCTACGACGTTACGTCAATACTGACGTATTTGGGGTCCTACTTGGGGGCCCAATCACCTCCGAGCTTTAAGAAGAAAAGGCCAATGAAATTGGCGAGTGGAATTTGCATGCTAAGCCACTCCCCCATACATACGGTTATATAAGATGGCAGCCTGCATCCACTCACTTAGATTTTTGCTTCGGAGCCGATTGCTTTGTGAGCTGCTTCTACAAGAAGAGAGAAGTTAGATGATACCTTCATCGCTGAGGAAGCTTCTTGGCTGTGTGGAACATCCCTCCTTTGCATTCCAGCGGAGAGATCGCCCTGTTGCGCTAACAATGCTAAAAAGCTGCGGTCCTCCCCTGGGCAAGCCAGCCTAAAAGAGCAATTTCCTACAGCAAACACGATCGTTGAGAGTGCCTTTTTCAAGACGCGTTCCGATCGTGTGCTTTTGGGGTGCGATAGTTTCCTTATTTCCTCATGACGGTCACAATCGCTGTCTCATAGGTCTGGGATATAAACAAATGCATGTTGAGATGGCAGTTGTGGATGGGTTGTGCTCACGCGGCATGGGCATGCCCATTATTACGCTCGGTCACGGCTTACATTAATGTGTAAGCCGCCTTTGCATTCTACCCTTTTCGGCTTTGCGGGTCGCTGCACCCCCAAGGCGGCATTGGCTAGAAGCATTGGAGACCTGAGGTTTATAGTCTGGATTGCTCCGCCGGGCCAATCCCTATGGAAGTCCAGCTACTCTCAGCGTATTGCCGTCGAGTTTCTGAATGTTGACGCCGGTTCTTCCCTTGCGTCTCGTTTAGTGCTCGTGAGGAAATTAAGACGTCTATCGCCGCATCAGTGGAGGGGCTATCATCTTCTGACGCCAGAGATTCTGCTGAGCAGCCCCCCGTGTTGGTGGTTGCTTTGTCGGGTCCGAGGCTAAGTTGATGGCCATGTTCCCCCGGGCAGCCCCGATCGCCATGCGGGAGGTCGGGTTCTCCGCCTTCCCCTGGGTGTTCGGGTCTGACGATCGGTTCCGGGGTTGGGCTCTTGGTGCATCCTTCCCTGGTGCCTTTCCTCCTGAAGGTTCATGAAGAACTCGGCTGCGTGTTGGGCTCTTCCCCCCACACTTCCCTTGCGGGTAGGAGTGGCTTGAGAACACGTTCACGTCCTCCGGTGGAGTGTGCGATTGCGGTGCATTCGTGTTTGCGAGCGCCACCACCTGGGTGGGCTGTCCGTGTTTCTCGCTTCGGCCTGTAAGCGTCTGCCAGCTCCGGCTGTATAGCGGGGCTCACAGCGCTGCTGGCCATGCCACCTCCACCCTGCACACTGTGGCCCTCCTGCATTATAATAGGCCATAATTCTAGGTGAAGGTGACTTGGGAACACGTTAACGCCCTCGGTGGAGTGTGCGATTGCGGTGCATTCGTGCTCGCGAGCGCCGGCACCTGGTTGGGCTGTCCGTGCGTCTCGACTGGCCTGTAAGCATCTGGCAGCTCCGGCTGTATAGCGGGGCTCACAGCGCTACCGGCCATGCCACCTCCACCTAATGAGTGTGCACAAGGGAAGTTCTGACTCGAGGTTGATGCAGGAACTGCATTCAGTGACTAAAAGTCTCGGGGCAGTCCTCGGTCAGGTGATGTCCATTTTATGGCCCAAAAGTGCAATAAGTGATCTTAGCTGAATCTGATGAGACACGTGACACTGACAAAGCTTGCTTTCTTGGCGTCCGTCTCTCAGGTCAGCCCCTTCGGCGACACTGTCCAAGACTTGTCCCAGCGGTCTTGGGCAGTTCACACGCAGCAAAAGAACTTGGACTGCCTATGAAAGGGCCGCGTATTTCGACTGCCTGTCGCCGAAGGTGCCCCCCGGTGGCCCCAGGCTCCACTCCCCATCGGGGGGTTGAGCTGGCCACACCTAGGGGGCGCAGCCTGCCTTGGGTTACCTTGCATGAGCGGGGTTTCCCGAAGGCAGACTGCCCAAGTATTAGAGGTTATGCTCCAGAAATGCCCTTGGAAAAGTCGAGGGCGTTCTCTACCGCTGCTGCCTCTGACCTACGGGTCAGTAGGTACCCACCCCTTCAATAAAAGAGCAATTTTCTCTATATCCTTGGGTTTCATTAAACATGTTGAGTTTGTCTGTGAGTGACGCAACCTTCCTCACACCCAGGTTCAACACACGGTCTCGGCGTCTAACTGGGGAGGCAGGACACGTCGCTTCCTTGCACTCTGGCTGAAGCAACGCGGGATCGTGGATCAGGTAAGCGTTGCCTTAGCAGCCTGGCGCTACTTCGGGATGCTTGCTTTCCGGGTTGAGCCATCCTGGCAAAAAAGAAAAAGCTGGTTGCTCCATTGCAGGGGTGTTGGTACCGTTCCTATAATTCCTATTTTAATGCAGACAGCAGCCCAGTAACTAGTTCTACCTAGCCTGTTTGCTAGTCGATTTGGTCGGTCTATACACCAGAGAAAAGCGGTGGGCTTCGCCCTGTCCTGGTTCCTGAGTTCCGAATTGGTCCCCTCTGAAACCGGGCTACCATTCGCGTGGTTGATATAGAAACATGTTTCTGTTTCTCAGCGCCAGGATTGGGTTACAGCTTTGACCTGATGGACACGTGCTGTTATGCGCTGATTGCCCTGACACGGGTCATTTTCTGGCTTGCTTTAGGGGTCAGACTTATCAGTATGGGTCTTCCCTCAGCCACAGGGACTTCGGGTCATCCGAGAGAGGGGTGAGCTCAAAAAAAAAAAGCAGCCCTGAGCTCCCTCTTTCCTCGGCTTGGAGGTTGGATACCAGTCGAGACATGTCAGCTGAAAAAGTTGGTGCTGGACTGCCTGATTCGTCAGTCATAGGACAGCGGTCCTTCTAAATGTTTAGAGGCCTGAGGCACATGGCAGCCGTAGCCACTTTTGTTCGTTCGGCTGTTCCATGTAAGATCGCTGCAGCACGGACTATTCGACTGGATCCTGAGATGGGCATGGCATTATGGCACACTCTGGGTTGGAAACCCCTCAGTGTTGCCACCTTCTCAACCACTGGTCGGACCCTGTGTCCTACGGACAGCTGTGCTCTTAGACCAGGGGTCGAGCCTCAAGGTGGCTGTCTCGGATATCTCCGTCACAAGCTAAAGTGCCATTTGCAATGGGTAGGCAGCCTCGGGCTCCTGGTAAGGACCCCGACTGCTGCGACACTAGTCGCTTCGAGTTGCTAGCAGTGCTTCCCCTCCGCCGGTCCCTTCCGATGCTGCGGGACAAGCACACGCTAGTCCACTGGACGCCATGACCACGGTAGTATACACCTACCCCTGTGGTGGTCTATGCTTCCTTCGCATGTTGCAACTCGCCCGCCATCTCTTCCTCCGGAGTCTTGCGGCTAATTTTGCTGCATGCTGTTCTTTTTTCGGAGAGTTAGATTGCAAGAAGAGCAACTCTTCCCGAGAACGGCGACTCCAACCCTGGGTTCCAGCTCTTCTGGAGTTAATTCAGCAACGATCAGGTGAACCTGTTCACTTCCTGAGTCCTCCTACTGCTGGCTTGTTTCTGACCGAGGGCTAGGCAGGCACGCGCTGGCACACAGCTGGACCCCCGGTCTACGAACAGGAGTAAGCTTCCCTGCACAACCCTGTGCTAGATTGGGGGGACGAGGAGCAGGTTCTCTGGTGCGTCTCCTGACCCACCTGAACCGGTATTGCTGACACCCATTCTCCTCGTAACAGCCCCCTCCCGGGAAGTTTCTCCTAAAGAAGAGGAACCTTCCTCTCAGAATGGGCACAATCTGGCACCCGCATCCCGGTCTGTGGACCTGTACCTTTGGTTTCTGGATGGGACGCGGTAAGACCTCACTGGCCCTCTCAGGCTGTGGTAGACATCACTCAGGCTAGTGCCCCCTCTATGAGGCAGGCATATGCTCTGAGGTGAGGTCTTTCTGTTGTATGGGGCTCTATTCACGGAGTTAACCCAAGATGCTCGGTCAGAGTTGTGCTTCCCTTCTTGCAGTTGGAGCAAGGGATGTTCCCTCCACTGTAGGGTTCATTATGGCCATCTCGGCATATCAAAGGGAAAAGAACTGTGCTGTGGATGGTTGTCCCTAGGGAGGCATCTCCTGACTGACAGGTTCTTGAAGGGTGCAGGGGGATGAGTCCCCTTAGGATTGCACCTTATACCTTCTTGGGTCACTCCGCTTGGATCAGTCGAGCTACAAATTCGGTCGCTTAGACCTCACTCCTGATCACGCTCACTTTCATGAAGAAGGTGGAGAACCTGCATACATTTTCAACGGAACGTGCCTTGAATTAGGTCCGGCTTTCTCACGCTTTCTTGAGATCCCGGTCTGGTTATGTGCCCGGGGTTCCCCACCTCTCACCTTCGGGTTCAGGTGGTGGACCTGCTAGCGCTGCCGCCGGAGGAGGCATAGCGTGCACGGCGCTTCTCTAGCAAACTTGGAGCTGTGGGCCGGGCGACACACTTCACTGTGCAAGATTCTTCTTGCGCTGCGCTGTTCCTCCCGTGTGTGGCGGTAACTCAGGTAGTTGGCGGGAGGACGGCTTGCTGCGCCATTCCTTTCGGATCCGTGCGCTTTTCCCAGTTGTTCCCCTCTGTGAACTCTGGGCCTCCATTGCCCCGCAGTCCGGACTAGAGCGGAGTAGTCCGTGACTGTGTTCCGACAGGGGGTCCCCTTCGCCCCCTGAAGGTTGTGGCATATGTCTTAGCATTTCTCCACGGCTATTCACCGTGTTCCCCCTAATATCCTTAAAAAAGGGGATATTTTATTGTACTAGTCTCCACATGGCTTTGATTTTGTCATTGTGCTCCGCCCCCCAACGGTTGCTTCAGATACCTGGCACCTCTGGTGGGCCGTTATCGGGCTTACAGGGCGTTGGGATGGTTACGTATTGAGTTTCATTTGTCCTGACACGCTTGCCTGTCAGCATTTGTTCCTCAACTACGTAACGTGGTTCAGGCTTGTGCCGTTTTCCAGAGGGACCCCAAATACGTCAGTATTGACGTAACGTCGTAGAGAACGACTGAAGGAGGGAACGGAGACGTTACGTCCTCCTGCCACAATCCTGAACTGCGCTGGATGCCGGGATGTCTCTCGGCTCCTCAGCATAAAACCTGAGTGATTGGATGCATGCCGCCATCTTATATACCCGCATGTACGGGGGAGTGGCTTAGCATGCAAATTCCACTCGCCAATTTCATTGGCCTTTTCTTCTTAAAGCTCGGAGGTGATTGGGCCCCCAAGTAGGACCCCAAATATGTCAGTATTGACGTAACGTCTCCGTTCCCTCCTTCAGGGAACGAGGGTTACAGTTGTAACCAAGACGATTTTGGTAACACTAAAACATAAGGTGGGAAAAACGAAAACTTAACTTTTGTTTAACTTTTAATACATTAATGTTAAATTGTTTAAGTTTCATGATTTTATTTAATTAGACATGCTTTTTGATTAATACAATTTAATTTACCATTAAAACAGAAAAATATGGAATCCAAAAAAATGGAATTTGTAAAAAAATAAAACAGGTTTCACAGGGCCCTAATTGTGTGCATTTGACCTATAAAATGCATTGTTTTTCTGACCAAGGTGTGCTTCACACTTTTATTTTTGATTATTTTAGATTTTTACATTATTTCACCTGTCATATTTGCCCACCCTTACTTTGTTCCAAACTCATGATTTTTTTATTTCTACCACAACACAAAATGAGAATGTATTTGCTGTTGTCTAAAAAAAAATATAGAATCACATATATACATTTTTGACTGCTTTGAAGTTATGAAAGCTCCTGTCTCCTTTCACTGTAATTGCTTAAAACAGAGCGGCTGGGTACATTCTTCAATACATTTTTTTTTTCTCATTGATGGAAGAATGATTATTGGAAGAATATTAGTGGTATAGAAATTATATATATATATATATATATATATATATATATATATATATATATATATATATATGTGGTATAGAAATTGGAAATTCAGAATTGTGACATTTAACTGGTACTAATAACCTTATTTATCAGAATACAAGGTTACACGGGTCCAAAACAACGAAAGCAATGCGCTTTTTTATTTTTTGTGGCACGGCAAGAAAAAATTTAAACCACTGGTCCTCATGGAGTTTTATTAGGGTTTTACTTTTAGGAGATAAACTGTCTTGCAAAAAAATCAAAATCTACTGTTTCATAGAAGACAAAAGTAAATTCAGCTTCTACCACAATGCTTAAAAACATGCACACAGAAACTGCAAAAACAGTAATGATGGCAGCAATGGCAGTGCAAGCAAAAATCTCAACTACTGGCCTTTAAAAACCTCACTGTTGAGCCTTGTGTGGCATTTCTTTTCTCTTGACAAGATTGCATGTACTGACCTTGGCCTCTGAACAGAAACCACCACCACCTGCAACAGGCTATATTTTCTTATGAAACACTGCAAGCCTATCATGTTTAGTTTCTACTATCTGTGTGACACATACTCTGATTCTACATGAATATTCCTCCATATAGGCATTTAATATCACTAATAATGATGCTTAAATACATTTTGTGGCAATCTGAAAAAAGAAAATCATGTTTGCAAACAGTCAAACACTCACATCTTTCTCTAGCGGTTCGTTGTGGACGAGGCGAGGTTTGGAGTACACAAACATCCCTGTGGAGGAAGAGTCCTTGTAGCAGGAGGTGAGAATCTGCAGAATGTCGGAAAACTCCCTAGAATCCGTCGTCAAATTCTGAAACAGAGCTGTGAACAGAAAACAAAAACATTAGAACACGATTACAACCTTTTACACTGTTCATTCAGTTTTATTGTGTGTATTTTATTAAAGAACATGTTATTCCACATTCTGTCCAATGCCGTCTTGTAAATGATGTGCAAATAAAAGGCTATGTAAACAAATACGGTTAATGCACATGCAAAAAAAGGTTTAACATATAACTTATATTCTGCAGCAAAAACAAAAACAACTAAGTATCCGCATATGTTAAAAATCACCAAATTAAAAACTATAATAACGAAAAACAAAAGCAGATCACTGGTAAGAGGATCACATTCACTCAAACTGATTTCAACTGAGTAACAGCCGTTTACTACTGTCCTCTTTTTAGAGCTGCTTTACAGCTGCAATGATTCATTACTGTTGTGCACTTGTACCCCACTATTACAATAGTCCCTTTACAGTTACTGCTCTCATATCAATACAACTATTAATAGGTTTATAATTCTACATTTAACATCCACCAAAAAATATTTTATATATTGCGAATAGAAATTAACATTAGACATAAAAGACTATGCATTGAAAAATGCTAGAAAATGCTTTTGCAAATGTAAATATGCTCCTGGAAATCCACTTAGGGATAAAAATATTACCTTACTGGAAAAGTGTCAGGCCTAAACCTATGGAAGCCCATTTCCACCACTGAATGAAAAAAAAAAGGTAATTGAGTTTTTATATCACAATTCTGACTTTTTGAATTATTTGTTTGAATTCTTTCTTTTGAAGTCTTTGTATTTTTTCCTCAGAATTTTGTTATAAACTCACAATTTTGACCTTTTCTCTCAGAATTGTAAGATATAATGTTAGTCTTGCGTGACAAACTCGCAATTTAAAAAAAAATAAATAAAAAATAAAGCTCAGAATTGCCAGATGTAAACTCGCAATTCTGAGAAATAAATCAGAAAAGGTCAGAATTCTGAGATACAAACTTGCATTTGCGAGAAACGAGTCAAAATTGTGAGATAAAAACTCAAAATAACCCTTTTAAAAAAAAATTATTCAGTGGCAGAAGTGAGCTTCCATACGAACGTCCATATAAAGCCAAGGCAGCAGCACAAAAACACAATTATAGTCTCAGACAAAACATTTACATTTACATTTATTCATTTAGCAGACGCTTTTATCCAAAGCGACTTACAGGTGGGGAATACATCAAGCGATTTGTCCTAAAGAAGCAAAACGACCTACGAAGTGCTCAAAATACCATATAACAGGCATTGTTCAATTAAGTACAAGCTAGAAAGGGAAAAGAGTAGAAAAGGATTTTTTTTTTTTTTTTTTTTTTAAGTAAGTCAAGTAAGTGTCGAAAGAGATGGGTTTTCAGCAGTTGCTTGAAAGTTGTTAGGGAGTTGGCATTCCGGATAGCGGTGGGAAGATCATTCCACCAGCCAGGAACAAAACAACACAAACACCCAGAAAATTATGAGAAACTATTTCTGGCCAATATCTCACACACTAATTGTGGTACTGTTAATTAACCTAATTATCTGCTATATTAAATTTGTAAGAAAAGTAGATTATTAGTTATGTCAAAATGTTTTTCTATAAAATACCAGTTTTTTTGGCAGAGCCAACAGACTTGTGGCTTCTTTCCATACTGTCCTCCTGAAATAATGGTGAATGTATCACTAAATTTTACCTTATATTATAACCTCTATATTATATCTTACATACCTTATATACTAACTTCTATATAGTACATTTTGCAATAAAAACATAACCTTTTTAGAACCATTTCCCTAAACCCCGGTTCTGACAAGTATGAGCTGCATACCGTCTTCATGCAGTTGCTTAATTATTAGTGGTTTATGTTTACAAAACAACCAGATGATTTATGATGTAATGATTTTGCACTGAAGCAGTTTTGGGGTTTGTAATGGATGTATGCATGTATTTTTTTTTTTTTTTTGGGCATGACTGCTACATGAGCCTGTTTAGCACTGGTTGCCAGAATCAGTGATCAGTATCTTCTTATAATTTCCTGATTAATATTAGTGACAATCATCAAGTACAATCTCATTTGCGATGTATACGATAATATAGTTTGTCAGTGCTTCAAATGGTCACCGCTCACTGTCATGACCATAAGACTCATTTTCAAACAGAACGAGCTGCTGCTGAGAGACGCAGATATGCCCTCCAAATCCCCACTGATCCCCATTTTAATGAGGGTAACGACTACTTACAAACGGCTGAAAACTGGCAAGTAAAAGACACTGATATAATAGACTACGTCTTTACAAACCGGCTGTTAAAGTAAAATTAATCTGGTCCATTCTTATTTTTCTAGAATCTTGGATTGTTTACTATAAATGATTTCTCTGCAAACATTGTTACAAAAAAAAAAGCTTAAAAATTATATTTTTAGGCAAAACTCCTCAGGTAAATATGGTAAAAACTCATAAAATATATAACCATACTTTCCCAGGTGATTGATTGCAATAAGAACTGCAAACATTGTATTACACGTTTTCTGTTTTCTGTTTAAATCTCATTACATATTCACTCATTTGCATACATTTTCAGGCTAGAAATCTAAATATTTCCAGGTTCAAAATTCTGAAAACACACCCTATAAAGATATTATTGTAACTCTACATATGCAACATGAAAAAAAAAAAATAAATCTACATATGCAAACGATATTGTGCAATAAACTAAACACTTATAACCAGAGTGATGCACCACCAAAGTGTGAAAGGGAAGGATTTTCATTCAACCACAGTGTTACACTAGCGGTCACTGTTCTAGATTGTTTGTTCTGCCTCTGGATATATAGTCCAATCAGCATCAAGTCACATTATGTGGAGTAACGCCCCATTTTGAGCACCCACAGCATTCTCATAGACTTCCATACTATATACATATTTTTTTTTTCCCAAACTGCAGGCACTGCAGTGCAATCTTTATGAGTTCATGAGCTTTTGTAATCATACGTACTTAATTAGTGCAGCAATTGGTGGGAACAAACATCTCTCTATAAATTATCTTTAAGTTGAAGTCAATACTAATCTGTATGGCCTGAATAAAAATTATGATTTAAATTTACATTGAACACTGGAGTTTACAATGGTTTAATAATTCTAAATGGATCCGTATACATTTAAATACAGTCAGGTTTAGGCAACTGGTATAGTGGTCTGTTGGCAAATAGTGTGGCCCTGTTTGGTACTGCAGCTTGACTTGTAGTTACGGGTATAGAAAATGCTCTAAACAAATGTGACATTTATTTTTCACTCACAGTTTCTGTTGCACTGTTATACTGAGATAAAACATTTTGAGATGTATGCTAAAATTGTTAGATGTGACGTTCTACCTAGAAAATTTTCCACCAGCCGCCACTGCTTATAACTGTATTTTGGATTTAGATTTTTTTTTTTTAAGTTGTATTTCCACTAGTCTGAAACAACACGAAAAGCCAAATATCCCCACAAAATAAAATGTAAATAATAATAATAATAATAATAATAATAATAAAAATCACAATTCACCCTTAGTGTCTTGCCTTAATTTAAAAAAAAAAAATGGTATGACCCTAACAACTAACCCTAACAAAACAGAAAACAAACAAAAAAAAAGACATTTTGATTTGACGTACTATTGCACATGTAAATGTAGTAGCCTATAGTTCGGATAGTTCGTAAAGATCAGATATGCTTGGATTGCATACAGAATAGAAGTTACTAAAAAGATATATTTTAAGTATTAAACTCATTTAATATATAAACTTTAATGTATACAAACAAAATATAGCTCACATAACGACATACAGTCTAAAAATTACACAAAATAACTATAATGTTTTGGATTAATTATTTAGCGTTTACTCAGAATTACTTAGAAGTCAACAAGATCTATTAATTAGAAATGGCACCAATTAAATTACCCCAAGTTAAATCTTCTAAAGTAAACTGATTTAAAAACTGCTGGCTCTTTGCACTAACTTGTAATTCATATTACATATATTTAATTACTCATAATAAAGTATACTTAATCAAAATTCTTTATGGCTTTTAAAATAATAAAATCACTGAGGTCTCTGAATGAAATGTAGTGTTCCCCACTGTACCCCAGGTGACATTCGGGTGTGGCAGATCAACCTGTTACCTGAGGGAGGGTACGAACACACACACACACACAGATTTTATAGTATCACTTATATATTGGGCTGCTGCACCAGATTTCTATTTATACTGTCATAAATCACTGAGCTGCCCATCTAGACAGCATTTCTAGGAATCACAGGCGCAAGCAACACGTTCCTGTGATGCACAGAACTGTTGTCTAGGTTTAGGGCTCGCTAGAATTTGAGACACAAGACTCCGTGTCTTTAGTCCCGAGTAACGGAAAGACAAACAAAGCGGGCCAGCGCACCTCTCTTTTCTCTGCTCTTCCGGGGGATGTGGAAGTTGAGTCGCGGCTGCTCTTCGGCAGGTTTCGCGGCCCGTGAGACGCTCTTGACCCGTCTCTCTTCCTCGGGACCGTCCGGACATCCATACTCTTCCTCCGTGGCGCCATTTTGGCTCCATGAAGGCGCAGCGGGATTGTCTTTCTCTTTGTCGCTGGATTTCCCTCCTCGGTGCTCCATTGCTGCTTTATTCATGAGCTCCAGACATGAGCGGACGTGGAACCTCCTCGCAGCGCTAATAGCTGGAGGTAGCGTGGGGGTTGTGTCTGCTGAAAGCGCCTCGCAGCACACATAAACACACACACATGTACATGCCCACTCATACCCGCAGTGTGTGGATGTGAGCGGATCGCAGCAGCGCCGCCCAGCGGGCTCCATCGTAACGCTTCTCAATCACTAACTCAAGCGTCGCCTGCAGGAGTCAGTGCTCAACTGCACAATGTCCCTTCAGTTCATCACCAAACAAACAATAGTTCATATACACTGTATATTGGTGTTCAATACTACATAAGACATTGTCTGAGCAAAATGTGAGTGAGTGGTGCTTGCAAAACTCATTGTCACGATGTTAAAGTTGGCTTGACACTTTCCCAGTATTTCATGTACGCTTTTGCATTGTTAGTGCGTTATTAGCCAGAGTGGAAGTGTTTTAGGTAGCTGTTACGGCGTTTCTAAAAGGTAACGTTAAGGTTATCCACCTTTTTTCCGTACGAATTTTTCCGTGGGTCTGGCTTCCGGTTTCATACGCTTCTAGCTATTTTTTTAGCAGTACAAAACAATCATTTTGCTGCTTGATATTGCTAATTGGAGTGTTTTACCATATTATTTTAATGTATTATTTTAATTATGAGCACTGTTTTTTGTAGTGCAAACAGTTTTACCAGTTTTACCGCGTTATGCACTGAAGTAAGCGTATGGGTGAGAATTCCAGTTCATTATCCGCTATAGGGTAAGAACCATAGGAATAACAACGTGCAGTAATAATACATTAAAATAATATGATAAAACACATCAATTTGAAATATCAAGCAGATGAGATGAAAGCCAGACCCATAAAATTTACAAATGGCTGTGCTGTTCTTACAGGAATAAAAAGGTGGATAGCAGCTAATGACCCTACTGAAAAAGCCAGCTAAAACCAGCCTAAGCTGGTTGGCTGGTTTTAGCTGGTCAGCAGGCTGGTTTTAGAAGGGTTTTGGCCACTTTCTTAGCTGGTCAGGCTGGGAGACCAGCTGGAACAACCAGCTAAAACCAGCCTAGCTAGGCTGGGAGACCAGCTACTTCCATATTAAACCAGCTAAGACCAGCCAATCAGCCTAGGCTGGTTTAAGCTGTTTTTTTTTTTTGTTTTTTGTTTTTTTTTTCTTTCAGCAGGGGAATTGTAAGTCTCACCAAAAAAGCTCACTTCTGCATTGAAGAATCAGGTGGATACATTTAGTCAATTTATTTGTTTATTTATTTTATAAATAAAAAAAATCTATTTTATTTATTTATTTTTTTTGTGGGCAAAAAGGTGTACTGTCTATTGCATAGTGATTTATGAAGCACTGGTATTTTGGTCAGACTTCTCAGAAAAATGCAGCTTTTCACATTACATTGTGATGGACTGGAGTGGTATGGATTACTTGTGAATTATTGTGATGTTTTTATCAGCTGTTTGGATTCTCATTCTGATGGCACCCATTCATCACAGAGGATCCACTGGTGAGCAATGCTACATTTCTCCAAATCTGATGAAGAAACAAACTCATCTACATCTTGGATGGCCTGAGGGTGAGCACATTTTCAGATTATATATTTATTTATTAAATAGTATTATTATTATTATTATTTTGGGTTGCATTATTTAAGGCTGCCCGCTTACAAAAGTGGTAAAGTATGTATGGGATGCAATAATATGGAAAATGATGATAAAAATAATAATGATTAGAAGCAGAAGAATATGTGTCTCAGTAAAATAAGCAAGTAGTCGTTATTGTCACATTCATTAAGCAATGACAGCTTGTCTAACTTTATTGTTTTTAGAAACCTTCAGGCTCAAAATAGTTAAAAAAAGGGATCTCCTTCTGGAAATGGGTGAAATTATATCTGCTTAATATAGAATGACAGTAAACCGAATGATGAATCTGTCCATAAGACAAAATCTTACATTTTAGTGTTCTCTACAAATAACAAAGGAGATGGTATTAGGGAACTGCTACACTGGGTTTCATCTGTTGTGTGTTATTGTTCTCGCGACTCATCCAGGTGTGAGTAATTATCCATATGCACACATAACCATCATCATGTGAAGGGGCCTCACCCAGGGGCCGTGTTACTGTCAGGGGGGATGCCAGACAAAAAGGCACCTGAGATAAGTGGCTTCTTCAGGGAATATCACACAATGAGGAGCTCCAGCCATATGTCAGATCTGTGATTGCATCATCAATAGTAATAATCTTCCTGAAGGAGTTTAATCTCATGAGGCTCTGCTCTCACTGACCTAGACTGACATTAATATTTATTTCTTTTGAAATAATTTTATTCATTATACTTTGATTGAAATTTACTTTCATTCAGCAGGGATGCATCAGAAATGTTTCTGGAGCAGCAAATAAGCATATTAGAATGATCCGAAGGATCATGTGGCATCGAAGACTGCTGATAATTTGATCAAACACAGAAATAAATTACATTTGACTTTCTATTGACATAGAAAACAGCTATTTTAGATTGTAATAATATTTCACATTTTTACTGTTTTTACTGTAATTTTTTGTTTTAAAATGCAGCCTTGGTGAGCACAAGATACTTTTATTACCAACTCCAATCCTTTGAACAGTTGTGCATGCAGTTAATGTGTAAGAAAAGGGTGGTAGTAGGAAAATGATTAAATTTGAAAGGTAGGACATTGTCATATTCAGCAGGAGCTAAATACGTAGAGCTTAGTGTTTTTAACATTTGGCTCCCTGTGGTCCTCATTATAAGATGTCATACACTGCACCAGAGGAACACTAGAGGGACTCAGAAGTCCCTGAACGTTATTTTCCACTGTGTAAAGATGGTAAACATTCAAAGCTGAACTTAAACTTGACACATTTGGATCAAAACACTTCCTAAACTGAAAGCAAAGCAATTCAGAGCATCTCGTATTACTACCCTGGTGAAAAAACCAGCATATGCTGGTAGGTATGTTTTGATGCTGGTTTAAGCTGGTCCTTTGCTGGTTTATGCTGGTCAAGGATGCTTATGCTCATTATTTATAATAATCTTTAAATACAGGCTAATCTGAACATTTTTTAACAGACACTAGCCCAGTTTCACAGACAGGGGTTAGACCAGTATTAGGCCATAGTTCAATAGGACATTTAAGTAATTTTTACACAAATGCTTAGAAAAAAACTGGAGTGCATCTTGAGACAAAACAAAGGCACTTTAATGCCCCTTTTCCACAAGTTGATATGATTCTTTAGGGTTTTAATGAAAAGTCTATAACATACTTTGGTTAAGAATTCTCAATGGTAGTGTAAAACAACACCCTTTTTACCTTGTCAAAATCAGCTCTGCAAAAATCATCCTGTTCTGGTCGAGGTTGCTTTAAATGTTAAGGAGCCCTGCTCGACCCCACCCCTCTCTTCTCTCTGTGAAGTGACGAGCCTGTTTACTTTAGCCGCGTTTAGCCGTGAAACTTGCTAACGAGTACGTTATTAGGAAAGGTGATCACAAAGATTCATAAAAAAACCCTTATACTCACTTCTGCTGTAGGTGAAGCTCGATCACGAATGATTTGCGCGAACATAGACGGATATATGTAGATCCGGAGACAGCTCAGCAGCTCAGATGTCGGGAGTAAATGACAACCACTATGTTCATTATTACATCCAGCAACACAACACCTCAATCACTCAATCGGAGATATTCTTGTCTAACTTACATCCCTGCTCCGGCATCCAAACAATGGAGGTCAGACTATTACAGCTGATTCAGGGCGGGTCTGAGGTAAGACGCTCATGTCAATCAACTATCGTGGGAGCGGCCTCTGTCGGTGTGACACCATTCCGACAGGCATCTGAGAATGGCTGGATTTGAAAAAGGGGATATTATTTTTACAGGTTAATTAAAAACCACTGCATGGATTTTTATCATTATAGGGTAGATTTGTACATACACTGCCAACACACATTAATGTTCAAACAACATGAAAAAGTGAACTTAGCATCTGATGACCCCTTTAAGATTAGTTTCTTTTAGTCTGTGAAACCGGGGGATTATGTAAAAGAGAAATATTAAAGGCTTTTAAAATGTTTATTTGATTTTCTTCATTTTATTACACACTGTCCATCATCCAGTCTCTCTCATGTGTTAAACATGCATTTCCACTCCGGTTTACCTTCAGACTCTTCCATATGGCCCCGTGCACTTGCTTTTCTCATCATTTCTGATTTCTAGAACATAAACTCTTTCTTAAATCCAATCCAACTATTTCCTTTTAATCCAACAGCAACCAAATAGAAAAACAAAAGTGAAAAAACAAACTATAAATAAACATCTTATATCATACATTTCAATACAATACTTGCGAGAGAGAAAGACAAAAAAAAAAAAACAAGAAATGAAAAAAGGTAAAAGAAACAGAATAAAAGACTTTGAATAGTTCTTATAAACTGAACGCTGCACATCTGACAATACAAAACACGGCCTAGCGAGTAAACCACATCACACTGAAAACCACCAAACATGTTTTGGCAAATGTTGTTCTCTTTACAGCATAAGTTGTCGGTTTCAGCGCACACAAAAACACTATGACAGAGATTTAGCTGATCTGCATGGCACAAGAGACTAGGTTTACTTTGCATTTATGCTACAGTGTATAAAATTGATATTTCCACCACAATGTCAATCACACAGCTCCGCGGCATCAGGAAATAAATCACACCCAATCCTCCAAAGTGATAAAATTGAAGTGCTTCACAGAATTCATTTGTGGATTCTTCAATACGTGACTATTCACCATTGGATCTGGCTCTGACATCGACGTAGAATAAGCTGAGAATATGTGTAACACGTTCCTTATTCAGAAATACTACGATCGCCCTTTACTCGTGACTATAGTGAAAACATTCGACTGGTCATTTTTTATTAGTGATTACTGAACGAACGTTAAACACCTGAACAATATTTCACCAATGTGACACTTTTCTTGCGCTCAGTAGTGCATTTGAGTTGCAGACAGTGTGATTTAAGTGAAACGGCGGCCCCAGTCTTGCAGGATGTGGAAAGGCAGATGATCCTCACTGTCAGTTTCTGAAAGACTGGACTGCCACAAACAACAGCACAGTGAAAGAAAGGCACGAGAATAACATGCAAGTTAAGAACCATCGACAGCAGCATCAGTTTCAGAGAAGTGCTTCCTGGCATTTCTGTAACACAATACTGAACAGGATCGCTGGTTAAGCAGTCGCACTTTTGTGCGTCACACTTTCACAGGGGTGACGGTTACGTCTGTCAGGTCCATTTGTGGGCATTCGGCGCTCAGATCCGCGCTAGGGTCAGTGGTGTCCATCATGCTACAGTCTGAGGAGTCGCTAGGCTGCGCGCACGGCCTCGCTCTGTCCTGAGACACTGTCTGCGGTGAGAGGAACGATGGCTCGCGGGCTGCTTCGGATTCTGCAGATCCCACAGCTTCTTTGGCCTGTCGAATGCAGTTGAGCCACTGCTGTTTGTTGAAGGCGTCGCTGGCCTGGAAACAGTGCGTCTGCAGCTGTCCTCCGCTGCGAAACGCCACCCGGAAAAAGTTCTTGGCTGGACAAAAACAGAGATTGACATGTTTATAGCAGCTGTTGTAGAGCAGGCATGTATAGTTCTGAACTGTGTGAGGTATTCAAAATATATAAATGGAGGCAGCTGTTTTTGATGCCACAGACTTCAGCAGGGTTTCCGTGGGTCTTAAAAAAAAGTCTTAAATTGCTTTACCATGAATTAAGGCCTTGAAAAGGTCTTAAATCAGAGCAGCAAGTCTTAAATTCATTATCATGGCATTAATTTTCGTGAGGGATTGTTTCCTTGTGTTTCATTTTAAAGTGAAGCGAAAGCGTAATTTCTGTGCTACATGGCTTAGGTCGCTCAATATTCATTAAACAATATGCGGTAGATGGCGGTATTTGCAGCTTCATCTGTCAGTCACCTGAAGTAGAACTTGTCGTTTTGATCTTTTTTTTAATAATAATAAAAATCATTTAGTTCAGTTAGAGAACAGACAATACAATTAAAACTGAACGCGGCTGCTCAATGCAGTGTGGCGAACAACAGTCGTATCACAGATCAGGTTTCATTTATCACCTGCAGAGAGTAAGTTGAGCTGACTGACAAGAAGAGAGAGGCGAGAAAGACAAGACAATGGCAGAAGAGTTTCAAAACGAAATGCAACTAAATGAACTAAAAATGAACAAACTAAAAACAAACAACTGCTTGACGCCGAATTGCCGCTAATTTGAAAGTGAAAGTAAAATGTGCACAGTGCTTTTACCAAAGGAAAGCGAGGAAAAGAGGGAAAACTCAAACTAAAAACAATTGCTAGATGCTGAATTGCTGCTAATTTGAAGGTGAAAGTAAAACTCGAACTATACTTAGAGAACATACTGCTGTATTGTTTTCCCTTCGATTTTTTTCCTTAAATTTTCTTTAGTTGGTCTTAAAATGGTCTTTAAAAAGTCTTAAATTTACCCTCATAAAACCTGCTTAGATATACTACTGATTGAAAGTTTGGCATAATTAAGATTTTATGTTTCTTTTGTTTATCAAAGCTGCATTTTTTATTCAAAATATAAATCATAAATCTGTAATACTGTTAAATATTAATACAATTTAAAATTATTTCCACGTGATTATATTTTAAAATGTAATTTAGTGCTGTTAATTTTCAGCATCATTTCTCTAGTCTTCAGTGTCACATGATCCTTCAGAAATCATTGTAATATATGGATTTTGTTGCTCAGGAAACTTTTCTTGTTATTATTATATTAGTATATATTGAAAAGAAGTTATTGCTACTTAATATTTCTGTGGAAACCCCAAACTTTTGAATTGTAGTGTATATACCCTAATAAAAAAGTATATATTTTAAATGCATTTAAGTAAAGTTCAAATCTATTAACATATTTACTGACATATTGCTCAAGACTTACTGATATAAACATTTTAATTTAACTTTATTTGGAGTACTACTTGTGCACAATGCACATTTCTTAATATTAAACTTAAAATGTGTTTTAATGTCACTGCTGATGATCTTTGAATAACATCAGTTTTTAAATGCAAGTATACTTGCAATAGTTCCATCACAATCAAATATACTTCAGTATATCTTTAGTTGCACTTCAGCACTACTTTAAGCCAATTAAAGTGCTTTAAGTACAAAATTAGTTGTTCTAATTTAGCAGACTTTAAATATAGCAGTTTAGTATACCAAATGTACAGTTGCATGGTATTTTTATTTAGTACATAAATATATAAATGTATTTGTAGTATACTTAGCATGAAATTTCAAATACATTTTAGTATATTTATTTTCACTAGGGTAGGATTTAATTAATTAAATCAACTTTTCAGTAAGAATGCATAAAATTTACAGGAAAGAAATTTGTTACAAAAGATTTCCATTTCAAATCAGTGCTGTTCTCTTAAATTTTTTATTATTCAAAGAATCCTGAATCACATTTTCCACAAAAATATTAAGTAGCAAAGACATTTTCCACCACTGATAAAGAGAACCATTATTAATATTTGAGCAACAATAATTGATAACTGCAGCAAATGTGTCACCGCAAAAAATACATTTTAAAATATATTTGGTAACAATTTACAATAAGGTTCATTAGTTAACTACATTAGTTAATTTCAGCATTTACTAATGCATTATTAAAATCATAAGTTGTGTTAACATTAGTTAATGCACTGTGAACTAACATAAACAAACAATGAACGACTGAAAAAAGATTTATCTGAGATTAAAAAAGATTTGTAACAGTGTAATGTATTGTTCATTGTTAATTCATGTTAGTACATTAACTACTGTTAACAAATGACACCTTATAGTAAAGTGTTACTATACATTTCATTAGAAAACAGTTCTTTTAAACTATATATTGCTGTTTACAAAAAAAAAAAAAAAGATCAAATTAAATGTCTAAACCTTTGACTGGTAGTGTATGATGATGCCCTTATGAAGGGCACTCTTCCTGAAAAGCAGCTATATATTTTAATGCACAAAGACTAATATAATGTGTCAGTTTCTTTAAACTTTAATGTGGACCGCCTGGATTTCCTGGTCCTTAACAGACAATTCAGAATTTTGTTCCCCCTCACATTTTAAATATCCTGGCCATTTTTAGGACTTTTAGTGCAATTCTTGCCCCAAGCCCTGATGAATTTCTGACTCACTCCGCTCATTGTTGCTGAAGGCTCCTCTGATGGATCCACCCAGTCGGATCTCTCCATCCTGCAGGTCTTCCCACTCCAAGTCTCTGACGGGGATCGGCTGCCGGTAAAGCTGATACCACAGCTGCTCATTCTGGGTGATGGGCCGTGTGATCACCAACACGTCCTGAAACAGGAACACATGCAGCTTCTGCAGAAAGAAAGAGACAGATTTTAGTTTGTTACTGAGTACATTTCCTTAATAATGTTGATGCAAATGTATTTTTAACTTTCAGCTGCATAATTTGTCACTGTAGCAGTAAAATGACTTCTCTAGTTAGGGGTAGCTGCCCTAATTAGAACATGTGCCGTATATTTTATTTTGAAATTAAAAGCATGAG
Organism: Cirrhinus mrigala; assembly: GCA_036247105.1. NCBI lineage: Eukaryota > Metazoa > Chordata > Actinopteri > Cypriniformes > Cyprinidae > Cirrhinus > Cirrhinus mrigala. The sequence continues at coordinate 46,924,567 of CM070028.1, read as the reverse complement.
AGAAAATGTTGGTTTCACTGCAAATTTTCAAAAGTTGTGTAGGATCAAGTGTTGCTACCGGCCCATGGTCAGATCAAAACTTTGATTTTTGAGAAGTCCTACAACGATTTTTCCAGAATCTGCTGATAAAACTAGTACATTTTGATATTTTTAAAATTCAGTGGTTTTATTTAATGAAATATTAAGCATTTGCATTAAAAAAAGCATGGAGTCTTCAATAATAGAAAAGTCACTGAAATAAGAAATGCCATCAAAAAGTTTTTTTTTACTTTTTATTTAATCAAAATTCAACTATAAATGCACAAAAAAAGAATTTTTTTCAACAGTGATAAAGGGACACTCATCACTGAATTGATTACGCATCATAATGAGGTCATATATTTACAGTACATTATGGGCAGTAAATGTTACATTTGTAACACGTTTTGTGTTAATTCTCAATCAACAGAATCTGCAATAAACTTCATGTTCTTGTTTTTGTGAGGCCTTTGACTAAAATGTCTGGCTCAGATTGTAACTTCTGGCCAAGAATCACACACTTGCAGTGGAAGAAACCCACTGATTGACTGAAGCAACAACCAACCAACCAACAGTTCTGTGTGTGAGACCAAATAAAAGTTTTGTAATACTTTTCAGATTTAAGGCCACTATTCTGTGAAATCCAGTGACTAGTTCTTAAGGAACGTGAGGACACATCCCTTTTTTCTGGGTTTTATTCAATCACTCCTGACTGACAAATTGCTAAGTCTCAGAAACAGGACAAGACTGAAGTTCTTACAACTCCTCTGTTGTTCTTGAGACCTCCGTGGCAGCTGAGGATCCGCGAGCTGTCGATCAGCAGATCTCTCTGACCGCTTTCTAGATACAACAAGCGATCTTTATAGTAACGGCACTCCGACTCGCCCGTCTGTGTGTTAATATCAGCCACGATGCTCTGGATCATGTTAATCTATGAAGACAAAGCAGCAAAGAAAAGAGACAGAAATTAGACCACACACAGCACTGCAGTATGTTGTAGACAGATGCGTTTTTATTCAATTTTGTGTGTGTACGCAATACAGGAGTCACTCTTAAATTTGCAATAAGGTTTTGTTATCTCACAGCTGTGAACTTGGATGCCAAAGGTTAATCACGCTATTAGATTTAATGTAATTTGGTTGTCACTAGCTGAATCAACTATGCATAAAGAACGAGATGATATTTTCTTTTCATTTAGGAACATGAAGGTAGCAGTAACTCACAGCTTCATCGAGGTGCTGGCGGTCGGGGTGGTCGTTCGGCGTGTGTTTGAGGATCTCGCGCAGCAGCAGCGGGTATTTGACCAGTCGACTGCGCGGGATGTCCAGGAAGTTCCAGAGGTCCAGTTTGCGACTGAAGGGTGATTCAAGACAGCGCTGGAGGAAGTCGTGCACCCGATGGTCCTGTTTCTTATGGTCCAGCAATGCTTTGGCAGCTACCTGGTTACTACAGTAGCCGTTGTAGGTTTCAAGACAAGGAAGCTACAACCAGAAAGAAAGAGACATAATCAGTGTCCAGTCCTGCTCCTGGAGGACACGCTCTTGTTGGCGAAAAATATCTTCTATCACACATTTGTGTGTGTTTTTTTTTATTTTTGCCTTTATTATAACAGAATAGTGTAGAGATGACAGGAAGCGAAATGTGAGAGAGAGAGGAGGCAGGATTCGAACTCGGGACGACTGTAGCACAACAGCGCGCTGCCCACGAGGCTATTGGCACCAGCTTCATTTGTTTTTCAAAGAGGAAGAAAAGTCTTACGTGTTTGAAATAATGATAACAGAATTTTTATTTTTTGGTGAAGTATCCCTTTAAATAAACTGGATACTCCATGCACTTATTATGACCAATGTATCTGTAATTTTCGCTTTGATGTGTTCAGTGTAGACTGCCAGTGTGTGCACAGAGTAAGTATCCTGTAGCTGTTGCATTGTACAGTTGTACCCTTATTATTGTGGTGCAATTTGGGATATCCAGTATAGTTTCGGACACCACTACCAATGGATTTCACCTCAAATACTGCACTATGTAAGGGTATAAAAGTTTATTTCAAACACAGCTGATGATTCAAACTTTGACATTTCTTTTGCCGTTTAAAATATTTATGGCGGTTCGTCACTGAGTTATTGATTCTTAATCATTGTCTGTGACGGACCTCCGGCAGGAGGATTTTATCCAAATGTATTGGCTGGCGAGACACCTCCAGTCAGGGTTGCCAGGTTATCACAACAAAACCCGCGTTTCAAGGGAGTCCCTCATTAAAAATCGTGTTCAGGGGGATAAAATACATGTTCTTTTGTCTGGGTTCTTTTGTCTGGGTACTCTAATTATTGTGGTGCATTATGGGAAATCCAGTATAGTTTCGGACACCACTAAAAATGGATTTTACCTCACATATTGCACTACATAAGGGTATAAAAGGCGATTTCAGACACAGCTAATGATGTAAAATTTGACATTTCTTTTGCTGTTTAAAATATTTGTGGCGGTTCATCACTGAGTTATTGAATCTTAATCATTGCTTGTGACGGACCTCCGGCAGGAGGGTTTTATCCAAATGTATTGGCAAGCGAGACACCCCCAAACAGGGTTGCCAGGTTTTCACAACAAAATCTACGTTTCGAGGGAGTCCCCATTGAAAATTGCATTCAGGGGGATAAAATACATGTTCTTTTGTCGGGCTTCCCCTGTTAAATTCGCATTTCAGGGGCTAAATATGACATTTTTTGGGGTCACTTCGACCCACAGACATCAAAAAGACTTGGCAACACTGCCCCCAAACACAATAAAATTTATATGACATGACTCCAAAACAGATTTTTTTTTTCTTCTAAGATTAATTTTTGGTGTTTTTGCCTTTATTACGATAAAGGAGCAAAGTAGGAGAGAGAGGGGGAGAAAGCCGGGATTTGAACTCGGGACACCTGTAGTGCAATAGGACTATATGTCGGCCCGCAAGGCTATCGGCGCCAACTAAATCTGAACAGATTTTAAAACGCTAAGCATAATACACTTGGCATAAATGATTAACAGAGGAAAAACTGGTAATCAAATACTGAATAACTAAGGATCACACACTACCAGACTTTCAGGTTGTTCTGAACACAACAAACTTGCATAAACAAAACATGCCCCATTTCTAAGAAACGCAAGACAAAACAGTATGTATTTTAAAATCAGCAGCCTAAATCTTTTCATCGCTGTTCATCAGATGGAGGGAACTTCATAATACAAGCATGGCAGTGAGATGATCTTACCCAGTCTACCAGGATATGGCCCACGTGATCTGTCGAGCCGTCCGGCTTTCTGGCCTCTCGTAGTCGACTCAGCAAATCTATGAGATCAGAGAAACAGCTCAGGTCTTTTGTCACCACTTTAATGTGTGATGCAACCTATGACATTGACAAAGGACTGGCCTATAATAAGTGTTTTCATACATACGATAATTCATGTGAACTGATCCACATTTATGCACTTAGCAGATCCCTTATTACAAAAAGACATCTAATAGAAGAGCATGAGCAATTTGTCACAGTCAACAATATTTGCAGTATACAGTTGCAATCAAAATTATTCAACCCCCTTGACCTGCAAGACATTTTGCTGCAGAGAACAAAATTTTCTGAAAACAATTTAACAAAGGCATCAGTGCACTATTGGAGAAAGTTTATTAATACACATTTGAGTAATTCTCAGAACGTAAGTTGATGAATAATGAAAAAAAAATCGAATTGGCTCTAAACGTTCATGTTCAAAATGATTCAACCCCCAAAAGTAACATTTGTTGCAGAGCCTTTTGTTCTATATAACCTCCAATAAATGCTGCTCAAAAGTGCTTAGAAGCTTCTGTCACCTCTCTACTGCAATCTTGGCCTATTCCTTGGCTGAAAAAGCTTTCAAATCACTGATAATCTTTGGTTTTGACATTGCCACTGCTTTCTTCAAATTCAACCAAATATTTTCAATGAGAATTAAATCTGGAGACTGAACAGGCCACTCAAGAACATTCTATGATTGATCCCTGAACCAAGCATAAGTAGATTTGAATGTATACTTTGGGATGATTGTCCTGCAGGAAAGCCCATTGATGATCAGCTTCACTCTTTGCACCAAAAGCATCACAATTCTTGCCAAAATGGCCTGATACTTCAAAGAATCTATGAAATCCTTCATATGGTCATGATATCCACTTCCTGCTACAGTAAAACAACCCCATAACAGGACTGGCCCACCTCCACGTTTGACGATAGAGATGGTGTTCTTCTGCTTATAAGCTTTGCCTTTTTTGCTCCAGACATACCGCAGATCCATAGGTCCAAAAAGTTCCAGTTTGGTCACATCACTCCATAAAACCTTCTTCCAGAACTCCACAGGTCTATCCAAATGAATTTTAGCATGTTCAAGTTGGCCTTTTTGTTCTTCTTTGTCAAGAGTGGTATTCAGCAAGATTCCCCAACACAAAGGCCGTACTTGTCTAGTGTTCATCTTATATTCGGCATTGAAATGTTTTTCCTTCTTTCGTCAGGTCATCTTGCAAGTCTTTGGCTGTACATTGCAGGTTTTTCTCAGTTGCTCTGATCAAACATTTTATAATCGTGTTCTTTTTTTGTTCAACACTTTCAAAGGTTTTCTGGTACAAACACATTTTACACTAAGGAATAAGGCTGCCAGCTCTGTCTCTAGGGAATATTAATGTCTTGAAAGTCTTCATGTAGCCTTGTACTTTCTTAAGTAATAAAATTATTTCTTCTCTATATCTTCTCTATAGAGCTCTGTTGACTTTGCCATATTTGTTACTCAACTTCAGCACATGCATGGGCTAAATGTATGTATGTGTAACAGCCCAAGCTAATTCTGTTTTTAATAGAGTTTCTAAAAGCTTAATTGTGTTTTAAGATAATTTTGTTCCCTACCATAAAAATAAGTGACTTAAAAACAACAATGTTGAATAGGGGTTGAATAATTATGTTGTAAAAGCTGTAAAAAAAATCCTATAACTCAAAAACATTACATTAGATATTGACATTATCACTTGTAATATTTCAGTAAACTGTTTAGATGCAATTTTTATAAAGTCCTGGATCTTCAGAAAAGCTTGTATTTGTAAAGTACTGCAGTCTCTGGGGGGTTGAATAATTTTGATTGCAACTGTATAATGCCACATTTATTAGAAAGCTAGAGCAGATGATAGATGCAAGTGTGAGTGGTTAAAGTGGCTTCTAGAAAGTGATTGTTTCAGCTGTTCTGGTGAAGGTTTTGGACAGCAACATTATGCCTCGTGGTGAAGAGACAACAGAGTTGCAGATCTGATTTAGTTGCTTTGGCATGTTTTTATTGTGATCTTCTGTGCTGCATAATAAAATCCACTTAAATTAAAAATCAATATTCCATCTCCATTTGCTTAAGCAGTCAAGCTGCATCATGACTGGCTTACCATACAACTTTGTGTTCTGATTTGATGTTGTTGTGTCCCATTGCACAACTGCTCATTTTCGCTTTGGATAAACAAATACTTGGAGCTGGAAATGTGTCACATTTCGCCACACTGAAAAACACACACAGATGTGAACACATTCAGTTCACGCTCACCTTCATGCAGTGGAATGAGGGAGTCCAGCGTGCCAAAGATTTGATTGAGTTCATGTTCTGTCATAATAGACAGCTTCAGCATGGGGTCGTGATACGCCTAAGATGAAATCACACATCAGAAAGAGAGACACTCAAACCTGCTCAAAGCAGAACTGATGAAATATTTGGAAATCGGACTGAAAAACATGATGAGAATTAGAACAGAATGTAGAAACAGAGACATCACACAGTCATATGCTGGAGCAGCGTTTTCCAAACGGAACAAAGAAATGTAAAATTAATAAATAAAATAGGTCTGCAGTTGAAATAAAACTGAAAGTGCAATAAGGCTGTGATTTAGTCTGATTTGCATGTTTCAGAGTGAAACTGTTTACTTGTCTTCTGTGTTCAATATTTTCAGATGTTGTCAGTGTCTCGAAGCAGCTCGCTTCACGGTAAACACTGACTTAAAGATTTTCCCCCAAAATAAACACTTGAGCGTTAAAAGTTTAATGTGAAATCAAATATAAGAGATATTAGTATAGTAACCTGTAGTGCAAAATAAAAGTATTATCAAATACTATTTTTTTTTCTCTTCTTTTTTACATTTTGGAGATTTTATAAACCGGGGTAAAACCAGGATTTATGGTTTTCATGCAGTGATGTAAAAAGCAGAGTATATGTACCTTCTTGGCCAGTTTCAAGTCCTCAATCAGGTCCTGTTCTCCCTGAGAAAGCTCAAAGATAGCCTGACGAATAGATGACAGGAAAGAAACAACAAAAGAAAAGAAACTTCAGTAAGATGTATAAACTTTTTGTGTTTGAAATAGGATGAAATAGGATGCATCTTTTAGACATTCTGCTTGTACTGTAAATAGCATTTAACCATTTATAAGTCAAATTTTTACATGCATTACCCTGTGGTAACTGGTCCAAGTCAAAAGTCAATCTATCCTCAAGACTATATGATATCACGGGATAAATTATGCACCAAGGATAAACGCTTATAATTCGGACAAACAAACAGCCCCACTTAAACTCACGTCATTGGTAAAGTCAGACATCGGCATCAGCCACTCAAATCAACAGTGCAAAGTTTACAAGCATCCAATGGTACTTTCATAGTACTTCCAGGAAAATACAGTGCTTTGCAAAAGTATTCATACCCCTTCATTTCTGAAAATGTTTTATGTTTGTTATGTAGATTCCTTTTTTTTCCTCACATCAATGCACACTCCATACACCATAATGACAAAGCACAAAACAGGTTTGTAACAACTTTGCAAATTAATTAGAAATAAAAAACTGAAATGATTCCACTGCATAAGTATTCATACCCTTTTCTGGGCATTCATTCGAGTGGAGTTAACCTGGGGCAAATTCATTTGAATGAGTATGATTTGAAAAGGCACACACCTCTTAATAAAAGGTCTAAGAGCTGAAAATGCATATCAGAGCAAAAACCAAGCCCTAAGGTCAAAAGAACTGCCTGTAGAGCTCAGAGAGGATTGCATCAAGGCACAGATCTGGGAAGAGTTCAGAAAAAATTTCTGCTGCATTGAAGGTTCACAGAAGCATGTAGTCTCCGTTACCCTTAATTGAAGAAGTTTGAAACAACCGGGACTCTTCCTAGAGCCTGGGCTTGAACCCAGTCAAACATTTTTGGGGAAACCTGAAAATGTCTGCCAGCTCCCATCCAAGTTGACAGAGCTTCAGAGGTGAAGAGGTGAGGAGAAGAATGGCAGATAACTGCCAAATGCAGATGTGCAAAACTTATCGCATCATACCCAAAAAGACTTGAGGCTGTAAAGGTGCTTCACCTAAGTACTGAGTTAAGGGTATGAATACTTATGCAAATACATATTTCAGTGTTTTATTTTTAATCAATTTGCAAAGTCACAAATTTGTCATTTGCTTTGTCATTATGGTGTCTGGAGTGTACATTGACGTGGGGAAAAAAAGTAATTTAAAGCAGTTAGGCTATTTGTTATGTTGCATGGGACTGCAACATAACAAAATGTGAAAAAATGAAGGCATATGAATACTTTTGCAAGGCACTGTATTTAAAAGTTCAACTGAATATGAGACTGTCCTGACCACAAGTGTTCCGCAGCGGTAACCAATCAGATCTGAGTGTGGGTTTGGACTATGGTGAAGTCACCTCTTGTCTCTTGATCTCTTTGGAGGACAGCATATGTCCCAGGCCCACATCGAATGTCTCGCTCCACAGCTTGCTGTCGCGGCGTTTGGTGATGGCTGGCGCTACCTGCCTGGCCCACGGCCGTGGTGCCATGATCTCCGGTCTGCAGTCACTACGGAAACTGATGGAGCGCTAAAGTGAACAGGGAAAACAGTTCAATAAACTCTTCCATAAAAATTAGATTTTTCCAACTATTATTTCATATGTCAGGCTTATAAGCTCTCTAATGAACACCAATCTGTGCCTAATAAAAGAACTGGTACAGCAAACATTGACAAGTTTGCTCTCATGCAGTTGTTTCAAAGTTCTATTTCTTGTAATTTTTTAAAATAATTTCTGACTTCAAATACTTATTGGAAACATCTAAATGTGTCAACACAATAAGAACTCATCAGCTTTATAGGAGCCAGTTGCATAAACTTAGCGTCTATGCTAAGACAGTGTCTTAAGAACTAGTTTGACCAACTAGCAGTTAACTAAGAGGTAATCAGTCTTATATTTTGGATTCAACTTGATGTAAATCAGGGGTGTCAAACTCAGCCCTGCAGAGTTTAGATGCAAGCCTAATTAAACACACCCGGTCCAACTAATCAAGTGCTTCAGGCTTAATTGAAAACTGCATAGAATGTGTGTTGGAGCAGGGTTGGAACAAAACACTGCAGGGCTGCGGCCCTCCAGGAACTGAGTTTGACACCCCTGATGTAAGTTTTTATGTAACCGAATGTTAAAATTTTTGCCAAAAAAAAATTAGATGACTAACTCTTAAGACTAGTCTAAACCTTTTATGCAACTGGCCCCAGAGCAGAAGGGATGAAACGCTAGCACATCTATAATAAGTTAAGACAGGTTAATGGAGCAGATCCTGCAGGCAGGCCTGTACCTGCAGCGTCTGTCCGATGCGTTTGAGCGGAGCAGCTTTGACTGGAGGGATGAGACTCGCCAGCGACGTCACTCGAGACAGAGGCTTCACCCGCTTGGTGCTGGGCTCCTGAAGATCAAAAACACGACAGATATGAACACCTCACACCTGCAGCCATTGAAGATTACACCACTCATGTGGTCATGAGGCTTCAGCCTGTCTGAGTGGCTCCGGGAAAATCTCCCACCAAATCTCCCTGTAGCATAATGTGATGCATACTCAAAGGTTATGATTAAAAGGTTTCCGCAAATATTTGCCTTAGCAGTCACAGATGTCTCTGATTCAGAGTGGTCTGACATCAGCTTTACTAGACATGTTAGGGTCAAAACTCTGTCTGTGCAAGTACGTAAAAAATTTTTTTCAGTGTTGTTTTGTTAGAAATTTGTCTGAATGCAATTCAAAACTAGTGACGGGCAAGTAAGTTCGACATCAGATCAGCCCATAAGCCTACTAGATTTGGTTCTCCTCCCTTATGTTCTAAATTTAAATTTTAAATTTCTAAACATTTTCTGTTTTACTAGATTCTGAGGAAAGACTGTGTCAAATGTCTTAATTTACAGCAATTTTGTATAGCCTTTAATGATGATATAGAATAAAAATCAATCATTAATCATTCATTTTGTATGTGTTTGTGCAGCTTTGTAATAGGTATAGCTTAGGGCCATATGAATTCAAATTCCGTTTTATTTTTTTCCAAAATCCGTTTTTTCCATTTGAATTTTTCTGGATTCAGTTTTTCCCCTGTTTTAATTTTTCTCATCTCCTTTTTAATGGTTAAATTTAATTTTTATTAATTCTGGTTCTGGCTATCAAATGAAGGCATAAAACAATAATTTCATTTATCTTTTAATTATTGAAAATTAAGCAAACAAAGGGGAATTTGCTATTAAAATTAAAACATGGAAGAAATGTTGTGTGATTATACCCTAAAAAAACAATGTTTGTTTCATTTTAGCAGTAGTAGTAATAGTAGTAATATATATCTGGCACAATGTCTTCAAGTTAAACCAGACTTTTATTTTGATGTTTTATTTAAATGTCTACCTTTACATTACATACATATAACGCTAGTTTTCTTAAAATGGAACGGTCAAATGCTCATGAAGTGACTCTCAGCAGATATTGTTCATGTATTTATGACCTCATTTAGCGAGACGACAGACACTCACCGCGAGCGTCAGGCGCGCTTCAGTGTGTGTAGTAAACAAAACCACTCGTCTGCTCCATTCATTAAAACAGACACACGCAGCGACCACAGTATAAAAGGACACCGGTAGAGCAGGACGGCCGCTTCTTCGTCTGAAGCTCACATCCTGAAGCATGGCCCCGAGCCTAGAGGACGCAGTGTCTCGTTCCCTTCTCAGGGAACCAAGGTTACATACGTAACCTGAGACGTTCCCTTTCGAGGAACTCGAACTGCGTCCTCTAGGGGGCGCTAGGGGGAACGGTTATACCCACGCTGCCATGCTGAGGGGAGTGCCTGACTTCCGGAGAGACAGGCACTAAGTACCAACTCCCTAGGCCTTAAGGGAGTCGCCCCTAGGATAAAGTGATGGCTGTCAGTGACATATCCCCTACGGCCAGAGCTTAGGCTGCATACCCAACTTACCTGTAGGGCAGATATCGGCCCGGGGTAGAGCCCAAGCTTGGAAACAAAGTATTCCTTTAAGGGGATACGGCCAGAAGCCTAGGATACCCAGGTTGGCCTGTCACACAGGGGCTACTGCAGCCCTGCACGACTCCCTCAGAAGTCGTACACAGAACGCAAGTGGTAACTCCCTGCTCAACCCGGTTGAGCGAGCATAAAATGCGCACCGGAACTAGGGCGCGTAAAAACCGTTCTTTTAGCCTGGCAGAAGCTCTGGAGATGGACCCGAGACGACCGGGTTTTAGACCACCTCGAGAAAGGGTACGGGCAATAGCGCGTGAATCCCTACCATAAAGGATTTTAGAATGGACGCAGAACACCGGTGCCTTCCATACCACAGCGTGGATTTTAGAAAAGTGCCCAAAGGTTAACGTGTGCACTTACCATATACATGGATTTGAGAAAGTGCCCACAAACGTGTGGGCCTATTTTTAGACGTACCGTTGAGAAACGGTGGAATAAGAAGACCCTCAGGGTGAGGGGAGCACTGCCGGCTTAACAAGGCTCTAAGGGGAAGGCAGTAGGGGCGCATCTAGCCGCCCAATTAGGCAAAGCTCAAAGCAAAACCCTCAAGGAGAGGGGAGCACAAAGATGCCAAGCAGATAGAGGCCGCGGCTATCTATCCACTAAAACTGCCAAGAGCCGATACACTTAGCCACACAGGATAAGGCAGTGTATCGCGACAGGCTTCTACTCCCATGGACAGGAGGAGCCACTGATCCCCCCAGGGGGACGAGCTCAGAGACCCTTTCCGTAGAAAGGGGAGCATCACCGTGCCCTGTACAGAAGCCTTGGATGAGATCTGACCCGCGAAAGTTCCCTTTGGCCTGGGGAAGGCAGTAAGGGCGAACCTCAGTTGCCCAATGGGGCAGTGCTCAGGTAAACCCTCGATGGGAGGGGAGCACCCTATGCAGTAGCCGCAGCTAACTGTCTAATAATACTGCCCTGAAGCTGATATACGTACCAAGGAAAGGTAGTGTATCGAGACCGGGTTCCACTCCCGAGACACGGGAGGGACACCTGATCTCTCCAAGGAAGACGAACTCTAGCAAAAACCCTTTCCGCAGAAAGGGGAGCATCGTCGCACACTCCCAGGAAGAGATACGGGGATCAGAAATGACGGGGAGCCACCTCTACAAGACTGCACAGAAAGCAGTCACATCCCCAGCCCTCAGGCTGTTCTGTGGGTAACCTCTCAAGGGGCATAAGCCCTTCTCACCCCACACAGACCTATGCTTACCTCCTCGATGGAAAGCACGGGCCCTGCTCTACCAAGACCCGCAGAGCCTTGGGACCAAGGGCCAAGAATGCTTAGCTGAAGGCTCCTCGGAGCACTCAGAGGGTTTCCACAGAAACAGCTCTGACTTGAGAAACAGTGAAATAGCGTGACCAAGCCCACTCCTCGGAGGGGCGACCGCTAGATCACCAGATGGCATAGGTAGGAGGTCTGTGTGAAGGGCGGAAACCCCGCAACCGAAGCCCCTCAGGGCAGGATGAAGACAGAGGGTCTCAACCCGGTGGTCAATGTGTCTATCCAAAATGTCCAGGAGCTCCCTGTGAAAAGAGATTCTGAAGAGCTTACCCAGACGTAGGACCGAAGTCCTAGTTTTTCTCAGTGCTGTAAAGGGAACCTGAAAGCTTCCTATTCGAAAACGGGAGGCAGACCCAGGCAAGCAGCCCATAACCATGATTGAAGATCAGAGGGGGGTGCTCGAAGAGGACCTACCAAGGAAGGCACAAAAACAGGACCCAATTGTATACAGCATGGTAGACACATTAAACATGAGTCGTACTCACCCCACCATGGTTCCTGCGCATAACTCCAGAAGACTCAGAAAATCCTTCTGAGAAACCATCTAGACCATTACTATGACCTGTCGGGGGAGATTAAGAAGAGACCAGGTTATAGGGGAGTACAGCAAATCATAAAAAATGGGCTGTCTACCCTGCTTTCATTTTTCGTAGGGGAAGACAGCACTCACCTGATTACCTCAAAGAGATCGCTTATTAGAAACCCTAAAAAGGGGAGCGACCACTGAGCTAGAAATATGATTCATAGTTAGACATGAAAAATGGATCGAACTCACCCATCCATGGTTCCCGTTTCGATCAAACTGTGAGAGGAGGCCGAAAGGCCGAGCCAGACCATCAGTAAAGGTTGCTTTTTAACAAAAAAGCCAACCTAAAACATCATAGGTCCGGCAGGGGTGCGCAGGAAAAGTACCACCAAACCTCAGTCAGGTGGAGAGACTAATATGAAGGGGGAATTAAGAGGAGGGAGACAGGAGCCCCCAAAGGAAGATAAGCAGAAGCTATCTTCTACTCTGACCCCGGCGAGCACGCTGTCTCGTCTGGATCACTTCCCTCAGGTCCTGTCTACCTCCTCTAGACCCACGCTTCCTCCCGGAACCACCCGCAGGTGGGGGAGGGGCGCGAGTGGCCACACTAGTCTTCTGGGCCTGTCTTCGTCCCTCAGAACGAGACGGGCCAGGACCCCCATACTGTTCGGGCTCAGATCTGGACCTTCGTGGAATGAAGGTTTTGAAGGCCGCTGAGCGCGCCCTCGCCTCCCTGAACTTCTCAACCACCGTCTCAACGGAGGTACCAAAAAGTTCGGAAGGCGAGACTGGTGCGTCGAGAAGAAAGCCCCTCTCTTTCTTCCCGAGGTCAGCCAAGTTCACCCACAGATGTCTCTCCGTAACCACCATGGCCCCCATAGACCTGCCCATGGCAGTGGCGGCCTGCTTGGTGGCACGGAGAGCGAGATCCGTGGTGCGGCGCAGCTCAGCAACTTCGTCCGGGGAAAGACCCTGACCCTTATCCAGATCTTTCAGCAAGTCAGCCTGGTAGGCTTGAAGCACCGCCATAGTGTGCAACGCACCCACAGCCTGACCTGCTGCTGCATACGCCCTGCCATTCAAACGAGATGTTACTTGAAGGGGAATGGATGGCAGGGAGGGAGTCTTCAGGGAAGATGCCTTACCTACAGAGAGATAGCTGGCCAGCGTCTCTTCTACAGGTGGCATCCTCTGATAGCCGTGCTCACGCATCCCCTCAATATTCGCATAATTAGAGTGCGGAAAATTATGGATGCGTGAGGAAAACGGCCTCTTCCATACCTTCTCGATCTCCGTATGCAGATCGGGAAGGAATGGAAGACTCACCTGGGCCGGGAGGTTATGATCAGAAAGATAGCGCTCATCGAGACGACCCCGAGGCGCCACCTCTCTGGCTCGCTTCCACGGCAAGTCAAGCCTTACCGTGGCGCGATCCATAACCTCCAACAGCTCCTCGTATGCAGGGCAGGAGATTAGAAAGGGTTCAGCCTCAGCTTCCTCATCTTCCAACATCTCCTGCTCTTCTTGGGAAGGACCCAACAGAGCACTAGCTGCTGGATCGGATGATGTAAGAGAAACAACATCATCGTCAGCCAGCAGCTCGTCCTCGCCCGCGACTGACGCGCGTGAAAGGGAAAGTCCCTTTTTTAGCTCGTCAGCGAGGTCCACCTGGGATCCCCACGAGCTCATTTTTCTCCGTGCCTCAGCAGCGGAGGGTCCTGAGCCACGGGGAACAGGTGGCTGTCCCTCTTCCCTCGAGAAGAGAGACAGACGAGAACGGAGCTTTCTCATGGGAAAAAGCTCACAGTGCACGCAGACTGCCCCCTCGAGGACGTCGCGTGCATGCTCCTCGCCCAAACAAAAGACGCAAAGATCGTGCGTGTCATCGGGTGTCAAATAACGAGGACACGGATCCACGCACTTTCTAAACGCCTTACTAGTGCTAGCCATATTTTTCCAAAGAAAAGGGGTCTCTTACCGTTTTGCTACACACTCCAGACAAAGAGTCAATGAAGACGAAGAAGAGGCCGTCCTGCTCTACCGGTGTCCTTTTATACTGTGGTCGCACCGGTAGTGACGCGCCGGCAGCGACGAGTCGCGCCGGCAGTGACGTCATAGGCTGTCGCCGGCCAACTTTGTTGTTGTTTTGTATATATACTTCAGACACGGGTCACGCTGACGGCGTTCCCCCTAGCGCCCCCTAGAGGACGCAGTTCGAGTTCCTCGAAAGGGAACATGCAGGATTCACATCTAAATGGCATTTTTGCTGCGTGATATTTACAGATACTAGTCCATATTGCAGTTTGATTTAAGTGTAATGACCTACTTTTGATTAATTCGTTCAAACTTTAACAAATTCCATGACATTCTGCGTTATTCAGTAAATTCCGTTTTTATGACTGGATTCCGCGATTCCGTCCCCGTTTTCCGCATCGCGGAAATCATAGGGCCCTAGTATAGCTACTTCATTTACTAAATGCAGTATACTCAATGGAATTTAAACATCCAGTATGAACAGGAAAGCACTTAATACTGAATGCAAAAAAATGTGCTTTTAAGGTAGGAACAGAGATTGCATTTCACAAATGCTTACAATCCATCTCAAGTGATCCAGTGGAGGTTGGAATGTAAAATTATTTACACAGCAATCTACTTTACATTATTTGAACCACTTAAATCAGAATGACCCCTATAACAAATATTTTCCGTGTTCTTGCAGTGCAAAAATGTACTGTTATTTAGAAATGATGTCTATTGTCTGAATAAAAATGTCTAAACAATCTGTAGTTTCTCAGTTTTACAAGTGTAACCATTATGGAAATTGTTCGTTTCATATATGTATAGAATTACACAGAAATGTTAATGTGTGTAGCTGATAAGCTTATTTGTGTGTGTGCATCTTCCCCTTTAAATTTCTGATGGCAACGTTAATCTTAATTTCCTGTTTCTTGCACCTCCTCTTCCCTTTCCGCACCGTCTCCAGGGTCGACAGTGGGTTTCTGTCAAGCTCTTATTAATCTAATGTCATCTTTACTTTAAAAATCACTTTAAAAGTTAGTTTTCCTGTTTAAATCATATGTATAACTTTATTTTTTCATGTATGTTTCATTATTTTCATGTTTTAATTTTAATTCAGTTTGTGAGCATGTGCTAATTGCACTGCACATCATCTTTCAGAAATGAAAAAAGGGGAATTGACACCATCTATAAACGCTTTTTCTGTTTTATCAGAGTAAAAGGAGAGTCGAAACGTCAGCTGATGTCAGTCTGGTTATTCTATCGAAAACACAACATAGACAACACCGGTTACACAACACTAACAAGACAATTATCAAGATTCAGGACTGAAATGAGGCTGCAAATGCAAAGCATGAAGACGAGC
This sequence comes from Cirrhinus mrigala, assembly GCA_036247105.1. Lineage (NCBI taxonomy): Eukaryota > Metazoa > Chordata > Actinopteri > Cypriniformes > Cyprinidae > Cirrhinus > Cirrhinus mrigala. Next base: position 46,908,997 of record CM070028.1, on the reverse strand, counting down.
ACACTGTTATCATATCAAAGCTTTCAATGTCTACTCCTCAACACAATCAGCAGTGTGCCTTATCATATCTATGTGGGACAGTCATACTGGAGTCTGGAGATCAAACACACACACACACACACACACACAAGGACATGCCATAGAAATCTACTGCTTCACATAAATTGGAGCTGTTCAGGATGTAGTTCTAAAACCAAAACATTCAAACAAACAAACATACATATGCATGTCATTTTTAAGCCACAAATGACAGTTTTCGATTTATGAGTTAAATAAGGATTGTGGTTAAAACGAACAAACAAAAAACACATAATTTATTTATTAATTTGCCGTCAGATGTGTCCAAAGACATGTTTGTCCCTAAATTATACTAAACTAAACCCATATAGACACTTAAATGTCTTATGCTAGATACTACAAAACTGATATGTGAAAAAAGCAACCTGATTGTATAATACACTGTACATAAATAACCATATTGCATAAGCTTTGAGCTGAAGATGTGGACAAGCTCCTCTGACTTGCTGAGGTTTGCTAATATGATTCTGCTTTATTTGACCAGATGCATAATTGTAGATATGGCTACTGGCCAAGCGTTCTGCACCGGTGCATCACTGCACTATAATATGATTGCTCAATATTTGCTCATGTAGGTCTGAATGTCCCTTCTAGACATGTGGCCTGATTTGTACGGGATCAATGGATGTGTATCATGGTTCATTGAGGGATAATGCTGATGCACAAAACTCCACTGCTACAAAGTACAACCAGATCCTTTGAGAATAAAATTGGCATTTAATAAAAACATGAAAAGACTCATTTTGAGAAATTAGACATTTTCTCACAAATTATGTTTTCCGTTGCGAAAAGCATGACTAATCGAGTGAATACATAGAATTTTACCAATTTATTCAAATTTGAACACCAATAGGCTTCACTCCAGATTAAATCCAAAACTTTTTTCCAAAGTTCCTGTGTTTCAAAAAACGCTTTGAAATAAATAAATGATAAAATGCTCGTGAAGTGTCTCTTGGAGCAGCTCTGGAGATTAAGTTTACAGGTACGTGGAGTGTCTAATATAGTGAGATGGCAGACGCTAAAAATATCACAATCGCCACGTGTACTTCAGCCTGTGTAGTAGACAAAATTGTGCCGCTCATTTATTGAGACACTCAGACTTCATATTTTAATAGCAGCCTTTTTATGTTTTAACTTAGTTCTACTTTTGATTTGATTTATCAAAATCCATGACATTCCGCATTATTCCGCAGTAAATTCTGATTAAATGAGATTCTGCAACTATATGATGAGAAGTGGTATGTTCCGTGCAGTAACAGGACTCTTTTTAACCTAACAAACTGTTCACATTACTACTCATCATTAATGACCGTAGTATGCAGTGTTGACATCTGACTCATAGTATGTGCTTTGAGTCTCCATCTCACACCTACAAACCCATTTCCTGTTTAGCTAATGGCTTATAGGCAGACAGCAAGCCCACAGGAATCTCAAAATAGCCCTTACATAACACATAACACCATGTCGCCCTATTGTGGAGAGGTTATCCTACAGTATGTGAGTCATCTAACAGAAACCCCGCCATTCACACAAACCAAACTAACATGACCTTAAAAACTCCTGAACACGTCACAGTTTTCTATAATTATTTACTACAGGCCAATACTACATGAGGTTATCCAACTTCTTACAAATTCTATTAAAACCCACACATAAACACAGACGCTACACAAGATGTATACAACACTGAACAACAAACAACTGAGCAACTATGATCTCACACATTTTCAGCCATATTGAATCTGGAAGTAATTTTAAAAACACATTAAACAAAGTGTCCAATATTACAAACCAAATTGACCATTCCAAAAGGAATTGCAACATTACAAATTTAATAAAGGGAAAAAAGTGATACCTTTTTGAGCATCTCATGAAAGCTCTGTACAGAAAGGTGAATTCATAAAAAAATGTTTTCTGTTGGTCAGCTCAGTAAATTTGCATGTCCAACCTGAACTTTATGATTATTCCATTTCAAATCAACCAAATTTCAGAAACTTCCCCAGCTCAAATTTTTGATTTTGCTAACATTTTTTATGAGACAAAAAGGCAGACATCTATAGAGATGAAGGCCAAAATATTAAATGTCATTGACGAATATTTACTGAGTAATCCAATATTTTGTAGAGGGAGGTCAAAAGGGCAATTTTCACCTGAGATTCAGAGTCAAGTTACAGGGAGTATAAATGACTTCAGAAAGATGGCAGCATCATTATCTTATTTTTATACAGAGATTGTTAGTTCTATTAGTAAAATCTGTTGACTTTATCAATCTTTGTTGCATTACGTGCCAATGGTAACCATTCAAAAATGGGGAAACAGCAAAAAGCCAAAGTTTACATGCCTGTAACTTAGATATTTTCCTTTTGCCATCTTTATTTTTAATGCCCTATGAGATTCAGTTCCAGAGATATTGGAATTTCATATTGGTAAATTGTTAAAATGTACACATTTTCAGTGGTCAAAATATGATACTTCTTTTCATGCAATTGTTTTGACAGAGGGAAACCGGATACAATTCTAATTTCAACATTATTTCTTCTTCAGACATTGTTCTTTTAATAAAATAAGTATCAGCTGCATACAAAGTGACCAACATTTGGCTATCGACCATTGAAAATGGGTAACATTCAACAATCTGGACATGGAGCCTCATTGAGATCACCATATCTCTGGGACAGATGTTGGGCCTTGAAAATTGAGATTCCAAAAAGAAAAGTTAATGAAGAACTAGAATCTAAAATCATACTGCGATATCTTTAATACTTCTTAAGTTGTAGGCACACGAACTTTGGAAAAAGAAAATTTATGTTAAATGCAGTTGTCTTGACAGAAAGAAACAAGATACATCTCTAGTTTAAACATTATATGTTCTTCAGACATTCCTCTACATCATAGAAGCATCATATTTTTTCAAACTGGCCCACATTTGGTTTTTGACCACTGAATGTGTGTACATTTTAACGATTTACTTCTGGAGCCATTCTGAAATTCAAGCTGCCCCCAGCTTAGATCTCACAGAGCATTAAAAATAAAGATACTTCTTGAGTTACAGGCATGGAAACTTTGGAGAAAAACTTGAAAAGTGCTGTTTCTCCATTTCTGATTGGTCACCATCGGCACAAAATGCAACAAAGATTGCTAAAGTCAACAGATTTTACTTACAGAACTAACAATCAAGTCATTTGTAACCCCCTGTAACTTCACTCTGAATCTCAGGTGAAAATTGTCATTTTGATCTCCCTCTACAAAATAGTGGATAACTCAGTAAATATTCATCAATGACATTCAATATTTTGGCTTTCATCACTATACATGTCTATCTTTCGTCAGAAAAAATAAAGTCTGAGCCAGGGACCTTTAGCAAAATCTGCATGGGAAACATATTCACTCTCCCAATCGCATGGATTCATATTAAAATGAATGGAATTTGAAAAACAAACATACAAACAAACAAACAAACAAAAAAACCCTGCAGAACAATGGTAAATGTGACGGCACCCTTACCTGAGCCTTAAGGAAGCATCCTAACACTAATATTGGATTATTACATTACTCAACCATTCCGAAAGCTTTTTGGCATTAAATGAAATATGTTATTATTTCTCCGATTGATTTTAGTCAGGTATAAAAAAAAACCTTTCTTAAGGGGTGGATGCATTTTCTGTTGTTCTGCAAACTTTCACAGTCCAAATCCAAGCATTTCAATATCAATCTGCATAATTTGGAATTAAAAGTAAGATTTTACCACACAGATTCCACATCAGGTTCAAATTAGTCATTCAAATTCACCGCACTGACCAACAGAAAATGCTTGCAATGAAAATGACGTCTGTGTTATCTCTGATTCATATTTCATTACACTACTGCTAATGGGCCTTTTTCTGCCTGTGAAATTTGACTGCACCTTTAAAAGTTGGTCAAATGAAGTAGTGTATCTTAGGTATCTTATCTAGTTAGGCAGCTAACTAGATTTGATCTGAAGCTAATGAGTAAATGAACAAACATGACTACAATCCATACAACTGAAAGCAGTTTTCATGGGTACCAGAAGTGGAGATGGGTCCATCGTGGAATGGGCTCCAGAAACAGGTCTAAGTATCTGTGCAGCTGTACGCAGCAATCAAAGAGAAGCTGCAGATGTGTTCTGATGAGAGGGGCCTGAACTAGAGCTCCCGTAATTAAGATGAAAGCATGTGGACTTGACGGCTGTACACATGTCTTTTGATGTGTTCTGCTGAGAGGGAGCCACTGCTGTGGGAAAGTTTGAGTCATGCACTGATCAGGGTGGAACGACACCCAAACTGCAGTTAAACCCTGGGTAACCCAAACGTCAAGAGAACAAAAAAATTCACACGTATCACAGGGGGAAGACTGGGCTGGTGCCTGGTGCATTTTTAAATGTGCAAAAAAAGTTTGTAATTCCAGTAAGTTCAAACAAAATGTTCATAATAATATTTACTTAAAAAGTAAAATCTAAATGCACATATGTGACCTTGGACCAGAAAAAACAGTTATAAAGTAGCACGGCTATATTTGTATCAATAGCCAAAAATACATTGTATGGGTCAAAATTATTGATTTTTTTTTTTATTTATGCCAAAAATGTTCAGGATATTAAGTAAAGATCATGTTCCATGAAAAGACTTTGTAAATTTACTAACGTAAATAAATCAAAACTTATTTTTTGATTAGTAATATGCATTGCTAAGAACTTCACTTGGACAACTTTAAAGGTGATTTTCTCAATATTTTGATTTTTTTGCACCCTCAGATTTCGGATTTTGAAATAGTTGCATCTCGACCAAATATTGTCCTATCCTAACAAATCCATACATCAATGGAAAGCTTTCAGATGATGTATAAATCTCAATTTCAAAAAATTTACCTTTATGACTGCTTTTGTGGTCCAAGGTCACATATACTCCACATATACAAGACTATAAAAATAGGGACATATTGTGTTCTGTCAAGATAGGGACATACAATTTTTTTTTTTTTGTTCTTGCAGCATTTTATTATAACATTACCGAGAGTTTTTGCTGTGAACCCAACTGCACGTTCAGCATTCTCCAATAAAAACCATTATAAAGAAAATACTTAATGTAATTTAGACAATTGCCCGTTAAGCATCCTTAAAGAGAAAGATAATAGTCATTTTATCTTACATAAGTAATTTTATCAGGACTTAATATATTTTTCTATGGATTTTTTTTATGAATGTATAAAAGTTGTTTTTGCTGTGCGTTTATAAGACCGAATTTGTTCTATTATGTCTATGTGACAAAAAATAAAAACTGTAAGAAAAAACTACCTTGCATTTTCACGTTGCATAAGAGCAGCAGAAAGTGTGTGAATACACTGTCAAGATGAACACACTGCGTGCAAATTTGCTGAAAGACGTTAGTATCATGGATGTATCAGTAAAACAACTTGCAGTCAATCATGCTATTGAAAAGCACAGAGATCACAACCACAACGATACCAGAGATGAAATCTAGAAGGACAGTGAGGATATTCAATTTCAGCCTCACAGCTAAAGCCATATTAACCTCACGAAAGCAGAACTGGTCTCCCTACTCATCCACTTTTCCCTGTGTCGCCGGAGTTCCTGCGAATTTTAAATGCTTATATGTGTAAAATTATTACTGAGCATTCACAAAGTAAAAGGCCATGTGCTTCTAGCTGAGCAACTGCCATTGTGATGAACTGGAATGTCAGCTAATAGTTTTACAGACCTCCCTGTTCTTCAAACTAAACTGAAGTGATCCATGAGACCTGCGACTGACACTCCTGACGAGGGACATAACGACAATCCCACGTGTTCAGAGAAGTGACTGATCCGTAAAACTCAGTACAAAAAGCCAATGCAGTTCCTTAAGTCAACAAGCAAAGATCATGATTTCCACATGCAACATTTAAACTTTGCTTTTTGAGAAAAGATAACTATTTTTATAACATCTGATGACAAAAATGGCTGAACACGATAAGTATTTTATTATATTAAGGGATTATATTATAATAATGAATTCAGATTGCTTTGTTAATACTTATAATCCATTAATGTTTCTTGTGCAGTGGATTTATAAGCAAAGGCTCTTGTTTTTCCTAACTAGCCTACTAAACGCTTTGCACCTGATATAAAACAGTATTTTTTTTAACTGTATTCATTGCAGTAGTAAGAGAAGTAGTTAACCAGTCAGTAATTAGACTGATTTAAGTTTTACAAAACGTGCATCTTGCTTTCTGGATGTATAGTAACAATTCTCAGCTTTAGATGTGATTCAGGTTGTGACAACCAGCGGTTCACTGAGCAAATGAGTCACCTGCGCTGATTCAGTGAGAGTTTGAGCTGTCTGAATGATTCAGTCCATGATTCAGACCAAAGACTCCAGTTTAGTCTGATTCACCCATCAGCCAAAGGATTTCATAAAAAAATTAATACACAAACTGAGTGATCCGTTAACAAAAAGGACAGCACATTGTGCTGTATATGTTTTGCGTGTGAAGTCAGCAGGGCAACACAAAAGTTTATTATTATTTATCATCATCATCATCATCATCATGATATGCACCCATAGTATTGTCATGGAACATTTCCAAAAAACAAAACAAAACAAAACAAAAAAACAACAACACATATCTATCAGCTCTGTGGGTGACTAAAGTGGTTTAAACGCCCCTGAGCCTTCTGAGTTTAGCTGACTTCACACTAAAACAACGGGAGAGTAAGATAAAAACATCAGTACTAAACTCTTGGAGTTTCTCAGCCTCAGCGCAGCCTTTCAAAAGCACTTTGCTGATGCATCTGGACACACAGCACAGCAAAAACATTAGCAGGCTTTGAAGAAATGATGCAGAAAACCCAGCGCTGACCTACAGATGCAGAAACCACATTAGAAGAAGCCAAACACCACTAACATCTGCTAAACTACACCACACTCAACCATGTGATGAAACTGAACGAAATCTGACTTTTGGTTCTCTGAGAATAAAGTCACAAGTCATGATTCAAACATCTTGTTTAGGGTGCTTTGATCAAGTCAGTGTGCAGATGTGATTATAAATACAGTGATTTCAGAATTGTAGACAAATCAGGCACATGTCAGTCTGGCAACAATAAAACACGTGAGCCTATTTGTGACAAAATAACTGCATAAAGCTCGACATGTAGGCTAAACAAATACACCTATTTAGAAGCCACAACAGTGCAAACTGGCAAACTAATGGCTACGTTTTATTATTAAAAAAATACATAAATAATATCGAATAAAAATGCTTGATCATGAATGATGTATTGTATATAATCATTATTATTATGGTGAGGGCAATATCATTAACACCACCACCACCACCAACAACAATAATAAATATTATTTTTTTTTATTATTATAAATAGCCTTATTGACTGTGGACAGCTGTGTTTACTGCGTTTAACAGCTCTATCGTCACATACAACAAGCGCTCGGATCTCACCTCCAGCTCTCTTCTCCCCACACCGCAGCCGCGGCCAGTCGGTTCATCCACGCCGCAGTTTGCGCGTTTGATCAGCAGGTAAATTGGGTAATCCTTCGCCACCATACTGAGACTACTCTCTGCGGCGGAGTGAATCACGAAGGGAAAGTCACACGCGATGCCCGCCAGCTCTGCGCACTACAGCGGCATTACTCCAGCACTCGAGAGAGAGTGAGAGAGTTGTGCGTCTGTTAGCGGCGAGCGCTGGAGAGCTGGGTTGCCAGGTTCTCACAACAAATCCCGCCCAACTGCTACTCAAAACTAGCCCAAAAGTAGCCCAGTCGCGTTTTGAGGGGGGTCCCTGTTAAATGTCGCGTTCTGGGGGGTAAAATAAACTACTGCCCGATGAGCTCAATAAACGACTGGGGTTTATATTTGCCTCAGTTAAAAAGATAGATAAATAGATAGACAGACAGTAAGACAGAGAGTTTTAAAAAGATAGATAGATAGATGACAGATGGATAGACGGATAGATAGATAGATAGATAGATAGATAGAGACAGTGTTAAAAAGACAGATAGATAGATAGTGTTAAAAAGAAAGATAGACAGACAGACAGTAAGACAGAGAGTTTTAAAAAGATAGATGACAGATGGATAGACGGATAGATAGATAGATAGATAGATAGAGACAGTGTTAAAAAGATAGATAGATAGATAGTGTTAAAAAGATAGATAGACAGACAGACAGACAGTAAGACAGAGTTTTAAAAAGATAGATAGATGACAGATGGATAGACGGATAGATAGATAGATAGATAGATAGTGTTAAAAAGAAAGATATACAGACAGACAGTAAGACAGAGAGTTTTAAAAAGATAGATAGATGACAGATGGATAGACGGATAGATAGATAGATAGATAGATAGTGTTAAAAAGAAAGATATACAGACAGACAGTAAGACAGAGAGTTTTAAAAAGATAGATAGATGACAGATGGATAGACGGATAGATAGATAGATAGATAGATAGATAGATAGAGACAGTGTTAAAAAGATAGATAGATAGATAGTGTTAAAAAGATAGATAGACAGACAGACAGACAGTAAGACAGAGTTTTAAAAAGATAGATAGATAGATGACAGATGGATAGATGGATAGATAGATAGATAGATAGTGTTAAAAAGATAGATAGACAGACAGACAGTAAGACAGAGAGTTTTAAAAAGATAGATAGATGACAGATGGATAGACGGATAGATAGATAGATAGATAGATAGTGTTAAAAAGACAGATAGATAAATAGATAGACATAGTGTTAAAAAGATAGATAGATAGATAGTTAGATACACAGAAAGATTCTGCATTTTTGGATTTGCAATAAACTTCATTTTGTTACCTCATGGAAATGTACCAGGACTGCACACACACACACACACACACACACACACACACAAAACAGAATAATTACATAACATTTTGATTAAATTAAAAACAGAATATACTTTGGTGAAAGGAGAAGTCCATTTACAGAACAAAAAATTACATATAATGTACTCACCCTCTTGTCATCCAAGATGTTCGTGTCTTTCTTTCTTCAGCCGTAAAGAAATTATGTTTTTTGAGGAAAACATTTCAGCATTTTTCTCCATATAATGGACTGATATGGTGCCCCGAGATTGAGCTTCCAAAATGCAGTTTAAATGCGGCTTCAAACGATCACAAATGTGCTTGTAAATGATCCCAGCTGAGGATGAGGGTCTTATCCAGCGTAACGATCGGTTATTTTCATAAAAAAAAATACAATTTAAATACTTTTTAATCTCAAACGCTTGTCTTGTCTTGCTCTCCCTGAACTCTGTGTATTCTGGCTCAAGACAGTTAGGGTGTGTCGAAAAACTCCAATCGTATTTTCTCCCTCAACTTCAAAAATCATTTCAAAATCATCCTACATCGCTGCAGAAGTACCAACCCAGTCTTTGCAAAAGTGAACATGCAAAGAAGGTCAAACACCCTCAACAAAAAAGGTAAAACAGCGATATAGGATGATTTCGAAGTTGAGGGAGAACATGAGATGGAAGTTTTTCGACATACCCTAACTGTCATGAACTGGAAAAAAACAGTCCAGGCACAGTAAGACAATATATTATAAATTATATACTTTTTAATGAGATTAAAAAGTATATAAATTGTATTATTTTTATGAAAATAACCGATCGTTTTGCTAGATAAGACCCTTCTTCCTCGGCTGGGATCGTTTACAACCGCATTTGGGATCACTGAAGCCACATTTAAACTGCATTTTGGAAGTTCAAACTCGGGGCACCATATCAGTCCATTATATGGAGAAAAAGCCTGCAATGTTTTCCTCAAAAAACATAATTTCTTTACGGCTGAAGAAAGAAAGACATGAACATCTTGAATGACAAGGGGGTGAGTACATTATATGTCAATTTTTGTTCTGAAAGTGGACTTATCCTTTAAGTTGATCTCTGATAAGTACAAAAAAATTAGACTGAAAATATTTACTGTTTGTATGTTTAAAAGGTGAATACTAATAGCACACTTGATATACATTGTAAGAAATTGTGTTAAGGTGTCTAGGCAAAAGAATTGTTGGCTAAACTCTTTTAAGCCAATACCGATAAGATTTCATCACTTTGTCAGTTAGACTCATTAATATTTTTCTCCTTTTGCCTGAATGTGATTACATTATTTTCTGATTAGCCAATGAAATCACTATGGTTTGTGCTTTGTCTTGTCTTTACAGCAGAATACTTAGCACTGTTTTAAAGCCTGGTGCACTGCCTACTTAATAAATGTGATCCTAACATAAAATCTGCTTTGGCCACATTTAAAGGCAGCATTGCTGATTGAGCTTAGTAAAGCTTTTGTGTTTGAGAACGTCATGCAGGTTTGGAACGACATGAAGGGGAACTATCCCTTTAATAACACCTATTCACTCAAGTTAAAGTAACACATCGAGAATTATGAACAACAGATGATTGTTTCTGTCAGAAGGATGATAGCAAATGCTGTCCATAGGTTTATGAACCTTTTTGTCCTGTCAGCATGCTTTAGCCTTTTCCTTTATGAAAATTTTTTAGTAAAAGTACTAACATATTAAAACATCAGCCTGTGGTTTTGTCTTTAATTAGGTCTGCAAAAACTAGGTCACTTCATTAATGAGTGGCAATTTCATAAATGACGACTGTCTGTCGTGGCCACAGCAGCGTTTTGTTCTCTGAGCTTGTTCAAAAACCGTAGCTGACCCGTGAACTGCACATGTCCAGAGGTCAGAAGTTGCGGTTCACCAGCACCATTCAGGGGCCGTTTGGGGTTATTTGAGTGGCACCTCGTTGAGTGAACGTCAAAGGTGACTGTTTGTTTACCATCAGTGTTTTGGCTGGCGTTCATCTGAGCGGTCGCTAACCCCTCGCTACACTTCCCCACGCCTGATAGCCGCACAATCACAGGAACCGCTCAGCCGGGACAGAACAAAACCTGTGAAACTGGACCTTATTTCCTGCTGCTGCTCACTGAAACGGCAGCGCCTGTGCTGATTGACTGAAGGCAGCTTATTTTACGAATACAGCAGGCTGGATCTAGATCAGATTCAGATACAGCGGTCAAACTGACCCCAGAAGAGGTGAAGAGATTCATGAACAGAAGTCAAGTTCAAGTCTAACTGAAGTTAGCTACACATATACAGCTAAACATATAGTACACTTAAAAATGTAATGCTAATAATAAGATTGTTTTGCAAGAAAATACTGTTCTAGGGTTTCTACATAAAAATCGCCCTGTCTGTACTTTGTCAGAGTATTTTTATTGTGGGAAGCTTTAGTTTTACTTCAATACATTATAAAGCACAATATCCTACTTTTTACTCAAGCACATTTCATAAAAACAACTATATGATAACTGCACTCTTAACAATAAAGGTGCTTTGAAAGGTTCTTCAAAGTGATGCCATAGAAGAACCATTTTTGGTTACACAAAGAACCATTTAGTCAAAGGTTCTTTTTAAAGAACCATCTTTTTCTTACCTTTTTAAAATCTGAAGAACCTACTTTCACCACAAAGAACCTTTTGTGAAACATAAAGGTTATTCAGACGTTGAAGGTTCTTTATAGAACCATTTAGACAAAAAAGGTTCTTCTATGGTATCGTGAAGCACTTTTATTTTTAAGAGTGTGTGTTATTTTGAACTGAACAAATCAGATCATTCTTTCCAATGAACCTTGAATTGGAACAATATATCACATATCATTCTGATTGATTAATTTGTGAAACTGACTGATCCGATTGCAGCTTCTTTTTGAGACAGCAACTCACTGATTCAATGATCCGCTCAAAATGAGCCAAGAATTTTGAATTTTGTGCTATTGTTGAAGCTTCAATGGTGCAAATTACGACACCACTACTAACTACAAACTAATTACTAATGCTGAATGTTTGTGTTGTTTTTTTGTAAGTGCTGTACAAGTGTATTTACTTAAGTTTACTCAAGTACTTGATGAGCATACTTTGTGATGTCCCACAAAACACAAACAGACCCAATATGGTAAAATTTATTAACAGAAAATATCATGACAGAAGACTTCCAGAGAAATCTTCATGATTTTTCAAGTGTTTCACTGACTCCACAAACTTCCCCAATTCACTATAACAGCAGTTTACATGTTGGTGTGGTGCATGGGTAAAATAAAGTTTCTTCCGGCGAACTCCACAGACTGATCCTGACACAGTGACTCACAATGACTGGCCGATTGGACAATATCAGAACACACAGTCATCGTCCAGTCGTCATCACTCTGTCATTGTGCTTCATCGGATCAAGTAAACCATTCTGCTCTATTTCCAATAGGTTTTCCAACATAGCCGGTGACGCAGATGACAGTAAAACACCTCAGGATGTTTATTTAAATGTGTGGGTCTCTTACAGAGTTCAGTTTGTTTCCCACTCCTAAATCTCTGATATTCTGTTCTCATTCAATGTCTGTAGGGTTTTTCACATATTTTATTGTCCATCAAGTGCAAAGCATGAATCTGGTGACTTTGTAGAGACTTTGTAGAGTTGTAGAGACTTGAAACTTGGAGGGATGGTAGTATTCACACTGCCTACAACATGACTGAGGCTTGCCCAAATTGGCCTGATGGGGGCGCTACAGGGATCGAAAGTATGAAATCGCTCATAACTGTAAGTTGCAGGCTCAAGTGTCTTATGTAGGAATCCTTGGCTCACGTCAGACAAGCTGCACGCCTCAGATTTGATAGAAATTTTCGGGTATGTCGCATCTTTTGTAAAATCTACTTTTACAAACTAGTCCGAGGTTTTTTGCCTGATCGGAATCAAACCAGTGTACTCTCTGGAGAGTGAATATCAATAATTATCAGAAAAAGCTGAAATTTTGACTCACCGTCGCAAAGGGAGACCAAAACGTTTGAAAGGAGCAGGGTCACTTTTAGCAAAATGCCTATAACTCCTCAACAGAACAAGATATCTTCACCAAACTCTGCAAACTTATGTAAGAGGTGACAGAAAAAAATCGGAGGTAGGCCACTTGGTGGCGTTATAAGAGGGGAAAAAACATAACAATGGCTATAACTGGGCAACCATTTGTCCTGTCAACATGAAAGTCGCTGTGCACGGTCTTGATCCAAAATGCCACAAGTGTCTATGGGGACATTTGCATATCTCAAAAAAACATGGCTGCCACTGGCCAATGACGTTTGAGCACCTTTTAGACAAGGTTAACGGAGTCTGATTGGGACGAAACTTGGTGGGCCTGTTTGATTCATAGCCCCAAAGGTCTGTGAGAAATTTGAAAGAAATCGGCCACTGGGGGGCGGTATCGCATTCTTTGAGGGCTTAAACAATTGTACATTGCGCGGTTTTCCACACATACACGCGACATTCATATCGTATGATAGACCTCCTCTTTCCAAACAACTTTGCCTCTAGAACCACTGCTGTCAATCAAATCGTTTTTTAAATGATTGAGAAGATGTGAAAAACATACTTTTGTGAACTAGTTCTAGGGTTTTCACTCAGTCTGGGAAAAAGTGCAATTCTCTGGACTCTCTAGGTAAAAAATTATCAAAAATTGACCCTTTGTGAAGCTATAAGGGGGTCCTTTAGAAAAGGGGCCTGTCCAAATATACCCAAAAGCCTATAAAGCCTAAACGAAAACTCAAAACTTCATGAAACCTGCTGAGCACATGCGACAGGTGATTCCAAACAAGTATGCGAAGTTTCAGGGAGTTCGGATCACAGCTGGCGCTATAACACTCTATAAATGTTATAAAAAGATCATATATCCATTGCAAATCACCTGTATTTGACAAAAATGCTTTTTTAATCATTGATTTAGGTGGTTACACCTAAATCAATGGTTTGACAGAGGCGGCATGTCAAATTTTTTTTAAGCAATTCTCACTATTAAGTACAACTTTTGCCTCCTAATTTGCTGCTTATTGATAGTTAGTAAGGTAGCTGTTAAGTTAAGTATGGGGTAAAAATATAGTCATGCAGAATAAGACATTAATATGTGCTTTATAACTACTAATAAACAGCCAATACACTATTAATATGCATGCTAATAAGCAACTTTTTAACAGTGAGAATTGGTCCCTAAACTAAAGTGTTATCTTATTTTTGTGGGGGCCTCATCTAAAACCACAGAAGTAGGTCATCTGTGAACATGATGTAATGGAAGTTCTTCATGAAACAGCATGCACTTTATAATCTATGTGTTGATTTCATCTGATCAAAGACAGAATCAAATGACACGCTATCACCGCTCTATATCTGCGGCATGAAAGACCCTCCAAAGATGACCACAAACTGATGACGACAGTGCTACGAACCTCTGAACGTTTGAACACAGCCAAACATCTTTGATGTGAGAGACTGAAAAGCTCTGCTGCTCACTGTGCTTTTCAAAGCCCTGGCCTTTAATCTGACCCTAATTGAAAATCTTTAAAAGTGATATACGTGCATCCAATTTCCAAGACGCTGGATGTAAATATACGCGTGTAATTAACCCAAAATTAGCAACATGGAATAAAACATGATTCACATTTTTCAGGTTTAGAATAAGTTTAATAGCAACATAATTTCCTGTGACATTTTACTGATAGACCACTGTGCAGAAAAATAGTTCACAGAGGAAATGCACAGGACGAAAATATCTCCATTTAGCTAAATCCTAAAGAAACCGGTGGCCCAGAGGGAATCAGAGATTGCGACATGATTATTGGAATGTTTTTGAGAAAGTAGGGCACAGTCGGGTGTTGGAGGAGATCAACATTCGCTGAAAGGGTTCAGCTTTGTAGTGCCCTTCAAAGGGTGCAGTAAATGCCACTTCTGCAGTAGTGTTCATTCACCTGTGGAGTTTCTCAATCTAGGTCAGCAGCTATTGCGTTTGTGTCACTCGCTTAATCTCTCGTCAACCATGGGCCAGTTTCATATGATGATGGACATGTAATGCCTGTGCTGGAGTTTTCCTTTTGCTTCGGATCACCAGAGATGGTGTTGAAAGCACTAGTGAAAGTACCTTTGCATTCCTGTTTTGAAGTGTACCTTTGTTCTGAGAGTGTACAGGTTACCAGTATGTAGGTACAATAGTTTTAAGATATCTTTAAAGGGTTAGTTCACTCAAAATGAAAATTCTGTCATTAATTACTCACCCTCACGTTGTTTCAAACCCGTAAGACCTTTGTTCATCTTCGCAACACAAATCAAAATATTTCTGATAAAATCCGAGAGCTTTCTGACCCTGCATAGACAACAGCATAATTACCATGCTAAAGGGCCAGAAAGGTAGCAAGGACAACGATAAAAAAGTCCATGTCAGTGCTTCAACCGTAATTTTATAAAGCCACGAGAAAACAAAAATAACTTTATTACTTAACGTTCATGAGAGTACCACAAAAAGTGGTCAGAAAGCTCTTGGATTTCATCAAAAATATCTTAGATTGTATTCCAAAGATGAACAAAGGTCTTACGGGTTTGCAACGACATGAGGGTGAGTAATTAATGACAGAATTTAAATTTCTGGGTGAACTATCCCTTTAAGATTCATTTCACAGCACTGTTTATCCTGATGAACAAGCCAGAAGAGATGGTTCTGTTTCCTTCTTTCTTAGTAACAGCTTTCTCTTTTTTTGTCTCAAAGCAAACGGAAGTCTCTGTTAAGGTGTAAACAGGAAGAGCAGGCGAGCCTACTGGATTATTAACTGTTCTGAGATGGTTTAGGAGCCAGTATCATATCACCCGGCAGTTCGACTCTGGCCATCTGCAGGGTGTCCTCCAGAATAGATCTGAAGGGTTATTGGATTTAAAGGGCTAGACGCATAATGGCAGTTCATTTAAGTCTTTCCGCTGAAGCAAGATAGCACTGAGGTCTTGAGCCGCCTGTCCAGAAATAGCAGTCAATCATTTTTTGGAGGCTAAAAATTAAACTCTTTATGCAATGTGGGAAATGAAGAAATGAAATGAAGACAAAAAACTGGATTCGTTGCTTAGCAAAAATCTTTTGTTAACACTTTAGATTAGGGAACTATTATACAGTTGCTTATTAGCGTGCATATTAATAACATTTTATGCTTATTAGTACTTATAAAGCACATATTAAAGCCTTATTCTGCATGACCATACTTTAGATCCCTTAACCCCACCCAATACCTAAACATAACTACTACAACAACTTTTAGTTAATAGTGAATATGTGTTCCCTAATCTAAAGTGTAATCTTAAGCCTTTTAACTGCCACCGTCCACTCTGTGGGACGCCTATGTTTACTTCACCATATTACAAATAAATCCTAATCTAATCATGACAAACTATACATCGTTGGAAAGGTCTAAGACTCCTAAATAGATATTTTACCATATTTTTGTGTTACAAATTATGTAGGAAAAGATTAGTAATAGATTAATATATGTCAAGAGTGCAACTTAAAAAAATCTACATGAGCTTTGTCACAAAATACTTTCTTCATTTCCTTTTTCCCTTTCACGCTTTAGATATCATAAGAAATTATATATCAGTTCAAAACTTAAAATCTCAAAATTCATCCTTTGAAAGGCATTTTAAAATCAGACATTGCATTACCATGGAAAATGTAATTCAAAATCATATTACAAAATGTTTTCATTCATGAATTATAAAAATGTAAGTCTGGATAGTGCATATTTATGTCTGTGTTCAAAAATGGGAGTGACAGTTAATAATAGTATTAATTAATTTATTAGATACTGTTACCTCTTATGTTGTATTTGCACATTATTCTCATACTTCTGTACTGTACTAAACTGCTGACATTTATTTACAACGGCTATTGTGATAGGGGGGTAGGCATATAAAAAGAGGACCCAAGACAGAACCCTGGGGGACTCCTCTCAATACAGCCTACTTTTCTTCAGACTCTTTTCTATATTCTGTTTCCAAGTTATTTAGTTTGTATATATATATAATTTACATAAATAATAAGTTACTTGTGCCTCAGAGAGAGCAGATGAAACATGCAGAATGACCATAACAATATTTCAGGTGTTGTGCAATGTAATCGCTCCGCTGGTTAGTCAGTTATCCCGTCCCGTAGCGCAAAGTCACATGATTTTGCATTTCCATCTCCCATTATTCGCATGAACCTTTTTTCGCACAATTCAACGTTTTTTTGTGATTTAAGTTTTTTTTTTTTTTTAAATTTTGGTGTTTCCATCACTCATTTCTAATGCGATACTTTAAAAAGCGTATAAAAACAGGGTGATGGAAACATGCCTAATGACACCAAAAGCCATTCATTTCAACCAGGGTTATTATAAAACTAAAATAAATGCAAAAATGATTGATTTAACAACATATTTGTAACAGTATCATAACTGATTGACACCTTTTAGAGGTCCTTAAATCATCTTTACATTCTGTGATCTTTACATTGCCAGTGTCAACTAAAGCAATGAGTGAAGTGCCTAAAACCCCCATAGCTGTTATAAATTCACTGTAGACCATGGATTCACAGGGCTTATTGCTTTTATAAAATGGTTATTACATATACGTAGTAAGGTTTCACAAAATAAAACAGAGCAAATAAAGTGTAATGATATTAATAAAAACATTATTAATAAAAGCAATGTAGTTCCTCAGAAATGTTTGTAAATGCAACAAAGTGGTTGCCGAGCAACACACAAACGTAAACAAAGGTGTATGTTTGTAGAGTAATTTACAACAGCTTAGAACGCGGCTCAACCAATCAGAATCAAAAACTATCCGTTTTATAAACAAAAGATTTAAACACTTGCTAGAAGCTACTTAATGAACAGTATTTAAGTCTGAATTTTTAAGCATATGGAAGTCAATAAAAATAAGCACAGTTAAGTTTATCTGGTGGGCTCATTAGTAGGGAAATACTATTAACAGACTATAAATAGTCTGTGTAAATGAATAAGCCTTTGATATCTAAATGGAATGGATTTGGGATGGAAGTCCCATCCAAAATCAAGCTTTTTCACCTGCAAAAACAGTAGGCGCCTGGTTAAAATCTAAATCAGCTATGTTTTCTTGCCAACATATGTTTTTTTTGTATTTTTAACAAGCAAAAACGACAGCAGAAAAGCCACCTGTGTGCAATTCAGCAGAAGGAGCTACATACATTGTGTTCCTTTGCTCAAACCAGCTGACAAAGCTAGCGAGATAAAATTGCTAGCGACATGATTAGCAAAACTGTGATTAAATGAGTGCACAAATAAAGTCAAGGAAAAACAAGACTGAGAAAAAACTAAACATATATGGCTCGACTACGTTACAATGTTTTTTGTACCCCAGGACATGCGTCAGACTCTTTTCTCACAGCACTATTACCCAGTAAAGACGAGCCCCACGGTGAGCCATATCAATACATGAGGCGAAACCACCCCAGTGGCCCTTGATAGTGATCAATATCTTGTTTTCCACACCAAAGGAACCGCAAGCGGCTGCACAATAAACAATAGAGGTAGCAGTGAACTAGTGACCGCAGGCTCTTTCAATATCGGCCAAGCTATTGTGTAGCACTGGCAGATTCTGGCTCAGCTTAACACATGTCATGCAGGCACGTGGCTCCAGTCTCCCCCGGTCACTGAGAGCGCAGACAAACTTAAGTCTGAATGAAAATCAGCTTTGACATGCAGACAACCCTTGGTCTCATTGTCGAGACATAAAGTATATATTATGACCAAATAATAATTACTAAATCATGCCCTATTTAGAATGCTTGTGCTTAATGCAAAGTAAGGCAGTGCAAATGCATTATGAAGCTCAAGGGTTATTTTTAACAAAAAGATGAGCAGAAAGGATGGATATAGTTGATATAGCCATGATCAAAGGCAAATTATTCACCACTACCAATGTTATGTTACCGTCAGCTATCTTAAAGACATTTCAAATAGTTTTTTTTGATATATTTGAAATGTAAAGATTATTTAGTATTTCAGTTTTCAGTTACTTATTTACAAAACTCTTTATTATAGTACTTCTGTTTTAAAAAACATTTTTAGTTTTAGTTAGCGATTATAGCCCTGCTTGTAAGACTGCCAAAGCCTTTTGTTTTGACTTCCTTTCTGGGGGTCCAAGCTTTAATAGGTGGGCCAAACCCCATAATTCACATTAGGACCTGCCAGTGACTGGAGTGATGAATTGTCAAGTAGGAATAATACTAATTTTAAGGCTTGAGTCACATGTACGGGTAAGGGAGGTGCCTAAACATTAAAAAACAATGGTGAGCAATGTTAGAGTTCCCCACACTGGCATCACGACACATCCGTAACAAACCCACCTTCCCAGAATAACCCACTCAGAGCTGTCAAGAGAGTTTACCGCACTGAAAACCAGCTCCTTTTGTTCAGAGTTCATGCTTCGGTGCTTGAAAAGCGGTCCGGGATAGAAAAAAAAAAACATGCCTTAAAGCAGATTCCAGGAGTGTTTGGACTCGCTCGCAAAACACTTAAAAACAACCGCAAGCTCAAGGTATGGAATTTGTCATTACTGGAGCTGTTTGCCTGACATTTCCTCTCAAAGCAGTGCATTGTGGGTTGTCTCTCTGATGTCTGCAGATATAAACCCATCAGACCCCTTTAACTATAAAAGCACAGGAGAGCTGCAATTATGTCCAATTCAGCTGGAATAACTGTTATTACATTCATACAGCGCTTTGACCTCTGCAGAAACCTCGAAGCCTCCAGCTCTGAAATCAATCAAACATATGCTGCATCACAAAAAATGGGATGCATCATTAGAAATATGAATGTGAGCATTTGCTTCTGTTAGGAATCAAAATGGGGATGTTTTTGACAGAAACGAGATCTTTAAACGTACTGTAAGATTTCTGCAAAACATACATTACGTTGCTTAAATGTGTTCAGTGTTATCTGAAACAAACAAGAGGACCTGAATCTGGAAATGTTTTATTACATCTGTTGTTGTATGTATTACTCCAGCTTGGAAATGAACTGTCAATTGGCTGGCGCTAAAAGTTACGAAAAAGAAAGAATACTCGCATTTGACAATGACATATCATCTAGACCCACTAGACCTAACTAAACATGCGACAAAAACACATTTGCTGAAGCAACCATGTCATTTTGGCTTGATTTTACATATCTTTGAGCTCTTTTAACATGACTCATGTTTTATAAGTCATGTACCTGAGCGCTTTTCAAGTGCAATGCTGTACCAGGTGAGCTACCGAGCAAGTTTACATATGGAGCTATGTCAAAATCTATTAGTTCACTACTTGTGGACTATGGTAAAGAGTGTTTTGAGGATATAACATAGTGTTGTGCAAGGAACCACCTAGAGTTTGACAATAATATCAATATATCTCGCGATATAATTTTTTATACACACATTTCCGATATTTCGA
This sequence comes from Cirrhinus mrigala, assembly GCA_036247105.1. Taxonomy (NCBI): domain Eukaryota; kingdom Metazoa; phylum Chordata; class Actinopteri; order Cypriniformes; family Cyprinidae; genus Cirrhinus; species Cirrhinus mrigala. Next base: position 46,888,560 of record CM070028.1, on the reverse strand, counting down.
TTTACATTAACCAGTGTTTCCCACACATTGATTTATTCGTGGCGGTTAATTTCGTTGAATAAACATTAGTGCTGCACGTTTTAAAATCAAATTGTAGCATGGGTGTTTTATATCAATGTATCTTTGAAGTGAACTGACTGACTTCAGAAAAGCTTCGATGGCATTTTCATTTTATCTGATAAAGCAGTGTGTATGAACAGAGCGCTGCTTTGTAGAACCACCTGAAAACAAAAATTATAACAAAATTAATTTCTTTTAAATTTTTCATAATGTTTCCTCTGTAATTCTGTCATGCTAAGTATTATTGTAGTATTTATTTTCACATAGCATCAGTACTTTGGTAAATATTTAGGTCAGGTATATTTTAGAACTCATAAGGTTTTGTCCAAACTTTGCATGTTTTTTTAAAGCTACACTACCAGTCAAAAGTTTTTGAATAGTAAGTCTTTTAATGTTTTAAATAAGTCTCTTCTGCTCACCAAGCCTGCATTTATTTGATCCAAAGTACAGCTAAAACTCTGAAATTCTGAAATATTTTTTGCTAGTGAAAATAACTGTTATAACTGAATATATTTTAAAATGTAATTTATTCCTGTGATTTCAAAGCTGAATTTTTAGCATCATTACTCCAGTCACATCCTTAATATATAGATATAGATAATATTTTTGATTTGCTGCTCAAAAAAACTTTTATTATGTTGAAAACAGCTGAGTGGAATTTATTCAGTTTTCTTCTTGTCCAGAAGCACAGCATTTATCTGAAATAGAAACCTTTTGTATCATTATAAATGTCTTTACCATCACTTTTGATCAATTTAAAGCATCGTTGCTAATTAAAAGTAATTATTTATATAATTTCTTTAAAAATAATAATAATAATAATTATAATTATACTGACTCCAAGCTTTTGAATGGTATATAGTGTATAACATTACAAAACCTTTCAGCAATTTCAGATTATTGCTGATCTTTGGATCTTTCTATTAATCAAAGAATCCTGAAAAAATGTAGTCAACTGTTTTAGATATTGATAATAATAATAATAATAAATGTTTCTTGAACAGAAAAGCAGCATATTAGAATGATTTCTGAAGGATCATGTGACACTGAAGACTGGAGTAATGATGCTGAAAATTCAGCTTTGATCACAGAAATATATTACATTTTAAAATATTCAAGTAGAAAACATGTATTTTAAATAGTAAAACATTTCAAAACTTTACTGTTTTTGCTGTACTTTGGATCAAATAAATGCAGGCTTGGTGAGGAGAAGAGACTTGTTTAAAAAACATTAAAAGCCTTACTATTCAAAAACTTTTGACTGGTAGTGTATCTTTAAAAAAGCATGCAAAATTTGGACAAAAACATTCTAACATTTACCTGACCTAAATATTTACCAAAGTACTGATGCTATGTGAAAATAAATACTACAATAATACTTAGCATGACAGAATTACAGAGGAACCATAATAAAAAATTTAAGAGAAATTAATTTTTGTTATAATACTTATTTTCAGGTGGTTCTACAAAGCAGCGCTCAGTTAATACACAATGCCATCGAAACTTGTCAGTTCCCTTCAAAGATACATTGATGTAAAACACCCACGCTGTATTTTGATTTTAAAACGTGCATTGCTCTTGTTTATTCAGTGAAGTCAACTGCCATAAATAAATCAATGTGTGGGAAACACTGGTTAATGTAAATCGAAATATCGGAAATGTGCGTGTAAAAAATTATATCGCAAGACATATTGATATTATTGTCAAACTCTAGGTGGTTCCTTGCACAATACTATGTTATATCCTCAAAACACTCTTTACCATAGTCCATGATTTGTAAACTAATAGATTTTGACATAGCTCCATATGAAAACTTGCTCGGTAGCTCACCTGGTACAGCACTGCACTTGAGAAGCACTCAGTTACATGACTTTTCAAACATGAGTCATGTTAAAAGAGCTCAAAGATATGTAAAAGCAAGCTAAAATGACATGGCTGCTTCAGCAAATGTGTTTTTGTCGCATGTTTAGTTAGGTCTAGTGGGTCTAGATGGTATGTCATTGTCAAATGCGATAGAGTATTCAACTTTTAGTGTAAGTCATTTGACAGCACATTTCCGACCTGGAGTGATGCATACAACAACAGATGTAATAAAACATTCCCAGATTCATGTCCTCTTGTTTGTTTCAGACTGAACACATTTAAGCACTGTAATGTAATTTTTGCAGAAATCTCACCACAGGCTTAAAAAGTTACGTTTAAAGATCCCTATTTTGATTCCTAACAGAAGCAAATGTTCACATTCATATTTCTAATGATGCATCCCATTTTTTGTGATGCAGCGTCTGTTTGATTGATTTCAGAGCTGGTTTAGAACAAAAATCTTTCGACTGGTAGTGTATGCAGCTTTTGCACAGTTGGGAACATTCTATACATTTCTGGAATATTCTGTGATATTCTATGGAACAGTTTTCTATAATGAGCTCTCTGTAATCTTCCCCTGTTATTACAGTTTGTGTAATAAAGGATAAAATTTTGTGTTTTATTGCTGTTTTATTGCTAAGTCCTCTCTTCCGATGGAATGAAAATGTTTTGAATTTGCAAAAATATTAATAGAGATGATATGTTTTAGTTCAGCTTTCTTAATTTTGTATAAAAATAATCATACTAATCTACTGTATATTTGCTGTAAAACAGATGTCGGCATTAAAAACGTCATTTAAAGAAAAAATATGCCTGGAGGATCTAACAACCAGTTCAGATAAATGCTGGCTCACGTCAGTTCTAGAAGTTTTATAAGTTCATCTGCACAAAACTATCGGTCTTAAAAATGAGATACGACTGGACAGTTTCCAGTGTAATCATAAGACAGATGTGCTGCCCCATAAAACTCCTGCATAAACCACCAGAATGATAAGAGGAAAAATGAAGTATTTTAGAGAAATATCTAGTACTTTCATAAATAACAACCCAGATAGTGGGAATACTTGACATTAAAGCAAAAATGTGAAAAACTGTTTCTATATCTCTTTTACAGTTACAGTACACTGACAGAACAAAACCTCCTTCCCTGTCATACAATGCACTCTTAAACATGAAAGTTCTGTGATTCCATTAAGAACCTTCATGGAATCTTTTCATTCCACAAAAGGTTCTTCACAGTGGAAAATGTTTGTTTAGATTAATGGAATGTTCTTCACACTGAAAGGAGAACCTGAATGTTTTTCTATGGCATCCCTTTATATCTAGGAATGTATACAGTACGAATGTAAAGAATCCCTTAAGCTCTTGTGTGTGTAACCACATCACAACATTCCTCAAACAGCAGTTTTTGAAGAGATGTGTGCTGTCGTTTTGAGTCAGTACATTGATAGTGACATTCAGCAGTTGTATTCCTCACTGGCAGCAGCTCTGCAGTCACAACTCGCCACAAAAGCAAAAACATGCAATCATACACTGCTATTAATACCTTTCAATTACATGCCTTTTATTCCTGTGCATTAGGAAGCTAGACGCAGGCTTGCAGAAGGCTGACCTTTAAGAAAACGTAAATCACTTTCCTCTTCACAGATAAAGAGCTTTTGTAATCAATGCTTTTCATTTCAGTTGCACTGACTTTCTTTGGCTCATTATGTCAAATAGACCAAAATAGACAAAGGCAGAAAATCTTGATGCTCAGATAATACCTCTGCGGAAGCCGCAAGGTCTTTATGTAATATTAAAGTAAAAGATAGAAGAACTGCTCATCTAAATCATGTATTTTGACCCCATGTTCATGCAATTTTATTATAATTATTGTCAGTAATTCCAGGTATCAAGGGTCTATAGAAAGGATCTGCAGTGACGTAGTTTTTGCAGGCCAATTTTCCATGGCTTTTGGATTAACGCAGAAAATAAGCTGTGAACAACAAATGGTTATGATGAACACAACTTTTAAAATTTTTGAAGGCTAAATACAGTCAGCAGAAGTAAAAAGCTAAACATAGGACTAAATAAATGAAATACAACAGGGCCACAGGACGACAACATCACCATCTCTAAGCTTCATACACTCTTTTAGTTAGTCTTTAATTAAAAAACATTTTCATAATTTTAATCATATTGTTGATGTCGTAGAATAAGACTGTGTTAACCACAGACCTTATTTCAGGGATTTAGCCAAAAAAGAAAAAAAAAAAAAAACTTGCTAATGCTAAATGCTAAAATATAAACTTGTTTTCCGGGTTTTGGCCTACAAAAACACGTCATCCCTGCAGCACTCTATGATAAATAATGGAGAGTAATTGATGTTTTTATCACAGTGCAGTGCATTATGGGTACTGTAGGTCTAATGTAACTCACATTGATGTCCAAGCTGCACAGACTGAGCGAATCCACATCTCTCTTCCGTTGCTTCCTCTTCTTCTGTAAAGACAAATTATGATCAGTTTAGTGCTACATTATCACTAACAGTATTAGTAATCCGAATGATTTAATTATTTTGAAATTGTTGCATATAGATGAATTTCACACAACAACACAAGATAAAGCTCATACAGCAGGTTCAAATGTCGAATGGAAATGCAAAACATATTTCTAATAGACATTTCGCATTGCAGTAGTGTAGTAGTATCTGTACACCGATAATCAGTCAACCTATTGCCAGCTGTGTTATTGTTCCTCCAGAACTGTTTATTCTCCATGACAACCAGCAGCATGTGGAGTGAATATCAACATCCTGATCCAAGGGTGTGAACAATAGGGCAGGTGAAGGTCTGGAAGCTGCTCTGTTGCTGCTCATGACCCATGAATAACACCCGCTGTATATGTTTAACATCATAATGTACAGCTCAAGAATTAGTGACAGTAAATTAGATTGAGCTCTCTTAGTTTAAATTGCATGAAGAAGACAGTATAGATATTTCAGGTGTCTGTATGGTATGTTCAGAATGAAAGACTGGTGTATCTGCTTGCTGTGTAGTGAATTATTATAAAAAGTTAATTACTTTTTTAAAGTTCTGTCATTTAGTCTCATGCTGTACCAAAACTATATGAATTTCTTTCTTCTGTTAACTCCACAAAAGTATTTTTTTTTAAATAACTGTTTTAAAATAATGTACTGTTCACTCCTTTCCATGTTATTACAATGATGGAAAGCCACCACAAAAAGTAAACACATAACATATAAAACCATCATAACACATAAAAACACAAAAAAGACTTAAGACTTTTGAATTTACAGTATATACTGGATTAATATTGAATCCTTAAAAATCTTCTTCAGTATTTATTCACTGATTAAACTCTTTCCAAAACTGATATTAAGCTGAAATGCATCAACAATGATTTGATTTCAGCTGAATAATAACTATTGACTATTATCTTTTTAGAGCTGCTTTACAGCAGTATTTTTGCTCTGTTGAATCACTATTTTCCTGTATACAACTGTAAAGCTGTTTTGTGTTGTATAAAGCACTATATATATATATATATATATATATATATATGTGACCCTGGACCACAAAACCAGTCTTATATTGCACGGGTATATTTGCAGCAATAAATTTCTCACCATAAATATATCAAAACTTAATTTTTGATTAGTAATATGCATTGCTAAAAACTTCATTTTGACAACTTTAAAGGCGATTTTTTGCACCCTCAGATTCCAGATTTTCAAATAGTTGTATCTCGGCCAAATATGGTCCTTTCCTAACAAAACATAACTGAAATCTTATTTATTCAGCTTTCAGATGATGTATAAATCTTAATTTCGAGAAATTTACACTTATGACTGGTTTTGTGGTCCAGAGTCATATATATATATTAGCTCTCGTTGGAACAAATCAATCATCGGGGTCAGACTGTTTAAATGATATAGCTGTATATAACTATAATATATATGAAAGAATATTGGTAACCAAAAGTTGCTGGTAGCCACTGACTTCCATAGCCAGGAATAAAAAATACTATGGTTTTTAATGGCTACCGTCAACTGTTTGGTAGCCAAAATTCTTCCAGATATCTTCTTTTGTGTTCAACAAAATAAAGAAATTCCAACAGGTTTGGAACAACATGACTGAGAGAATGCCTTCTAAGTGAACTATGCCTTTTAATGCTTAAAAATGTTTCACTTATGAACCAAATTAAATTCGAGCTGTAAAAATGCTATTTAAAAGACATTAGTGTGTCATTATTCAGCTCAGTTCAGTCAGTGTTGATTCAATGTAGTTCAATAACAGCGTCAATGTTGTTATTGTATGTTGTAGTTCATCAGTTATAAAACAAACCCAATTTAACCATAAAACAGCTATACAAAAAACAATATGTGACCCTGGATCACAAAACCAGTCTTAAGTAGCACGGATATATTTGTAGCAATTGACCCACTGTATGGGTCAAAATTATCGATCTTTCTTTTATGCCAAAAATCATTAGGTAATTAAGTAAAGATCATGTTACATGAAGATATTTTGTACATTTCCCACCGTAAATACACTCTTAAAAATTAAGGTGCTTCACGATTCCACAGAAGAACCTTTTTTGTCTAAATGATTCCATAAAGAACCTTTAACATCTGAAGAACCTTTCTGTTTCACAAAGGTTCTTTGTGGTGAAAGAAGGTTCTTCACATTCTAAAAAGGTAAGAAAGAGATGGTTCTTTAAAGAACCTTTGACTGAATGGTTCTTTGCGGAACCAAAAATGGTTCTTCTATGGGATCTTCTAAAAGCACCTTTATCTTTAAGAGTGTATATCAAAACTTAATTTTTGATTAGTAATATGCATTGCTAAAAAACTTTTGGACAACTTTAAAGGTGATTTTCTCAATATTTAGATGTTTTGCATCCTCAGATTCCAGATTTTCAAATATTGTATTTCAAATACTGTCCTATCCTAACAATACAGCATACACCAATAAAAAAAAGCTTATTTATTCAGCTTTCAGATGACTTAGAAAACAATTTCAAATCATTTTGAAATCACCTGAAATTTCTCAATTTCAGAATGACTGGTTTTGTGGTCCAGGGTCACATATATACAGTAACACCCCTCTGACACATATGAACTCATATAGATTGCAGCACATTTAAGTGATTAATTTTTTCTTCTTCATCAAACCTGCTGAAGAAACATTTACATGAAGTGTATTGCTGCTTTAATCCACTGATTCCACTCAATGACAAATAAAATCATCATCATACAACTGAAAAAAGGGAAAACACTCATTATTCAGCTGATAAACAATCCTAATCTTTCACGTAATGCAACACAAACAACTGGACCCAGTAAATTCAAAGAGTAAGTTACTGTGCGTTTAGAAATATAACAAAGGGAATTGAATGTAAGAGCTGTAACGGTTACGTAACTACAATCACAACCACTTCCACACGTTCCACAACTTTAAACCAACCAGCAAAACCAACTTTATGCCTCATTTAGAACAATCAATAATAATAATAATAACAAAAAAATAAATAAATAACAATTTTGAGAGAAACGCAAAAAAATAAACATACTCAGGATTACGTAACATCAGAAGATCATTCATCTGCCCTGTAGGAAGTAAAAATCACAAATAACATTTCTTTAATTTCACAGATGTTTCTGCTAAACAGCAATAAGATTAAATGGAGAGCAAATGGAGTTTTTGTTTTGTTTTAGTTTTTCTAGTTTCTATATTTTTGTATTCATTTTATTTTAGTTCTAGTATGAAAACAAACTCAGTAATCAGGTGTCTATTTTTTATAGTTTAAGAAATGAAACAAAAATGAAATTCAAAATCTCCCAAGACCAAATGACCCGCGCTATGCCAACCACATTCATTTTATAACTTACAAAAGAGCAGCCAGTGAGTAACACCGTGTTCGCTCACCTTCTGATGGATGAAAAGGCAGCACCCCATCATTGGGCTTCACAGCAGTATTCCTCAGACACCCCAAAAAACACCCCAAAGCACCTTTACAGTCTCCGGCCGTGGACCGCTGTCACCTGTCTAATCCTCAGCCATGTGTGTCTACAGATGTGTGTGTGTGTGTGTGTCAGTACACAGGAGAGCAGCAAACAGGATGTTCTGGGGGAAGTGTGTCGGCGCTATATCGGGCCTAAGCAGGGCGCGAGCTTTCAGACGACATCTCTGCTTGTGTTTGTCTGAGGACGGGTGGCGTCAAACGCCCCTTCAGTGAGAGGAACAGCATCCTGTTACAGGGAAGAATAGCACACAATTGCTTTTCCACCCTCCTCATCCACTTTGTCCAGAGCTACTGAGACCCTCATAACGGACTGTCATGAAGGTCCTGCAATTAAAGCCAGCAGAATTCACGTTTCATTTTAGATGACTTTGTCATCCAAGATGTTCATGTCTTTCTTTCTTCAGTTGTGAAGAAATTATGTTTCTTGAGGAAAACATTTCAGCATTTTTCTCCATATAATGGACTACTATGGAGTTTTAACTTCCAAAATGCGGCTTCAAACGATCCCAAATGCGGTTGTAAACGATCCCAGCCAAAGAAGAAAGCTCTTATCTAGTGAAACGATCGGTTATTTTAATAAAAATAATACAATTTATATACTTTTTAATGTCAAGCGCTAGTCTTGTCTCGCGCTGCCTGAACTCTGTTCTTGTTCTGGTTCTTCTGGTTCATGACAGTTAGGGTATGTTGAAAAACTCCCATCTCATGTTCTCCTTCAACTTCGAAATCATCCTATATCGCTGTTTCACCTTTTTGTTAAGGATGTTTGATCTTCTTTGCATGTTCACTTTGCAAAGACTGGGTTGGTACTTCTGCAGCGATGTAGGATGATTTTGAAATGATTTTTGAAGTTGAGGGAGAAAATATGATTGGAGTTTTTCGACATACCCTAACTGTCTTGAGCCAGAATACACAGAGTTCAGGGAGAGAAAGACAAGATGAGCGTTTGAGATTAAAAAGTATTTAAACTGTATTTTTTAAATGAAAATTACCGATCGTTTCGCTAGATAAGACCCTCTTCCTCGACTGGAATCATTTACAACTGCATTTGAAATCATTTGAAGCCGCATTTAAACTGCATTTTGGAAGTTCAAACTCGAGACACCATATCAGTCCATTATATTGAGAAAAATCCTGAAATGTTTTCCTCAAGAAACATAATTTTCTTACAGCTGAAGAAAGAAAGACATGAACATCTTGGATGACAAGGGGGTGAGTATATTATATGTGAATCTTTGTTTTGGAAGTCTCCTTTAAGAACACAAACTGGGCTTCAACACTACAAAGTGTACACTTTTCTCTCTTTAAAACAATTATTTATGTCTGAATAATAAAGTTTTGTAGCAGGGTTAATCCTAAATGTTGATATATACACACTGATATATGCAGAGAAGTCTCTTTTGCTCACCAAGGCTGCATTTATTTGATCAAAAATCCAGTAAAAACTGTACAATTGTGAAATAATATTACAATTTAAAATAACAGTTTTCTATGTGAATATCTGTTAAAATGCAATTTATTCCTGTGATCAAAGCTGAATTTTCAGCATCATTACTCCAGCCTTCAGTGTCATGTGATTCTTCAGAAATCATTCTAATGTGATGATTTCCTGCTCAAGAAACATTTTTGAATATTCTCAAAGTTGAAAACAGCTGTGCTGCTTAATATTTCTGTGGAGACCATAAAACACTACTATTTGAAAATTTGGGATAAGCAAGATTTAAAATAAATAAATAAATGAATTATTACAAATAATTCCTATTTCAAATAGATGCTGTTCTTTTGTTAATTTTCAAATATATTACAATAGTATAGGGTTATTTTAATTTGTACAATTCCTCATAATATTATTGTATTTACTCTATTTTTAGTGGCTTCTTTCAAAAAACATAAAAAAATTAAAAATGGTAATTATTCCAAACTTGCATGTGTAGCGCATGTTGTTAAAATTATACATCTAATAACTTATAACTGAAACACCCATTACTATGCTTTAGGAATTTACCTATATTGCCACAACAGAAGAGGTTTTTGTACACTTGCACAACAGGAAGCCAGAAAATCCCTGCTAAACACACTTCCTGGAACCGAACTGTCTTCCTTTAAGCATTTCCTGTTGAAGGAATGCACTGTGTATCTGATGCTGACTTTAAGGTGATAAACATACATGAAATACCAGTGGGATTTTCGTAGTTTCTTTCCAAACTGAAAATAATTGTCGCTGGTTATTTTAAGTTGTAAATGTGAATACTGACAGTACAAGTCACATTTATTCAGATAGCGTTTCATACAATACAGAATGTTTCAAAGCAGCTTCACAGTATTAAAACAAGAAAATGATGTTGAAAAATTCACAAATTATGAAGAAGATTCAATTTCAGCTGTAAATCAGCTCTATAAAAGACAATAGTGTCATTATTCAGCTCTAGGAATGTAACAATATCAAAATCCCGTGATATCAGAAGAATCAGAATCATATGATAATCATATTATCATATAAATTATTATCATAATTTATATGATAATATCACAATATGAAATCCACAATACGATATTTATTTAAAAAAAAAAAGAAAAAGAAAGAGACAAAAGAAAAGAGAAATGAATAAATAAAAAAATAATTTATACTTTTTAAAGTTAAATTATTCTAATGCACTTTTAGAGTTCAAAATTAACAGCTCCAACCCATGTTCTTAAGAAAACTTAAGTCAGAAAAAAGAAAAAAATAGAGAGGACTTAACCTCTTTTTATTTTTTATTTTTTTACTGTCTCAGTCAAAGGGGGTTTAAGGGAGCCAAACAAATTAGAATATAATAATAATAATAATAATAATAATAATTGCAACAATGACAGTAACAGCCATACACTGTAAAACACCTACACTGCAAAATAAATGAAAATGAATATTTCATAGGTATATTTTTACTTTACAGTAAGGAAATTACAATACTTCTTTCCTAATTTCTACACTTGAAAGAGATGTTTTGAATTTGGACTGCAGTAATTTTACCCATTTAAATCGCTAACGATAGCCGTCAGCAATTCAAACTGCACTTTTAAGCTTTTATTTAGACGAAAACAGCATTAGAGATTTTATTTTGAAAGAAAGCTCCAGCTTCAGTGAAAACAGGCTTACAAAAACACGTCTCACTACAAATCTAGTGAAACGCTGTAATCATCTGCCGCGAAAATAAAGCATAAATGGTGGCCGCTGCATTTCCAAATGTGCACTAAACCTGCAGCACATGCAATAAACAAGTTCACTGCATCCATTCATTGTGAACGGAGCCGTTCTGAGGTGCGGAAAACACCGGATCACAAGTAGATCGCCTGAACGACGTGCGTTCTTTTCTTTAAAACATATTGCGCTTTCGGTTTTAGTTCATTTGACAGATACTGTACCAAAGCATAATGGCAAATTTAAAGACCTTTTATGTTAGAATAAGAAGTTTAAATATACTTTAAAAACGACACCTTTTCCCGGAAGACCTATCCTTTCATACCATCATGTGACCTCGATAATATTGAGACAGTTTTACTAACGCGATATCAAGATATTGATAATATCGTTACATCCCTATTCAGCTCAGTTCAGTGTTGATTCAATGTAGTTCAGTAACAATGTGGCAAAGTTCAGCAGTGATAAAACAAACTCAATTCAACTGTAAAACAGCTCTACAGAAGACAATAGTGTCATTATTCAGCTCAGTTCTGTTCAAGTTTCAATTAGTTCAGTTCAGTGTTGATTCAGTTCAGTAACAGTGAAAATTTCATCAATTATGAAACAAGTTTAATTGAGCAATAAGCAGCTCTACAGAGAGCAACAGTGTCATTATTCAGCTCAATTCAGTTCCAATTTAGTTTGGTTCAAGTTTCTCATCCGACAGTGTCAGTGCAGTCAAACTAACTATTACTAACTTTACTTGTCTTTCAAGTCAAAAATCATTCAAATATGCTAATTCATTATCTAATTTATTATAATTTTGGTAAACTGTGATGCTTCCTTTCAGCATTCTTTGATGAATAGAACATTTAAAAGAACTGCATTTTTAATATAATTTTTTGTCACAGTATACAGTACCGTTCAAAAGTTTGGTCTGAAAGAAATTAATACTTTTATTCAGCAAGGATGTGTTAAATTGGTAAAAAGTGATAGTAAAGACTTCAGTTGTTAGGAAAGTTGTATTTTTTCAGTTGTATTTTGAATAAATGCAGTTCTTTTTAACATTTTATTCATCAAAGAATCCTGAATAACATTTCACAGGTTCAAAATATGAAGCAGCACAACTGTTTTCAACATCGATAATAAATCAGCACATTAGAATGATTTCTGCAGGATCATGCGACATTGAGGGTAATTATGCTAAAAATTTAGTTTTGCATCACATAAAAGATTATATATATATATATATATATATTTTTTTTTTATTTTTTTTTTTTTTGAGCATATTCAAATAGAAAACCATTATTTTAAATTGTAGTAATATTTCACAACATTACATTTTTCCCTTATTTTTGTTAAAATAATTGGAGCCCTTGTGAGCATAAGAGACTTTTCTTTTTAAATGAAAACATCAAAAATCTTACTGATCCAAAACTTTTAAACAGCAGTGTATCTCAGCTTGTATCTCAGCCTGCCTGTTGAAACACCAGCTCAACCTTGCAAAGACTAGTTCCTTGTAATCCCAGCCAACCAGTTAGTCAAACACAACATCACTCTACATCTGGGTTGGAAAGCCACACCTACTCTAGTCTAGCTGTTGGCAATGGTCTCTATAATCAACTTTGACTCACAATTTTAGCCCCAATTTTCATGTGCAGTTTTGTGGAAATTGCAAACAAATGCTTGAAACAGACAACTTGGATTGTAAGCTTTTTGCATAGTACTGTTTTTGACGTTTTGACATTTTTGACATCTGTCTCTCACGCTATCTTACGTCATTTGTCTTCCTTTTGAGAAGTTGTATAATGTGTCCATCACCGATCTGTTGCGTAGTGTGCACAGAACAGCATCTAGATGTTACCCCAGACAGTCATGCAGTGCGAGAAGAGCAGCGATCAGACATCTTGTAGGAAGATTTAAAGTATATGTAACTCTGCTTTCTTATGTGCAAACAGACTAGCATCAAGCAGAGTGGCTGAACTGATTTACCGGCCCAATGTACACACAAAATGAAAACAAATGCTAACCAAATGTTACTGTGCCAGAGGTACTTCTGAGGATATTACTGACTGAATCCATCTATAGTGAACAGAAATGTGATTGCCAGCTGTTCACAGCAGAACAACAGAGTAAGGCCATCATCCTAAAATACCTAGAAACTACATGGGAATAGAAACAAATGTGGAGGCTGCCAGAAGCCAAAGGAGAAAAGAATAATGAGACTCTTTCGCAAGCTGAATTAATGTTTGTTCCTGCAGAGCATTAACAATTGCTTTGCAGGCTAAACATGAGTCTGCAGGCCAGATTGTATCGTATTCTCAGCAATAAGTATTGTTTTCATTGCAGACTCACCTACTAAGTCAAATAAAGAGAAAGCATGCTAACATTGGTATAAACTGACGATTTGGCCATTTTTTGTTACAAATGATCTTGAGTACTGTGCTGAAAAGCACACACAAATGCTTTATCAAGACCTAAGATCAAATATAAGAGTGTTCTGAGCATCTCTAAATGACTTTACTGTGAATATTGAGTTTTGTTTCACCTTTTTAAAAAATCTGGCACAGGACAAGCACTAGTTTTCTTTCCTATTTTCTTTTGATCACTGAATAAAATGTTAATAGCTTTAAACGAATAAGGTGCAACGTAGACTTAATTATATTTCATTTAACTATTAACTTGATCTCAGATGTTTCTCTTCCTAGGATAAATCAAAACAGAGAGATGAAACTGCCAACATACTGTAAGTATAGAGCTATGAAAGCTCTACTTATGGACAATATAGACCAATTTCGAGTAGACGTCACAGTGACGTCACTTGCAGCTGCGTGCGCATAGTGGTTGCAGAAAAACACTGGTAACAAGTGGAGGTAAACGGGTAAAATGCATGGAATAAGAGAAAAAAAAAATATTGATGTAAAATTCGGAATGCAAATCATTTTATAGAATACGGTCGTCAAAGATGTCATTTGAAGCAAAACGCAGATGTTTAAATGGACATACTATGGATGAAAACTGCTATGATTACTCTACTTTTAAAGCAAATTTGATTTAAACAATAGGTCTACATAATATTCACATATGCTGTTCATAGGGGATGTATTGTATTAGCCCTATAGTTACAGCATGAAATATTATTAAACCTATTACTATTAACATGTTTACATAACATTTATTTATTTTATCTTACAATTCTGACTTTTTTTTCTCACAAATGCTTTATATCTCCCAATTCGGACTTTATAACTCAATTTAACAAAACTAGTGAGTTTGTTAATTCTGAGGGGGAAAAAAGCCAGAAATGTGGGATATAAACTCTGAGCCGAGGGGAAAAGAGAGAATGACGAGTTGTTTTTCCTCTAGAGTTGTAGAATATAATCTCGGAATTGCGAAAATAAAGTCAAATTTACCTTTTTTTATTATTTTATTCCATGGCTCCATAGACTGCCACTTGAATCGCCCATAAAAAACCTCATCCCTGTTTCGGATCTGTACGACTATCCCACTAAGGTCAATTTCGTTGAATAACAGTGCTTATCGCTGGGTGACAAGCTCTTGTAATATGCGAATAACATTTTGAAAATGACATCTAATCAGTATAATCTATACTCTTTTTAAATCTAAGTATTTTGTACCGTACCTGTGTAATTCTATAGCCGTAAGCCTATCTCTCCTGCGTTTTCTGCAACCATGCTGTGCGCGCATCCCGAATGTTTACAAACAGATAATTGGTCTATAGCACAGGACATTAAGGAACCTGGAGGTAGTGACTGATAACCAGTTGATATTGGCTGGTCGTGGAAGAATTTGATGACAAATGTTTATATAGAGATTTATGACTTTTGATTGCAGACTTTAATATTTTGCCAAATCTGAGCACAGTTTAAGACATTAATGTCGAGATCTCTTAAGAAACACTAAAGGAGCCAGATGAAAATTAAAAATCTCAGCAACGCTGCTTTCTCTGTAATCATCAACCATATTGTTATCTCATTAAGTCATAAACCCAATATGTCTTGGAATCACATTAGCTGACCTTGTGGTTTCATACAAAAATGTCCAAGTGATATGGCTCGGCTCTTGGACTATCTCATATTTCTGAACGACTGTCTACGTGGCGGCTCAAGGGAAGGGCGACAGTGGCGCTTCGAGGTGTCTGAATCGTCAGACATCCCCTGAACCTTGATACAGCGACATGACAAGAATTTCTGTTATTTTTTGTACATTTATGAACAGTGTAACATAGCCAAACTCAGAAGAATATACTCTCTTAAAAATAAAGATGCTTCACGATGCCATAGAAGAACCTTTTTATCTAAATGGTTTCGTAAAGAACATTTAACATCTGAAGAACCTTTCTGTTCTTTGTGGTGAAAGAAGGTTCTTCAGAGTATAAAAAGGTAAGAAAGAGAGAAACCATTGACTGAATGGTTCTTTGTCTAACCAAAAACAGTTGTTTATGGCATCGCTGTGAAGAAACTTTTAAAGCACCTTTATTTTTAAGAGTGTACTGAGGTAAACTAAGCTTTCTGATTTCAAAAATCATAACAATGCTGAAAATGCCAAAATGAATTTTCATGGCAGTTGGTTGATTTACATTGTTTTGTTAAGGTTTGGTGCTGGTCTAGCTGTTATGTGTTCATCTGGTCACAATTAAGCTTTTTTACCCATTTTGCTGGTTATATGACAGCAAGTTAATATTTTCATTTTTTTTCACATGTTTGTGTTTTGTTTCTGCAATTGTATTCTGTCATATGCTAGTGGAATAATTTTTATTTTATTTTTTTTAACCAGGATATCAGTGATGAATTTAGTTTAGGAAAGTAACTTACATGTAGTGACTTTACTAATTCCAGATGCGCCATGGAGAAAGAGAAAAGGAAAGGACAGAAATTCTGTCACCTTACAAACACATATAAAGCTGAAAATTAACAGTTTTTATTAATATTTTTTTATTTAATGGGCAATATTTGCTGCCCAAAATTGATTTCAGGGTCATTTTTACACATAAACCGTATAGCATGGTTTATTTAGGTTATTTAGGTTTATGTTAAATCCAATTAATTGTTAATCCAAAGATTTTGTCATTTAGCAATTTATTTGAAATGCATTTATTTTATGCTAAGTATAGTTCAAGTATAGTTCGAGACCTACAGATATAAAAATTGTAATTGAACTTTATTTGGAGTAATACTTGTGCACAATGCATATTTCTTAATATTAAGCCTAAAATATGTTTTAATGTCACTTTTGATGAGGATTGTATAATCTTTAAATAATATCAGTCTTTAAATGCAAAATAATTAACAATTTACTCTAGTAAAAAACAAATAGATTTAAAATGCATTTATTTCATACTAAGTACAGTTTAAGTCTATTAATATATTTACTGACATATCGCTTAAGACTTACTGATATAAAAATTGTATTTAGACTTTATTTGGAGCACTACTTGTGCACAATGCATATTTCTTAATATTAAGCTTAAAATATATTTTAATGTCACAATTGTTAAGAACTGTATGATCTTTAAATATTATCAGTCTTTAAATACAAAGTATTTAAAGTGTACCTAACGTGTACTTGCAATGCTTCCACTTTAGCACGATCAAATATACTTCAGTATATCTTTAGTTGGACTTCAGCTCTATTTGTGCACAATTAAAGTGCATTAAGTACAAAATTAGTTGTTCTAATTTAGCACACTTCAAATATACCAGTTCAGTATACTAAAAGTACAATCGCAGGGCGTTTTTATTAAGTACATAAGATGTAAATGTATTTGTAGTATATTTAGCAGGAAACAAATGTATTTGAAATACATTTTAGTATATTTATTTTTCACTAGTGTATCCATAATGCCATTTAAAACCTGTGCATATATATCAGCATGGTTTGAAGAATATTTTGTACAACATTAGACCTTCACTGTATGGATAAACACACTGAGACAACAACTAACAAACTAAAAAACAAACAGTTTCCCACGATGTAAACCTGATCACATTCTGAATGTGATTTTGGCTCAGGATCAGGAGACACTGCGTTACTATGTTAGAGAACACTGCAAATCAACTGATGTCAAAACTCAGAGGAAGTACACTTATTGTTGTGTATACACTCTTCCTGTGAATGAACCACAACAACAACATAACTCACCCCACTGAAGAGCCACTTCTCTGATGCAGAGAGGAGAGAAAACGACTCCTTCCTCTGCAACATCGGCCTGGTGGGAGAAAACAAGATCAAGACATCAGAAACAGCATCAGATGGATGGAGAGATCAGATTAAGCTCAGTGTTTTACAGAGGCCAAGATGCAGTCTAAAGGTGAAGTCAGATTTTCAGTTTCTTGCGAAATGAAGCCATTTCAGCAGAGCACTGCAGGGATAACATATTTTTGGAAGCGGGTTAGCGTTTTAGTACTTCTTGTTCCATCATCCTGAAGTCAACTGACTTTTTAAATGAGGTTTTGAATAAGGTCTGTGGCTAACACAAGCTGAAAAGTGTCTAAATAGAAAGTCACATTAATTCATTATGCTGATCAACAGCAAACCGCAGTTTGAAAGAAACTTATGGGTGTTTAATGTACTGCTGCACTAAAAAAAAAAAAAAAAATCAGTGCCTGTGTACTTTTGCTAAAAATGTTGCAGATGTGACCGCAATAAAACACATAAGTAAAATGCATGACAGATAAGCTGTTGAATGATTGAAAATCACTTTAGTTTTTCAGCAAGACACACTAGACAACCAATGCCATCCAGAAACTGAAAGACGACAGGGTTTTTCACCTGCATGAAGACTTTTCCATTCACTGCAGTTTTGTAAACAGATAGACAGTCTCTATGTGGCAGATGGGACAGGCTGGATGAACTTTTTCTGACCCAGAACCTCAGGTAATGACAGACATTGCGTTTTGTGCCGGTGGCTATTGTGACAAGGCGCTGAGAAACAGCTTTTAAGCTCGTGGTTCGCCAAATATTTGAACTTGCAGCACTCATCTGTGCTGCCACACAAATGTCACATTTTCACTAATTTTATTACGAAAATATAAATTTAACACTAGTGACAAACTAATATACCAGAAAAAGCATGGTTTATAGCGTATGTTTAGCCGTTTACGTCTGCCAACTGTATTTAGGCTTTAAAATTCATAAAATTGTTTTGAATTGTAAAGATTTTCATGATGAAAACACATGCAAGAATCATTCTGTTGACTTTTGTCAAGACTCAGTTAATAAATGCGGATAATATAGGACTTTTTTTTTAGCTGTTTTGAATAAACTGAATATATTTTTACTGTTTCACCATCCAAAATGATAATGGTCTTTACTGAAACTTATTGTGTGGATGCACCACCACACAAAAGCAAAAAAGGAAAATCAAAGTAGATAGATAGATAGATAGACCCTTACAAAAAATAAGTTTATTTAAGCGTACTATTAATATACTTCTTTTAAACTAAAAATAGGAAGGTATACTTTTAGTCTCTTTTTATGTACTTCTCAGAAATATACTTAAAACAACATTTAAGTATACCTGACTTATACTTATATATATCTAAATATATTTGAGATATGCTCCTAGAATCCATGTTTTCATTGTTATACGGTAGGGGGCGCTATTACAGATCTTCTGTACAGAATTTCCAAAAAAACAAGTGAAGAAGAAACCGAAACAACATGTTTCCACGTGTAATCTAACACAAACATACGACATAAAACAGCATCAAAACTGTGTAACATTATGGAACTAGATAAAAAAGTTTGTCAAGACAAACTTTAAGTTGGCTTGAGAAAGCCGGACCAGAAAGTTTGAAAAAGTTTGAAAAGGTTAAAAGGTTTGAAGTTTAAAAAGTTTAAGAAGTTTAAGAAGTTTAAGAAGTTTACAAAGTTTAAGAAGTTTTAGAAAGTTTTAAGCTTGGATGGTTTTCAGTCTGAAATAGTTTGAAGTTTTAAAGTTTGAATTCAGTCTGTCAGATAGAAAGACAGACAATTTCTAGCATGATTTGCAAGTTGCTAGCATGTTATTTGCATGATTAGCAAGTTACTAGCATGTTATTAGCATGTCGTTAGCATGTTACTAGCATGATTAGCAAGTTACTAGCATGTTACTAACATGATTATCAAGTTACTAGCATGTTGCTAGCATGATTAGCATGTCGTTAGCATGTTACTAGCATGATTAGCAAGTTACTAACATGTTGCTAGCATGATTAGCAAGTTACTAACATGTTGCTAGCATGATTCTAACATGATTAACATGTTGCTAGCATGTTTCTGGCATGTTTCTGGCATGATTAGCAAGTTGCTAGCATGTTTGTAACATGATTAGCAAGTTGTTAGCATGTTGCTAGCATGTTTTCTGGCATGATTAGCAAGTTGCTAGCATGATTCTGGTTGCTAGCCGTATATAGATAGATAGATAGATAGATAGTAATGGTTAGATGATGGATAGATAGATAGATAGATAGTAACGGTTAGATGATAGATAGATAGATAGATAGATAGATAGATAGATAGATAGATAGATAGAGTTTGAATGAGTTTAAATGGATTAGAAATACAGTACATAGAAGGGAAGTTTGATTGAGTCTTAAAGGATTCTGGGAGTTTTGACAGTTGGAGTTTGAAAAGTGTTGGCTCATTTGAACATTCCGTCAATGTAAGTCTATGGGATTTTTCCCAAATTTAATTTTCATTTTTAGGAAAATCCTAAATCCGATCAGTTAGAAAAGATATAGCAACTAACTTCAGATCAGTTTGAAGATCGGGGCTGAGTTTGGAGTTTGTAGAGTTAAAGCTCTAGGAGGAGAGCTGATAATTTTAATCTCAGAAGAATAATAATAATAACTGTAAGTTTAAATAGCATTTCAGTTAGTTGGCTTTATCAAGCCAGCTTAATAAAATGTTGACCAATGAAAAGGTAATAATGACCGTAAAGCTTTGGGGTGTTGATTGACTCTACATTTTGATTATCATTCTGAATCCAATTCATAGTGTTTTTTCAGCTTTTTGTTGTTTATTTATTTATTTATTTTTTTATTAATGAAACTTACCCACATTCAGGTGTTTATAAAAAGAATGCATGAAGCTTTTGATGTTTTGTATGTTCAGATATTCATATAACAAAATATATACAAGTTAATACCTAAATAGGGACATAGTAGTATACATGAAGTATGACGTAAAGTTCAATTAAAGAAAACTTACGAGTGTACTTGCAGTATAAAACTACTAAACTAGTAGTCTTCTAACACTATACTTATCATATTTAATTAGTAAACTATCAGCATACCTATAAGTTCACTTTTAGTATAGTTGCAGTACAAGCTAAAAACTTTGATGTAAACTTGTGTACTCAAAGTTTACTGCTGTTATACTTAAACTATACTTAAAAGTATACTTTTATATACTAGAAAGTGGGCCAATCTAGTCCCAATAAGTATTGAAATAGTACACTTACTACTACTAGTAATACTACTAGTACACTAATATTTGTATACTTACTACATAAAGTATACTTAAAAAATACTTGAACGTTACTTAAGTATACTTAATAGATAGATAGATAGATAGATAGATAGATATCAAACACTATATAACATGTGGGTTTGGTTTTCCTGGTCTTTGCTACAAAACTAATCTGAAACTGTTTTTATGATTATTTTGCAGAAAGGTCCAACATGGAGCAGTTTTTCTGCTTTGGCAGGATCTTTGGCTCACATTCCTCCTTCTGGCCTTTACCTCCTCACTTGTTCAGCATTTAAAGACACCTCCCACTGAGACGGGCACATTATCCTGCTCCCGACTGATCCTTGAGTTCGTTTATTTGAGCTACTGGTGTGACAGCACGATAACTTCATCCAGACTCTCAAGCTGAGCTACATCTCACACACAGATGTGCCACACAGAATGATCTTCACGTACAGTCCACTTATGGCGAAGTTACACCTGCCATTAAAGTTTACAGCATTTCCAATTATTGGACAGTAAAAAATACTATCCATACTACACTAAATATAGATTCCCACGCAACAAGGATAAACAAGATCCGTGCTGTGAGTTACTGGTCGCTGAGAACATGAAACCAAAATTCAAAAGACATTTACTCTTAAGCAATAAGCAAACATTACAAGCCATACGACAAAAATATATTTTAAATATATGGCACATATATGTAGTAATCGGTGAAGCTCAATGAAATATATTTTTGAAAGAGAAAATATATTTATTTTCAGCTCTCACCAAAATACATTTCAAAATGTATTTTCTTACCCCTGAAATACATTTTCAAAAAGACATTTTCAAATGTTCATACATTCTGAAAAAATACAAACTCATTTTTCCTGAACGCATAAGGCACACTGGTCTCCAGTGTTTCTAGTCAAATAAGCATATATTCTGAGCTGATGTTAATCTAATGTTAAACCTATTAAAAGGTTTTAATGGCTCCAGCACCATCACTTTGCAGTGTCGCAGTGACTGTCATTTGTCAGTGCCTCACCCCTCAAAGTTTAATGAGTGTGTAGATGACACGAATCTGCAGACGTTATCTACATTAAAAACAGATGGCCGTATTTAAATGGGTTCCTATGGAGAACAGAACAGAAGAGCATCCAGTCGGAAGTTAGAATTCGTAATTAGAATTCGCTCATCGTTTGCTCAGGTCTAATATAGTTAAATGCAAATGTGTATGTAATCGTCAGGAAATATATATGTACACTGTGTGCAGAATTATTAGGCATGTTGATATTCTGGTCATATTTTTTTTCCAAACACATTTTACCAATTCCAAACCACATCAGTCTTAATAACTACTATTAATTTTGTATTTAATCATTTGTAAGTGATATATAATTGTCCGTGAAGGCTGGAAGTGAAAAACTCCTTATATTCAGGTGTGCAGAATTATTAGGCATGTTTTCGTTTACAGCTAAAATGAGCCAAAAAAGAGATTTAACCCAGACTGAAAAGTCCAAATTATTAAATGCCCATGAGAAGAATGCAATACTAATGCATTACAAGAATTTGCAAAGTTAAGGCTTGACCATTGGACAGTGAAATGCTTGTTGAGTCTGCATGGTCAGAAAAAACAGGTGGAGAAGAAAAGATGCATGTTAACTGCAAAAGAATTAGGAATTAAGGTGAAGAATTAGGTGTGACACCATCAGGAACCGTTTCCAGTTCTCCAGCGCCACCATTTTCCAGAATTGCAACCTACCTGGAGTCTTCAGAAGTGCAATGTGTCAGGTTCTCAGAGACTTTGCTTGGTAAAAAATCCTAAAAAATGCCCCTGACTTAATAAGAATAACAAGCTGACGTCTTGTGAAATACATGAAGACAGTTTTTTTTATAGGCGTTATAGACAGATAAGTTGAGAGTGACTCTTGAAGGACAAGCATCACATCCTCTTGTGCCTCTGATTCAAAAATTTATCTTCCAAAATCTGGCAGTAAGTTTTGGGAGTTCATGTTTAGTCTCCTATCCTGAAAAGTCTGACTTGCAGAGATGGACTAAAATGAACTCCCAAAACTTATTGCCAGATTTTAGAAGATAAATTCTTGAATCAGAGGTACAAGAGGATGTGATGCTTGTCCTTCAAGAGTCACTCTCAACTTATCTGTCTCTAAAGCATATAAAAAAACTGTCTTCATGTATTTCACAAGACGTCAGCTTGTTATTCTTATTAAGTCAGGGGCATTTTTTAGGATTTTTTACCAAGCAAAGTCTCTGAGAACCTGACACATTGCACTTCTGAAGACTCCAGGTAGGTTGCAGTTCTGGAAAATGGTGGCGCTGGAGAACTGGAAACGGTTCCTGATGGTGTCACACCTAATTCTTCACCTTAATTCCTAATTCTTTTGCAGTTAACATGCATCTTTTCTTCTCCACCTGTTTTTTTCTGACCATGCAGACTCAACAAGCATTTCACTGTCCAATGGTCAAGCCTTAACTTTGCAAATTCTTGTAATGCATTAGTATTGCATTCTTCTCATGGGCATTTAATAATTTGGACTTTTCAGTCTGGGTTAAATCTCTTTTTTGGCTCATTTTAGCTGTAAACGAAAACATGCCTAATAATTCTGCACACCTGAATATAAGGAGTTTTTCACTTCCAGCCTTCACGGACAATTATATATCACTTACAAATGATTAAATACAAAATTAATAGTAGTTATTAAGACTGATGTGGTTTGGAATTGGTAAAATGTGTTTGGAAAAAAAATATGACCAGAATATCAACATGCCTAATAATTCTGCACACAGTGTATATGTGTATATATATATATATATATTTTTTTTTTGTGTATATAGTTTCTATTTTGAAAATATATTTTCAAAAATGTAGAAAAAAATGGCTAAAAATATACTGGTACAAAATCGTTTTTTTTTTTTTTTTAAATGCAAAAATCATTAAGATATTAAGTAAAAATCATGTTCAATGAAGATATTTTGTAAATTTTCTACTGTATATATTTCAATACGTAATTTCTGATTAGTAATATGCATTGTTAAGAACTTCATTTAGACAACTTTAAGGGCAATTTTCTCAATATTTTGATGAATTTTTTGCACCCTCAGATTCCAGATTTTCAAATAGTTTTATCTCAGCCTATCCTAACAAACCATACATCAATGGAAAGCTGATTTATTCAGATTAAATCAATTTCAATTGACCCTTATGACTGGTTTGTGGTCCAAGGTCACACACCTGTGTGTGTGTGTATTTATGGGAAATGGATGTAAAATTTATGTATGTTTTTTTTTTTTTTTAATCATTGTAACAAAAAAGATTTTTGAGGTCATACATATTATTGGAGCATGCTTTAGAAGAAATGTTCTTTCTTAAATCTTTCTAATTTTTAATTTTTACATTTAATAAAATGTGTTTCCTATTTTTTGTGAATTTATTAGCATTTTTTGAAAATTGTTTAAAAAATTGTAAATCCTACACCAAATTCAGTGTTTTGACTTACTGTTCAAAGGTGTTAAGATTGATTATGATTGATCAACTTAATCGATAGTCATTACAAACCCATAAGACTTTAGTTCACGTTCAGAACAGAAGATATTTTTAGTATTCTAATTTTTAATGCTTTCATTTTTGTCCAATCATTCAATGTCCATTCTTGGACTGTACAAGATGAACAGATTTCATTTAGGCTTTTATCCACAATGCATATAAAGATTTTCAAAGTTCATACACAGAGCCCATAAAATTACGTAAACGGAAGCTCAATTGTGCGCAAGCTAAAGCAATCATGTCTCTGAACTGATTACCATTTCACACAGCCTCTCATGGCATATTTAGAAGCACAACTTTAAGTAACATCATTATATCAGAAGACAAACTCTGAGGTGCAAATATATGGATCAAAATTTCAACTTCTGAAGGTTTGCAGTTTGTTTGTGGTTGTATTTAAACTGCATTATCATCATTTTTAACTTTATCAAGACATTGGACTGCACACAAACAGCAGACCTGGTTTGATCAATACCGATCTACTATAAATACAGTACTGTAATCAAATCCACCCACACTGACCACCTCATGGAAACTTGCCAAGGTTAGTCTTACACTAAAGGCACTGATGTGGTTTGTAGAAGCAGACAGGATGAAGTACTGAATACATGTACATGATTGGATTTCCTGTGTTAAGAAAAGACACACAGCAGGGCTAATTATGAGCATCTGACTCATTAACAGTTTCATGACTTCGTTAAAAGTTACACAATTTAAACGTTCAGGCAAACCGTCGGCGTCACGGTATTGTTGACTACAAACACCCGACAGGGCTTTATTCGTTTGTTTTTTCTGTTTTATTATGTAATTTTAATTTAACAGTCAACATCATTTGCAAGCACGTTTACCTCTAACTCAGAAAAGGATTATTACAGCATTTAAAGCATTTAAAGGTGAAGTTCACTTCCAGAATAAAAATTTACAGATAATTTACTCACCCCCATGTCATCAGATGCTAAAGTATTTCTTTCTTTAGTCAAAAAGAAATTAAAAATTTTGAGGAAAACATTCCAGGATGTTTCTCTATATAGCGGACTTCAGTGGAGATCAACAGGTTGAACGTTCAAATTTCAGTTTCAATGCAGCTTCAAAGGGCTCTACATGATCCCAGCCGAGGAATAAGGGTCTTTTCTAGCAAAACAATCTGTCATTTTCTAAGAAAAATACAAATTTACATAGTTTTTAACCACAAATGCTCATCTTGCAGTAGCTTGACCTCAGGAATTGCATAATCACACACGCCTGACATAGGCGGAAGTACCAACCCAGTGTTTACAAAGTGAAAGTGCAAAGTCAAAGACCTTTACAAAAAAAAGGTAAAACAATAAGGTTGGATGATTTTGAAGTTGGAGGAGAAAATGAGATGGAACTGGAGTATATAGACCAAGAACTGACCACGCGTGACTTTTCCAACGTGATTACACAATGTGTAAAAGACATGCATGTGCATTGCAGAGTTAGTGCAAGACGAGCATTTGTGGTTGAAAGTATATACATTTTTATTTTTTTAAGAAAATGACCAATCGTTTAGTTAGATAAGACCCTTATTCCTTGGCTGGAATCACTGCATTGAAACTGCAGTTCAGACCTTCAGCTCATTGGCCATTATTAAAGTCCATTATATGGAGAAAAATACTGGAATGTTTTCCTCAAAAACCTTAATTTCTTTGCAACTGAAGGAAGGAAGGCATAAACATCTTGGATGACAAGGGGGCGAGTATATTATCTGGAAATGCTCATTCTGGAAGTGAACTAATCCTTTAAAATCTAATGCAGAATGATGTCATCAAAATTGACTTGACTTTAAGAGAGACTGTATAGAATGCATGTATCTTCTAAATTAAAATGCTATCACTGTTTTTGAACACTTTTTACTTTTTAAAATTTCAATTTTTATTCAGTAATATAACATATTTAAAAGAGAAACAGAATATTCAATAAGAAAAAAATAAATAAATAAATGTAGGAAAGGACATTTTATCCTATGCAGTGTTATTTCAGTATCACAGAGATACTATTATGGTTTTTATTAACTCTTTAACTGTCACTGTCCGCTCTGTGGGATGCCTAAGTTTACTTCACCATATTACAAATAAATTCTAATCTAATCATGACAAACTATACATCATTGGGAAGGTCTAAGACTCCTAAATAGATATTTTACCACTCTTTTGTGTTACAAATTATGTAGGAAATGTAATAGATTAATTTATGCCAAGAGTGCACCTCAAAAATCTACATTATAAGATGAGTTCTGACCTTTGTCACAAAAAGACTTTCTTTCTTGCCTTTTTCCCTTACCACACAATAGAATTCTTAAGAAATTGTATATCAACTCAAAACTTAAAATCTCAAAATTCATCCTTTGAAAACCATTTTAAAATCAGACATTGCATTACCATGGAAATTGTACATCAAAATCATATTACAAAATGTTTTCGTTCATGAATTATAAAAATTTAACTTTGGATAGTGCATATTCATGTCTGTGTTCAAGATAGGGAGTGACAGTTAAAGCGTTAATATTTTAAATTAGTTTTTTAAGTTTTATTTACAATTTCAATTCTGTAAGTTTTGTTGTATTTTTTCTTCAGTTTTTAAGTTTGTCATTTTTTCATTGTCATTTTAATTTTTTAATGTCTATATAGTTCTTATTTTTTTCAGTTTTAGTTATTTCAGTACATTAAGTTAAACTAAATGAAAATGATAAATGTCTTGGCGACTAGCTGAAAGTTAAGTTTTTTTTTTAATTATTATTTTATGGTAATGTTATGTTACAATTAATATGTATACATTTATATATATATATATATATATATATATATATATATATATATATATATATATATATATTAGATATTTTTTATAATTAATAAATGTTGTAGAAGTATTGTTTGTTCTTATTTAATGTTAACTAATGTTAACTAATGAATCTTATTGTAAAGTGTTACTGCTGTTTCAAAGGAAGAGTAAGTTGTTATATAAGTTGTTTATAAATCACCTTGTTTATATATTTGCTCAAGGCAAATTCTTTCACTCTTTTAAAAGTGTACTGAGTGTGAGACGTGCTATATAAATATAATAAATTATTATTTATTATTAACAGTATATAAGATAGAGCATATGCATTATGCAATAAAATTGTTTAGATCAGTACATGCATACAGAAAAAATAATAATAATGAAATGTGTACCGCATATATATATAAAAAAAAAAAAAAATGTCATGTAGTATGTGTTGTGTAGTAAATATTATGACAGTATACCATTCTGGCTCATGGTTACACCAGTGATTATTTACTGCCATCTAGTGGCAAACATCCAATCTCATCTTTCAAAATGACAGTCCGAGTCTCCCAATCACTTCACTAGTCTAGTTAATGTTTAGTTTGTGTTGAATCAGTATTTTTATGATCTCTTTCAGGTGTCAAGTTCAGTAATTACACCCTGAGATGAAGCCCAACACAAAAATCTATCTATATCTACTGATCTATCTTCTCTATTAGACATAGCCACATTAACTTTAAAACAAGCAGTCGAGCAAACAGCATTAAGTGTTATATATTTCATATCAGCACTGCATAATGAGCCCTTTTATTCCCCTCAGACTAAACTGATCCAGTGTCAGATCATCTGACGCACAGCAGTCGCCCTCGAGCTGCTTTAACCCTGTTTAATGTATAAATAAATGTTTTTCCTTACAAGACTTAAATCAGTAAACATGTAAATATATCTGCCACACCAACCCTTTTCTTTTATAAAAATAATATAAATAATAATAACAAATCATTATGGTATTCATTTTACAACATTTTTAAAGCAACTGTAAAGTAAACTGTAAAAAAAAAACAAAAAAAAAAAAACAGTGATCGTTTCTGGCGATTACTCAGAGATGGGAGTTCAGGAAGCTGTTCCCTGATCTCTGCACCCTTACCTGTACAGGAAACACACACACACACACACACACACACACACACACACACAGCTGTTTCCTCTTCACAAGTCAATTTTTCCCAAACCAAGGAACTCATTAACTTTGTGATCTCACATCTGACCCGTTCACACTAGTTGCAAGCATGAATGTGTGTGTGAACTGGCCTGAATAAAAGTGATTAAAGCTTATATAATAATTTCAACGCATTTATAAAGACAGGACTGGGGCTCAGACTTGTTATGTGTTTTCTTAGAATTTTTTTTCCATGAAGAGTCTTATTGGCATCATGTGTTTATGAGTATAGGCTGCGTAATGTGCATGATGTGCATGACTCTGTGTGTGTGTGTGTGTGTGAAAAGATGTGTTTGCACTTGGAATCACAGACACACACACACACACACACACACAAACACACACACACACAGAAGTGCACTGACTAACATGCTGGCGAAGCAGGACTAGCCATGACATCATGACTGTAGAGCCTCACCCTGAAAGCCATCAGACATCCTGCCCTTACAAATATGACATCTACTAAAATCATCTCTTCAAATCGTATATTTTGCCTCATGACTGCCAGATAGAAAGGTACAAACACCCTAAAGTCTTCCTTCAAATCAATTTTGACTGTTGAATGCTGTCTATGGCATTTGTGTTATACTGCTATGTTGATTTCCACAAAAATTACAGAAAACATGTTCCTGGATAAATATTGCAGTATTATAAATACAAATACAGCAATGTGCTTAAAATGGAATTAAAACTTGATTACACTCTAATTTTGCAGTGGGACTAAAGCAACAATACAGAAAAGTTAAAAACAAGTTGCACACTGGTGCACATTTTCACTGCATTTATTGAAAATGCAAAGCACTTAAAAGATTTTCTATGACTGTGTAAATAGTCACAATCCTCTAGCGTCACAATGTCACAGCAGACTTCACACTCTCTCCGAACAAATATGCCCTACTTCCCTACTATACTGCATACAGCAGTATATAAGCGTGATGTAAAATGAGCAGTATTTCCGATTTTTAAATGTTCATACAACATACTGCGAAAAATGACCTACTTTTCCTGCTGAAATTCTTAATTGCATAACTGATGGACATTTTACTACACTTTAAAAAAAATTATCAAAAAATCTCTACTTTACAAAATAATTTTGGCAGCTGGTTGCCAGAATAATTTTGTAAAAAAATACAGAAAGCTGTAAACAAAAAAAAACTGTATTTTACAAACAAGAAAATTTGCATGTAAACCAGTAAATTCAACAACACACACAGCTACTAAAATCTGTTTTGTACCTTTAACATATACTGACAACCACCATAATAACGCAGGTGGTAAAAGGCAAAGCCACATTAAATATCAAATCTCATCAAAGTAGCTTTTCCACAAGCTGAAGTAAACACTAATATACAGATGGTGCACAGAGTCATTCATGCAAACACAAAACACCATCATAGTAACACACAAGTCATTTTACAGATTTTTTTTCTGTATTTTTGAGATATGGTAAAAAGGTAAAATTACAGATATAGACCATAAATGTAAGTTCTATGTAAAATAACATGACAAACCTGTAATTGTGAATAACCACAAAATTTCTTTTTTTTTTTTTTTAAATCCACATAAAAATACTGTTAAAAAAATAGCAAATTAAAACTTTATAAACATTACTTCATAAATTTGTATTTATCAGATGACCTTTTATAGTCATTTTATACTTTTTAGATAGGATTTTTACAGGAATAATAGTATCATGCTGCTTTTTATACATAAAAAACTGACATATTTTATAAACATACATAACTGAAAACAAACTAAAATTAAGATGATTATTTAAACAAAATACTTTTTTTTTTTTGCGCAGGGAATTTTTGGAATATGAGTTTACCATTTGGACTGTAAATAATATGTTGATTTGCTCACTTTTACTTCTAAAAACACAATTAACATTTAACATTTTTTTATTTAGCATTTTTACAATATTTTACAGCTAAAATTACACTTGTTACACTTGTACCTCAAGACATCATATGCCTTATATTAAGACTTATGACTTATATATACGACCCCATTAAGACTGAAAAAAGTGCTTTCCTGAAAGTAGAATGCTAGAAACACAAAACTAGATTTTTGTCAAATAATCTGAGAAAGAATACAGCACTTGGGAAGGCAGCTGAAAGAAAGTACCTGACTATATTAATGCAAGAAAATCAACTGAAATTATTTAAAGAAAACACGTAAGCTTAGAAGTTTATTTTTAAAATGTTATATATTATATCATATAAATACAGTATTCTAAATATTCTATTTACACAAACTTAAATGAAAAGCTTAATGCTAATTATAAAAACAGTAAACAATTAGCAGAAAAAGCCAGCCAATGTTGTCTTGAATTTGGAGCAGGAGATGCAGCATGAAGCTTAAAATATGACAAAACTATTTGAATTTGAATTGTGTAAGACTAAATTATTGAAAAGTGTTTCAACACTTTTAACAAAACTGAATATTATGTTCTGAATGCTCTTTGTCTTCAAAACTGGAAGCTGTATTTTTAAAAACTGGATATTTGCAGTCTAAGAATTCAGAACAAAAAATCTGCTATTTAAAAATACACATCTATAAAACTGCCACAAAAATTTAAATTGTGTTAAATTTCAAATGTTTAATATTTAAGTTAAAAAAAAAAAAAAATTCAAAACTGTTAAATGCCACATAATATTTTGTTAATTTTGTTAAATGACACTTGTCAATAATTCAAATGTACACAATTCAAATTCAAATAGTTCCAAAGCTCCAAAGGGGAGTGGCTTATACATCAGTTATATGCCACTTCATTTGCTCACAGCTGATTGGTCCAGTTTCTGTTTTCATCTCTCACTCAGAATAAAAGCCGTACTTTACAAAATATGTGTCATCTTTTGAAATGTTTTGCTTGAAAAGTGCCAACAATAGTTTATCTAAATCTAGAAAGGCCCATTCAGTATAAAGAAATACCCTATTTTACCACAAAGAGACTGAGAGAGTCCCTTACTTTCCTCTGCTGAAGTTACAGATATAACAGAAATCCACCTGTCGGTTTATACCAGGCGTTTTTTTTTTTTTTTTTAACACAGCTGAGCCGCAGTCTGCATGATGGCTTCAGTTTGGACAGCAGGTGCAGAAAACCAAAGCAGATGAGAAAGACTCCAACAGCTTACTAATGACAAATGGAGTACAATTATATGTGACAAATAAACACACTCAAATATGCCACTGTTTTTTTTACATGAAAAAAAAAAAACTGTCAATTATATTTAATCATAATTACTTTGTCTACATTTTTAGCTAAGTCTCAATAAAAGCACGGAAAAACGAAGTGTTAACAAAACTTCATAATTGATGATTCATGGCCGAATTAGGCAATCGCATTTGCAGGCTCTTTTTACACGCCGCAGGGCACGAGGGAGAGCACGGTGCTCTCAGCTCAAGAAAAGAGCGAGTATGTGAGAACAGGAGGTGCAAACTGAGCCGCTCAACAGCTGTAAGAAAATCTGATTCAGTAACTCGACTCCAATGTACAACTCGACATTTCCCAGTTACTCACTTCCCATGTTTCAAGGCCTTTCCATCTGTTCTGCTTTCAGCCTCAGACAGAAAACCGTGAAGGGAAACTCTTTTGTCTCAAAACAATAATGTGACCAACATGTCTGGCTATCAGTAAATAAAGAAGAACTATATATTTGAAAGAACTGTTTGGGAGTCGATGGTAGCTTATAAAAACGTATGGCTCTGTATACTCCAGGTTGCAGTTTTAGGGTCAGGCGCTTATATCTTTTGAAACATTGGTCTAGAAATCCCACCCCCAAGCACAATTTTGGATTTTAACAAAAGCAGTTTCAGATAAGAAACATTTCTAGGGCCCTGTGATTTCAGTGATGCGGAAAACACGAACGGAATCGCAGAATCCAGTCATAAAAACGGAATTTACTGTAGTGTCATGGATAAATCAGAAGTTGTTCGGTACACTTAAATCAAAACACGATATGGTCTAGTGTGTGTGAATATTAAGCCACAAAAATATGAATCCTGCATGTTCTGCGTGTCTTTGTCCTTACAAAAAAGAAGTTTCTTCAAGTGTGCTATTAGTATACTTCTTTTAAACAAAAAAATTGGGAAAGTCTACTTTCAGTCTACTTTTTATGTAATTCTCAGTAAAGTGCTTTATATATTTCTCAGAAATATACTTAAAATTACATTTAAGTATACTTGATCTATACTTAGAAAAAGTATATTTGAGCTATACTTGTGCTCTGAGAATCCATGTTTTCAGGGGCGCTAGGGGCGCTATCCACCTTATTTTTCAGGGCGGAAGTAAGTTGTTTTCTGCTAATGTGTTAGACGTCCGGTTCATAATCCACCATAGGGAAATAACGAGAAGAATATCGAAGTGCAGTAAATGGTAAAACAGTTTGCACTACAAACCAATGTGTTCATAATTTAAAAAATACATTAAAATAATATGGTAAGACACACCAGTTTGCAATATCAAGCAGCAAAACGAGCTTTTTGTGCAGCTAAAAATAGCTGGAAGTGGATGAGACCGGAAGCCAGACACAAAAAATGTACAAATGGCTGCACCCACTCTTATGGGAAAAATAAGGTGGATTGTACATCTTCTGTATAGAATTTCCAAAACACAAGCGAAGAAGAAACTGAAACAACAGATGCTTCCACACGTAATCTAACACAATCGTCAGACATAAAACAGCGTCAAAACCATAGATGTGAAAAACTGTTACGTTATGGAATAAAATGTCGACCCGTGAAGAGGTAATAATGACTGTCAAACTTTGGGGTGTTGATCAACTCCATCTACGTTTTGATTATCATGAATAGTCTTTTTTTAGCTTTTTGTTCAAAATGTTGTTTATTTATTTATTTTTTATTTATGAAACTTACCCACATTTAAGTGTTTATATAAAAGAATGCATGAAGTTAGAATAAAATGTTTTTGTTTACAAGCAGATGCCCTGATCTTTCTTTAAATGTTTTGTATGTTCAGATATTCATATAACAAAATATATACAAATTAATACTTAATAATTAATAGGGACATAGTAGTATACTTAAAGTATGATGTAAAGTTCACTTAAGGAAAATTTAAGAGTATTGTATACCTGCAGTATAAAATTACTAAACTAGTAGTTTACTAAGACTTCCAAGTGTACTAAAAATGCATAAAAAAGTATTTAATTAGTATCTGTATGTTCACTTTTTCAGTCCAAACTGAAAACATAGATGTAAACTAGTTGCGTACTCAAAGTTTACTACGGTTATACTTAAAGCATACTTAAATGTATACTTTTATATACTAGACAGGGCCAATTTAGCCCCAAGGAGTATTGACATGCCCCTTACAGCTGAGTGGCTACAGGTGTGTCTTTACAAGACACGCCCCTTACAGCTGATTGGCTACAGGTGTGTATTTACAAGACACGCCCCTTACAGCTGATTGGCTACAAGTGTGTTTTGGGACCTGGTCCAACACTGTGGTCAAAAGCGTTTTTTTTTTTTTTTTAATTTACTTGGTGCCCCTTCAATTCGATGTGTTACTTACAGTTTCATTGTAAGTATTTGTGAAATTTACTAGCAATTTCAAAGTCAAAGATTTTGCAGAGTCAAAATGTTTTTTAAATTAATTTTAAAATTTGTATGTCTCAGTGGGACCATGACCTGATGATCCTCAAGATCTTTTCGAACTAATGGTCAAAAATCTGCTTGAATATTCTGCCATTCTGTAAATAATTATATTGATATTGCGAAGTCAACTGCCTAATGATTAATTTAACATACTTAATGAAGCTGGTCATGTTTTATGTATGTTACGGCCTACATTGTTGAGGGTTGTCTGTGTGAATCTTCATAGTGTCTCCTTGCTTAAAGTAAGCAGTGAAGGAACATTCTGATATCATTTCAGTCTTACTGATAAAGGCTGTGTCTGTTATGTGTTACGCTGTTTCTATAGAGACTGATAAACAGTTTGAGCTTTGAGTAAGCGTGCACAGACAGCACCTGACCTGTTACTCCCTGTGCTGGAAAAAAAGGGAGTTTTCTGCCTGCTGATTCAGTCCAAACTCTTACTTCCTCTCCAGAACATAACAGAAGTATTTCTCTTCTCAAAATAAGAAAACCCTGGAATTCACAAACCTCTGTGTGGGAACTTTCACTTTCATGTGAATTTTCATATCAGGACTTTTCAGTTCTCAAAGCAATAGTTCACCCAAAATTAAAATGTTGTCAGTGTTTATTCACCCCTGTCATTTCAAACCCGCATGACGTTCATGCATTACATTCTTTGTAAACCAAAAAGTGCAGCTGATCAGAAGATACATGTGCATGCTTGATGCAAGACCAAACATGGTTCTTGCAGGTCGTGCAATAATGTTTGAGCTTTTGTGTTCACCATATTTGATGTGCCCTAAATCTACTGTATGTGTGTTCATCAGCGTTTATATATTAATATCAAATAAAGTGAGCATGTCTGTTCAGAAAACTTGTAATATGAACATATCTTCAGTTGTATTTTGAAGATGAACAGAAGTCACTCTTAAAAATAAAGGTTCTTTATTGGCATCGATGGTTCTATGAAGAAACTTGGACATGGAACCTTTCAAATGCAGAAAATCTTCTTTATGGTCGAAAAAGGTTCTTTTGATTTTTAAAATGTGCTTTATAATGGTTCTTCTTTGGAGAACCAAAAATGGTTCTTCTATGGCATCACTGCAAAAACACCCCTTTGGAGCCTTTATTTTTAAGAGTGGATGTTGTACGGAAAAGTGCAGCATGTATATTTTGTGAAGCATCTCATGGAAGAAAGAAAGTCACATGAGTCTAGACGACACAATCTTGATTTTGGAATTTTGCTGGCTAATTTGTATGAATTGGTTCAATCTCATTTGTCTCATTTTGTTTTTGTCTTAGTGACAGGGTGGACCTTACACTCTTAAAAAGAAAAGTTCTTTATTGGCATCGATGGTTCCATAAAGAACCTTGAACATCCATGGAACCTTTCAAATGCAGAAACGGTTCTTTATAGGTGAAAAGGTTCTTTGGGGTCCTTTTTTACAGCGGAGACGTACATTACCAGTCAAAAGTTTGGAATATTTAATGACTTTTTAAAAGTTTTTTAAAAAAGTCTTTTATGCTCACCAAAGGTGCATTTATTTGATCAAAATGTAATTGAGCGCTGTGATCAAAGCTGAAATTTCAGCTTCATTTTTCTAGTCTTCAGTGTCTAATGATCCTTCAGAAATCAGTCTAATATTTTGATTTGCTTCTAAAGAAACATTTCTCATTATTATCAAAATGAACAAAAATTAATTCTTTTATGTAACACTTTATAACTTTCATTAATACATCATTAACAAACACTACTTAATGGATCATTAATAATATGAGATAATGTTTATGTTAATGTTTACTATTAACTGTATTAAACATTACCTAATGATTAACAGATAATTACTTCATGTAAACTAATACATCATTAAAATTTCAATTGATATGATCGTGCTTTTTTTGAAAATCTACAAGTGATTTTAACAAATGGTACACAATGATTAAAAGCTTTTGTTAATGTACAACACTTTTGCTGCTATTGAGATGTGATACGGGTAAGGTTAGAAACAGGTTTGGTGGTATGAGTAGGTTTAAGGGTTGGTTAATTATTGTTGGTTTATTATTATAACGGAACACAGATTAATCTGTTTATATTACATTGTTTTGATAAATGAACAAGCATTTTCTTGAAAAACTGATTTGATTTTTGTTTTTTCCTGGAATAATATGTAGGACTAAGTGTTGAGGCAATACAGGTGCATCTAAAAAAATTAGAATATCATGAAAAAGTTATTTTTTTTATTGTAACTTATTTTAAAAAATGAAACCTTCATATATTCTAGATTCATTATATGAAAAGTAGAAAGTAGAAGTTTTTTTCACTACAGTATAATATCCGGGTATCACTTCTTTCTTTGAAACCACAATAACGGGGAAGACTGCTAACTTGGCAGTGGTCCAGAAGACAATCATTTACACCCTCCACAAAGAGGATAAGTCACAGAAGGTAATTGCTGAAAGGGGTGGCTGTTTACAGAGTGCTGTATCAAAGCATATTAAATGCAACATTGACTGGAAGGAAGAAATTGGGTAGGCAAAGGTGCACAAGCAACAGGGATGACTGCAAGCTTGACAATACTGTCAAGTAAAGCCAATTCAAACACTTGGGAGAGCTTCACAAGGAGCAGAATGAAGCCGGAGTCAGCGCATCGAGTCAGCATGCTCAGACGTCTTCAGGAAAAGGGCTACCAAGCCACTTCTGAAACAGAAACAATGTCAGAAGCATCTTACCTGGGCTAAGGAGAAAATGAACTGGACTGTTGCTCGGTGGTCCAAAGTCCTCTTTTCAGATAAAAGTAAATTTTGCATTTCATGTTGAAATCATGATCTCAGAGTCTGGAGGAAGACTGGAGAGGCACAGAATCCACAGAAGTCCAGTGTGAAGTTTCTGAAGTCAGTGATGATTTGGGGTGCCGTGACGTCTGCTGGTGTTGGTCCATTGTGTTTTATCAAGTCCAAAGTCAATGCAGCCATCTATCAGGAGATTTTGGAGCACTTTATGCTTGCATCTGCTGACAAGCTTTATGGAGATGCTGATTTCCTTTTCCAGCAGGACTTTAGCACCTGCCCACAGTGCAAAAACCACTTCCAAGTGGTTTGCTGACCATGATATTGCTGTGATTTATTGGCCAGCCAACATGCCTGACCTGAACCCCATAGAGAATCTATGGGATATTTTCAAGAGAAAGATGAGAAACAGTCGATCCAACAATATACAGATGATCTGAAGGCTCAATAGTGCCTCAGCAGTGCCACAGGCTGATCGCTTCCATGCCACACTTCACTGATGCTGTAATTTGTGCTAGGAGCAAAGAATTTGCTGTAATATGTGCTGCTGACCAAGTATTGAGTGCATAAATGAACATACTTTAAAAAACTTGAACGTTTCTTTTTTGCAAATCCGTTTTTTGATTGATATTAGGAAATTGATTTTCGACTTTCATGAGCTGTAAGCTCTAATCATCAAAATTAAAACAAAATTTAGGAATTTTTTTAAAATTTAGAAGCTAAACTTAACTAACCATGCTTCACACAAACGTTGTTAAAGCAAAAACGTCCAAAGCCCATAAAGATACTAAATGATTAGTAAACTTTTACAAACATTTACAAATGAGGAATAGTTTTAATTTTAGATTGGGTACTGCAAAAACATGAACACATAATAAATTATTTTAGATGTGTAAAAAAGTCATTTGGGACACATTTTGCCATCAAGATGACTGCTCATACAGGTAATTGTTATTAATAAACTTTAATGTTTAATAAACGTTAACATTAATAGTTTGCGAAGTGCTTAAAATTGCTAATTAAGCTATTTTTTCAATGCTTGTAAATGTAAAAAAAAAAAAAAAAAAAAAGAGTATTAGGTGAGCTGAAATTTAATGGCATTTGTAAGCATTAACTAATGATTCATTAAGCATTATATAATGTGTGTTAATGATTTATTAATGAAGCCTTTAATCATTGTAAACCATCTGTCAAAATAATTTACAGATTTTTAAGAAGTGCATGATCATTGAAAGTTTAAAGACATTTGTAAGCATCTGTTAATTATTAGTCATTTACAAGCACATTATCTCACATTATTTCTAGCTATCTGAATATATATTAACTGATAATCTATTAAGCATTGCATAATGCTGGTTAATGATTATTTATTAAAGAAAGTTATTATAAAGTGTTACCTACTTTGGTTCAACAAGGGCACATTAGATTGATTAATAGTTGCAGTAAAGACATTCATAATGCTACGAAGGATTTCCTTTTAGTCATCAAAGAATGATTTCCACAAAACAATTAAGCAGAAAAAAATGCTTTTGATGTTGGTACCAATAAGAATGATTATTAATGATTGATTACCAATTATAATTTACTGACTGAGCAGCAGTTAAGAAAAATATAACGATTTCTGAAGGATCATGTGACACTAAAGACTGGAGTAATGATGCTGAAAATTAAACTTTGATCACAGGACTAAATTACATTTAAATATACATTTTAAGTATCTTTTAAACTGTTTGTTAATATTTCACAATATTATTATTTTTACTATATTTTAAACACATAAATGCAGCCTTGGTGAGCATTAAAAGAAATCCTTTATAAGTATTAGAAAATTATTCTGAATTTTTGACCAGTTCTGTATGTATCATTCAGATAATACATATAATCATGAGCTCTATATGAGACGTGGAAATATAGGGCATGTGTACTGTGGGAGAGAAGAGGCTGATGTGAATCACAAGCGTTTGTAGAAGCCGGCCTGGGTTTGACGTGAACTTGCAATGAAAAGACCAAAGAAAACTTCCCTAATCACACTAAGGAAGAGGGCCGTGAGGATCAGGCCTGGTCAGAAGGTTATTCTGAACGCATTCAGCCGGCATTAGCGTGGGGATTACGACTCGACACGCTCTGCTGCACTCCACGCCCGTCCGGGTTGTCATCTCTATTTGGCCAGTGCAGTCAGAAAACCTGACTGTTGTGGACCTTCACGGAGAGACAGACCTAAAGCAGTGCGGACAGTCTGTTATTTGGCCTCACGGGGTCTGAGGAAACACCTGCCAACATGCTGGACAGGTGAGCAATCTGCTGTCCCGTGACTGGTGATTGTTCATCTGTCCTTCTGGCTTACAAGATCATATCTTTATAGACACAGTGACTTTTGAACTCCTCGGTCACTGAGACATCTGTTGCAGTATCTAAATATACAGGGAATAAAAGTATAGTCCTACCCGTGGCCACAGCTGTCATGACAGACTCTCACATGTCTAATCACACAGAACCGAAAACCACTTACTGCGGTACTCTCAAATAAAGACGTAAAGAAGCCAGAAACTAACTAACTGAAGCTAAAGCCCTCAAGCAAGACCAGCATGAAAAGTTTCTCCTACAATTCAAAACACAACAGAGAACCAGCATTCCACAACGTCATGTTATGTTTGGAGACTCTGCACGTGAAAAGCTCAGAAAAAAAACACTCAGACAGGCTCACCAGTGAAAGTGTGTGTCTGTATATTTCAGAGTTTAAATTGTATTTCGAATGCCAACTTTTCAATGCAGACTTAACTTTTGGGTCTGAATATAGGCCTAAGATATAAAGTTCTCGTGGTTTTAAAGACTTTTATATTTGAGTGAAATGTGGACATATTTAATTAGCGTAACAGATGATTATTTTCCTAAAAGACCAAATATTTTGGTCTTTAGGAAAAGATATATTTAGTAAAGTTACAGATCTACTCAGCTGACAGAGAATGTTTTCAAAACTTTGGAAAGGTTCTCTCAAAGTTGTTAACAAAAGTTTGTCCAGTAACCTTAACAGAACGTTTGTCACTGATAATGCTCTTTAAATGTTATTTACACATCGTTTGCAGACTGTTTTTTTATATTTAAAACGTATTTAAATGTTACAACTTGTTTTAGAACGTTCAGAGAACATTCAAATGTAACATTCCCACAATGTTTACAAAATATTTGAAATGGAATGTTGCCTTGTTTTCTCTAACGTTCACAATAACCAAGGTTTAAACACTTTTGAACGTGCAGAGAATATTTACATATTTTGTTTTCATAACATTGTGGAAATGTTAGCAAAAAGTTGTTAGAACATTTTTGTTAGCTGCATGGTTGCTCTTCAGGTCAAGAGTGGTATCACCCAGTTTTGACATGTAGTATAAAATAAATGAATACAGATATGCGCTTTATTTCATAATGGAAATGGTGCTTACCTTGATCCTTCATCACCTCCGACACTCGTTTGCATTGAATCAGTTGATATCCAGAGAGAGCCGCTCACACCATTGGTCACTGGTCAGTCCAATTGATCGATAGAGTTAATACTCAGTTACACATGCACGCCCGTTTACATATACGCGTCTTTCGCATAACTTAAGAAACAAACGTGTAAAACTATTAACTTTAAAACAGCCGAACATTAGAAAAAAGCTATCGGTTATTCCTCCTATTCCTTGTTTCTACTGTTACTTGTTTCTACACACTCACACACTCCTCCTCTCAGTCGGATGGGAGAGGTTTACTGATGACAGATCACCCGGGGCGTCAATGCTCTTGCACGGATCTGTCCCACGAAAAAAAAAACAAACACTGTCAGTCCACAGCTAATTATCATGGTTCAACCTAATTCCATGGATTAACGTAAATTACTGCGTCCATTAAACACCAGATTTGCTATGGGTTATACGTGATTCATATCAATACAGTTCATTGATATCTGTTTAAAATGTTAAAAATGTATGTAAATCATTCATTCATACACATCTTCACAACTATGCAGTGACCTTGTTATACCGTGGCGCCCCCTTGCGACGTTTCAGGCATTTTACTACTTTTACCAATCAAGAAATGGTGCTTCCCCTGATCCTTCATCACCTCCGACACTCGTTTGCATTGAATCAGTTGATATCCAGAGGGATCGTTTTAGGCGTTTTACTACTTTTACCAATTAGCAATTTAAAAGTGTTGACAAATAACGTCAACTTTACTGTTGAAAGAGACGTATGAAGATAAAATATGACTCTGCAGTTTTGCCTCTGCAGGGGGAGACTGTGGATGGTTGTGACATTTTTGACATTTCTGTCTGTATCTTGGGATTCATTTAAGCCAGTGTGTTCAAAATGTGATTCAACCTAGTTTCAAGTGTCTGCTATTAAATGCCATAGCTGTTATCTTTGCGGCACAAACACAAAATGCATGGTTTCGTTTAAAAAAACGAGAAGTGAAATGTAACAAACCGCCCCAAAGTCCAGGTTGATTGTAACATTCCCTGAGGTAAGATGTAACATTATAATACCCACCAGGGTGAGATGTAACATTATAATACTCACCCGTGTGAGATGTAACATTATGATATCCACCCAAATAAGATGTAACATTACGAGATCCACCAGGGTGAGATGTAACATTATGATACCCACGAGGGTGAGATGTAACATTACGATATCCACCAAGGTGAGATGTAACATTATGAGACCCACCAGGGTGAGATGTAACATTACGATATCCACCAAGGTGAGATGTAACATTATGAGACCCACCAGGGTGAGATGTAACATTATGAGACCCACCCGTGTGAGATGTAACATTATGATATCCACCCAGATAAGATGTAACATTATGATATCCACCAGGGTGAGATGTTACTTTACGATATCCACCAAGGTGAGATGTAACATTATGAGACCCACCAAGGTGAGATGTAACATTACGATATCCACCAGGGGGAGATGTAACATTACGATATCCACCAGGGTGAGATGTAGCATTACGATATCCACCAAGGTGAGATGTAACATTATGAGACCCACCAAGGTGAGATGTAACATTACGATATCCACCAGGGTGAGATGTAACATTACGATATCCACCAAGGTGAGATGTAACATTATGAGACCCACCAGGGTGAGATGTAACATTACGATATCCACCAGGGTGAGATGTAACATTACGATATCCACCAAGGTGAGATGTAACATTATGAGATCCACCAGGGTGAGATGTAACATTACGATATCCACCAAGGTGAGATGTAACATTATGAGACCCACCAGGGTGAGATGTAACATTATGAGACCCACCTGTGTGAGATGTAACATTATGATATCCACCCAGATAAGATGTAACATTATGATATCCACCAGGGTGAGATGTTACATTACGATATTCACCAAGGTGAGATGTAACATTATGAGACCCACCAGGGTGAGATGTAACATTACGATATCCACCAGGGTGAGATGTAACATTACGATATCCACCAAGGTGAGAAGTAACATTACGATATCCACCAGGGTGAGATGTAACATTACGATATCCACCAAGGTGAGATGTAACATTATGAGACCCACCAGGGTGAGATGTAACATTACGATATCCACCAGGGTGAGATGTAACATTACGATATCCACCAGGGTGAGATGTAACATTATGAGACCCACCAGGGTGAGATGTAACATTACGATATCCACCAGGGTGAGATGTAACATTATGAGACCCACCAGGGTGAGATGTAACATTACGATATCCACCAGGGTGAGATGTAACATTATGAGACCCACCAGGGTGAGATGTAACATTACGATATCCACCAGGGTGAGATGTAACATTACGATATCCACCAGGGTGAGATGTAACATTACGATATCCACCAGGGTGAGATGTAACATTATGAGACCCATCAGGGTGAGATGTAACATTACGATATCCACCAGGGTGAGATGTAACATTATGAGACCCACCTGTGTGAGATGTAACATTATGATATCCACCCAGATAAGATGTAACATTATGATATCCACCAGGGTGAGATGTTACATTACGATATTCACCAAGGTGAGATGTAACATTATGAGACCCACCAGGGTGAGATGTAACATTACGATATCCACCAGGGTGAGATGTAACATTACGATATCCACCAAGGTGAGAAGTAACATTACGATATCCACCAGGGTGAGATGTAACATTACGATATCCACCAAGGTGAGATGTAACATTACGAGACCCACCAGGGTGAGATGTAACATTACGATATCCACCAGGGTGAGATGTAACATTACGATATCCACCAGGGTGAGATGTAACATTATGAGACCCACCAGGGTGAGATGTAACATTACGATATCCACCAGGGTGAGATGTAACATTATGAGACCCACCAGGGTGAGATGTAACATTACGATATCCACCAGGGTGAGATGTAACATTATGAGACCCATCAGGGTGAGATGTAACATTACGATATCCACCAGGGTGAGATGTAACATTACGATATCCACCAGGGTGAGATGTAACATTACGATATCCACCAGGGTGAGATGTAACATTACGATATCCACCAAGGTGAGATGTAACATTATGAGACCCACCAGGGTGAGATGTAACATTACGCAATAAGAACTATGTCAAAAATGGATTTTAAAAGCTTTTTATTCAACATTTACTTTTCTGTATAATTAGTGTGTATTTGTGCTTGCGTAACAAAACTCAAGAAAATGAGCAAATGTGTGCCAGTTTCAACCACTGAACATGATTTGTGTGTGTTACGTTAGCATCATCATAATAAAACTGATTAATGTGCATGTGTGTGTCTGTGTGTTTAAGCATGTTTGTTAAGAAATTTACCATAATAAAACTGAACTTGAATACTCGAACATTGAGAGACAACCCTTGATTAGTCTTTCTCTTCCAAGACCTAGGCATACAGAAATTTAAAGAAAACATATAAATGAAACAAAACATTTGCTTGA
This sequence comes from Cirrhinus mrigala, assembly GCA_036247105.1. Classification (NCBI taxonomy): domain Eukaryota; kingdom Metazoa; phylum Chordata; class Actinopteri; order Cypriniformes; family Cyprinidae; genus Cirrhinus; species Cirrhinus mrigala. The sequence continues at coordinate 46,845,058 of CM070028.1, read as the reverse complement.
AGTAAGTTATAAGTGTTTCATTGATGTTACAACCGGTGTTGGGGGTAACGCATTACAAGTAACGCAAGTTACGTAATCAGATTACCTTTTTTCAAGTAACTAGTAAAGTAACGCATTTTCAATTTACAAGAAAATATCTGAGTTGCTTTTTCAAATAAGTAATGCCAATTACTTTTCCCCCCATTTATTGACCGAAATCCTGTCCCCATGCTGAGAGAAACTGGGAGTAAGATGTTACTTTAGTTCTAGAATAAATGTTAATTAATTCATCTCAGTCACTAAAAAAGATTCAGTATTCTTCAAAATAAACAGTGAAATGCAACTCAGAACATGATGCAAACCTGCAATAATTAAATACGTTAAATAACACAAATATCCTTTATATATTTTATTCCAATTTATTAACCAGCGTCTTTGCTGTTGACCTTCGATGATCCAATTCAACCATACTAATAAACAAAAATGACTCAAGATAAACTAAAATTTACTAAAGTCCTATTTACAAAAAACTAAAGTCGTATTAACATGCATGTTGTGACCATTAACTATGGAGTCCTGCTTCCGCCTTTTTATATCACTGTATTTCTCGCAGTTCACAGTTTATATCACAGTTCTGAGTAACGTGAAACACGGTCTGCTGGTACTTAACTCTGTTACTGGCGGACTGTCCTCTAGGAGGCGCTGTGCAGCATAATATTAAAAAAAAAAAACTGTTCCTCCACACATGTGGGTTGTGTTCATTTCCGTCTAAATTTCTGTTTGAGGAGCTAAAGTTGGGGTTATAAATGCCTCTGAAGAGAGCAGTGATTGTGCCGGGAAACGGCGCCGGGAATATTGAGCACTGCAACTGGTATGGATGGGCAAAGAAACGAATAACCGAGGTACGATGACTTCAGCTAGAGAATATGAAATCATAACAGAGATCATTCAGCTGTCTTATAATGACAGACAGGATTCATTTCACCTCACTAAACCCTGCAAAAACTTGACATGTCAAATAGTAAATAATTTTCTTGAAATGGAAAGGTAAAAATGTAGAGATATTAATAAGATGAGAATTCTGATAGCTTGTGATGTAAATCAATGATATCTTAATAAAAGCAAAACATATAGTACACTGCAGCACAGTGATGATTGAGAGATGTGCAAGTAAACCTTTAAAAGCCTGATATCAAATATAACACAATATTTTTCTATGTTGCTTAAGTCCAGTAAATATTCATCTTGAAATGTTACTAACAATCAGAGCTGGGTAGTTTACTTACAAATTGCGATCCGTTACCGATCACAAAGTAACGTAATGTAATCCATTACATTACAAATTTTAGGTAATATAAATAGACTACTTTTTTTGATTACTTTTAGATTACTTTTGACATAACTCATTTATCACATTGATTTAAATTAGATATGACTGTACCATATTGATATAAAAATACAAAGAGCAAGAAAAAATATCCCATTTGTTATTATTAAAAAAACATGAAGTGCATCATTACATCAAGGTTTCCCAAACTGGTGTTTGTTAAGGAACTGCTGGGGGTTTATGAGTTTAATGGAAAACTAATAATTAATTAAATCATAAAAAAATGTTAAAATAAACCAAACCAATTATAAAAAAAAAAAAAAACATACTTACTGCATGTCATGTGACCATAACCAACTTCAGAGATCCAATGAACATGTAAATGTGATACTTCATTATTAAATTATTTATTTTAAAATCTCAGGGGTACTTCAAGTAAATATATTATGTGAAAGAAGTTCTGATGACAAAAAAGTTTGTGAATTTGTGTATTTTAATGTGTTTGAAAGACAAAAGCCTTCCAAAGACATTGAAATACATGGTTAAACTAATTCAAATAAAAATCAATGTGTTCATCAGTAGTTGATGCAATGTTGAAACCTGAAATATTTTTGTAAATCAGTGGTCAAATGCTGCGTCGCCACCTGACTAATGACTGATCTTTGTGTGAACGTCAACAAAACTTGAAGACTTTCTGAGTGTATACAAGCAGGCTACATTAGAAAGGAAAATTTAAGAAGAAAAAGAGTAATTAAGGAGAATCAATAAATTATGAATCATTTTCTGCTATTTTTTAAATTAACATGTAATCATGTAATGCATAAAAAGTACTTAATTTAACATACAAGTACTTAATTTTTGGAATCTGAGTAAATGTTTCACAGCAAAAAGACAGATGAACCATGTTCTGAGGGTGGTTTACCAGCAAAGTTTTGATCATGTTGATAATTTTAAAGCTTTAGATATTTGCATATTAAATTTGATACTATTATAAGGTTAAAGTGATTGAATACTAAATTATGTATTTTTTTAAAATCATATTTGCAGATTCCAGATGTGTCTTGTGCACTGAAGAACATGCCAGATCCTGGTAGTATAAATTCACAAACTATTACAGGAGATCTGAATCATATATGTCTGGTGTAATGCATTATATTTAATCTGACAGTAACTGCCAGAGAGAGCATCTGGCTACCATTCATGGAGAAGGACCTGAAATGCGATGAAGAAACAGTCATCATCGGACACAGTTCAGGAGCGGCTGCAGCCATGAGGTAGTGAGTGATTCTACCTGTCAGCAAATGCGTATTTGAGTAGGTTTTGGTTTAATGCATATTATAATATTTATTAAAAATTATATGTAATTTATACATTTCTGCTTCTTAAATTTGAATGATCACAAGTGATTTTTCCTCAGGATTCGGTTCATCACTTTGAATGATCAATGTCTGAGCCAGCACATTTTTAAAATCCAAGTATAATACAAACAGACAACTATTTATAGCCCCAAACAATTTAATGTGTATCAATCTGACTAAATGTGTGGTTTTATGACACATATTTCTAAACTGTTTGTTTTAAACTGATTGCTTGCTTTCAGGTATGCAGAAACACACAAAGTTTTTGCCATTATTCTAGTAGGCGCGTACACATCAGACCTGGGTGATGAAAATGAACGTGAGAGTGGTGAGTTTTAGTAAAAATGACTCATGAACTAGTGCTGCCAAATTGATTAATTGTGATTAATCGCATGCAGAATAAAAGTTTGTGTTTACATAATGTGTCTGTTGTGTATATATTAATATACATGTACACACACATTTATTGTGTAATCACAAACCTTTATTTTGGATGTGATTAATCGTGATTAATTGATTTGACAGCACTACTCATAACATCAATTATCTTCAGTGTGACTGCATGTCTGCTCATGTGCCGCCTTTTTTGTACTCAGGATATTTTAGCCGGCCATGGGAATGGGAAAAGATCAGAACAAACGTGAAGTACATAATTCAGTTCGGATCTACAGACGACCCCTTCCTGCCCTGGGAAGAGCAACAGGAAGTGGCTGATGGGCTAAAGGCAGATTTACATAAATACTCAGACCGTGGACATTTCCAGAACACAGCCTTTCCAGAGCTCATCGACACAATAAAAAAGCTCAAAAGCAGCAGCTGAATACAAGAATTAACTTTCATCCTCTGTGTATTTAAAGAAGAACTGATGGCAGTGTATTATTGTGGCAGATGCTGAAACCATTTTCATTTATTTTCAATACATCATGTAAATTCACAAATACTCAAGTTTTCTGTACAGTAGTACACAGAAATTCACACATCTGAAATAAAATGCCCGTGTAAATTGAGACAGAGTGAACAAAATAATTAATACAAAATTAAAGACATAGAAGTAATGGCACTTACAGCAGTCTTGTTTATAAACACAAACAGCATCCAAAACCAGCCAGCACATCTGTGCAAACATTTATCTCAGTTCAAGTTATTACAATTATAATAAAGTCCACACGTGAGGGTTTTGTTGCTCATATGTATAGATAAAATCCAATATTTAAACATGGAAGGTTAAAATGTAATCCGTAATAGCACCATGTTACGGGTCAACATAATTCATTCAGACTGAAATATACACATTCTATTATTTGGTTGAGGAACTGTATATCTAATTCACTGAAGTAATAAAATTCATTAATTCTTTTCATAGAGGACTGAAATAAAGCATTCATTTTTACTCAATCCAGTAACACTGACTTCTTGTAAACAACTGTTTTCTAAAGTCTAACACAAACAATGAAAGCTGTCATTTACTCACACACAAGCTGTTCTAACTTACTTGAAACGTTTATCAGAATGTCCTCGCTCTTCTTTATAGCAACAGTTTCATTCTATCTGTCACCAAAGCACAAGTATTGTACTTTCATGCTACTTTTTAAAAGCTCATAAAAAGACGTGTCTCTGTTTTCATCTGTATGGAAAACAGCATTCTGCACTTTTTTCTTAGTTTTTGGAACAACATATGGGTGAGTAAATGACTTTTTTAAATTTTATGTGAAAAAAACCCAAACAAATAAGAGCCTGTTTTTATAAAATCATCTGTCATAAGAATTATATATTGCTTATTCTGTAAACCTGAGTTTGGTCATAAAGTGCACTTAGCAAAGCCAAACCATCACGTGAACCTGCCAATCTGCTTATACTATAACCTGCTGTAACAATACGCTCATCAGTAATGGCTTATCACAAACATGTATTCAAGCAGTGAGTGTGTTGGGAACGAACATTGTCCTAACCCAGCTGAGCAGCTGTGTGGCACCTCATACTTTTTAGGTCTGCTTTTTCCTCCTTGCTTTGGCGTAACCTCTTCCAAACCAGCCGCCTTGCACCGCCGTAGCTTCACCCTGAGCCTGCGCGTCTTGCGAAGCTTCCTCCAGATCAGAAGGTGGCGCTATCTCTTTACGAGTGTGACTCTTCTGCTCTTGTGGACTGAGTGGTTTAGCCAAGCTGAAGATGGGGTCTTGCGATCTGTTATTCAGGAAAAAAATAGAGGGTTTGCACTTATGTCATGCTTTGATCAGTTACCTGGATGTGCAGCCATACTGGCGATACTCGGATGTAAACAACAGCATGGATTGCACAGTTAATGTCCTACTGAATACGTTGTTCTGCTAATTTATGCTGTTTAACCCATGGAAAAAAACATGTGGAAGCTGCTAAATCATATAGAGAAGGACTTAGTCAGAAGAAACCCCACCTGACTGGTAATGTTAAGAACAAACACGAATGTTGTCAAGATTCTTGCCCTGGAAATCCTGGTTTAGTTTGGCCAAGCAAACACCTTTTACTCCTCAGACAGTTTTTTTTTTTTTTGCACTTGCCTTTGATTTGTTATCTTTTGGAGGTCTGTAGTACTCCAAATGTTTTTCCCAGTCCGACCGATTAGTATAGGCCAAAACATGACAATAACTGACGTTTTCAGCAGCAATAATCAACAAAATATGCAAGTTTTATTCCAGTTCAGTGGCTTTGTTTAAATTTAGTGCGGCCAATATGGCCGAATGATGAGGTGTCGTGAAACACTCTATACAGAAAACAAGCATTTTAGCCAAAAAACAACAAACAAACAAACAAACAAAAAACAAGCATATTAACACTTCCAGCTCTACTGTCTGAAAGTCAATGGGTTTTTGGTTAAATACCTGAAATAAGATCGGTGGTAAACACACAAGCTCAAGATATTTTAACATTTTATCCTATGATTTGAAATACTTCAGTTAGTTTTTCCTTTAGATTTTTTTGAAGCTTTTAAAAATGGCTAACAAATGGATAAATGGGACTACAGAGGTTTTTGGGGACGTTAAACATCACTTCATCAAACTCATCTACTCCTTCACAGCCTCACTGTATTTATAATTGTGTTCTTGTAAACAGGGGTTGTGTTGCCCCATTTAGTTTTTATAATAAAAAATTAAGAATTTATTGAAAATACATTTATTGTATAAGAAGTGAGATTTCATGGCACCTGTTTAGTGACTGACAAATATGCATTTTTTTGATTATGCAAAAGGCATTATAAGCATTTTGGGTTTCTTCTCACAATATTCTTAGCACCGTATTATATCGCTTCAAAGACCTTTGTAAAAATAAAAAATATACAGACTTTTTGTGTGCGCACAAGAAAACATTAAACTTAGCATATAATACAATGCATACTGAGCCACCTATGCGTTAAAGAGACCTAGGCATATTGTATACTGGCCCAATAAAAAAATTTAAATTACTTTTTCAGTACCACTCTTTTTAACAGACCCTTGAACTTGGCAAAATTTGTTATCAGCCCACTTTGTGTCATGGTTTCTGCACTGCCACAGTGGATGTGTATTGGACATTATGCCTTGATATAAGAAACACCAAATTTTTGTTGCACATTTTTTATTAATGTGCAACAATGCTCTCATAGAGGAAATAGGAAGGAAATAGGTTGTGCACATGTAAAAGATATATGTACAGATGGCTGTACTATATACCAAATATAAAGCTGAAAATAATGCTCTTTGAACCACTTGTGTTAAATTTGGTCTGAAAATCTACTGAGAGGTTTGTAAATTGGAGTCTGGAAAAGTATGGAATTGAAATGGAAAATAGGAACCCTGTGTAAACCAACTCAAACTTTCAGGGGAAAAGGTCATGTGACCCTAGTGAAGTTCACTTATAGCCTACATTTGGCTTTCTACTTGTAGCAATTGTATGTAGGCTTCAAAATTCATAAATAGTTGTGTAAACTTTTGTTGATGACAGAGCTTATTTTCTGAAACAATTTGTGGACCAATGGGAAAAAAAAAAAAAAACTATTTGGTGATACTAACTTCCAGACTGGCCTACAAAAATACATCATCACTGCAGCTCTTAATAGAAGATGAAGAGATTTTAGCAAAAACATTAAGTGGCTATGACATCCCCATCTAAAACTGGTTTCAATTTGACAATTATTCACAATGTAGCACAGAATAAAACTTTTTCCCTGCTAATGTTAAGTCTTAATGCACAGATCTGATCTTTTAACCATATCCGATTTTTTGGCCCACCTGTTTACATTCACTTTAGACACGAATGCTATCCGATATCTGTGTTTACATTAATTCCCGTCCAAAATGATTGTCAGTGATTGCTTTACCATGCACATGGTAGACCCTCGAGTTTCAAATGGCTGTGCTATTAAAATTATTTATATAACTAATGTTGAGTGGCCATTATTATTTCCCAGCATGGACAACAGCTGTCATGGATGTTTTACAGCACAAAAATCTAACTGAACGGATAAAGACTGGAAAGTAGTGGTAATTTTAATTTGTTATTTTATCTACAGCTTGTTAATGCTTGTAGAATTCTGTAGTGAAATATAGTCGCGCCAAGATGATATTTAAATAAATTCAAATTGAAAGAGAGAGAGAGAGAAACACAAGCGAGTGTGAAGCTTGCAACCAAGAGAAGCTTGTTGATTTAATTACAATAAAGTGATCACCTCATTGCTGAGAAATATAATGTAGCTTTTATTAGCGGAGCTGCTGTATTTATAAAATTCATGGGGCAGGGGTTGAAAACCAACTTCTGAATGTGTAATTTCCTACCTATATAAAGTTTCCATTGCAATAAAATGTAATGCATACAGCACACCCGCATTAAAACGCTATCTTTATGGGCAAATGTAACTTGCGATTTATCAACATTACGCAATGGGAGTTCTGAGGGGAATCGTATATGCGTGTTTAGACGTAGGTCAGATGTCCAGATATCGGATACGCGTCCGTTTAAAATCCACATTTGGAAGTGGCCCAGAAAAAAAATCTGATCTTGTGCAGATTTTTGTGTTTACATATGTGCAACAAATTCCGATCTGTGTCAGATGTAAGCAAAAAATCTTTTTTTTTGTGCCAGTGTAAACTATGTTGGTCTTGCCTGTTGTAAACTGGAATTTCCAGACCCAGCTCCTCCATGAGAAGAGCCATCACAGCATCACACTTGCCATGAATTTTCAGAGTAGCCAAGTTATCTTTCGGTGTCCACTAAAATAAAGAAAACAAATCAAGCTGTTAGATCATCTAAACTGAACACATTTTATGGACAACGGAAGAATCAAGAGCAGTTTTATGAAGGGAAATATTACCTGTAGATTTACAATGTACAGCTTTGGTCTTTTGTTGGCTGGTCTGTTCATACACCACAAGCACGAGTATTTCTTCAACACCTGATGGAAAAACATGCAAATATCAGCTGCATTATTTAGTACAAAACACTGTTATTTTGACAAATAACGCAATATGTAAAACTTTTTAGGATCTCTTATTGCTGCTGCTAACATAAAAAACATAAATAACACACACACAAAAAAAAAAAAAAAAGACAAGCAACGCCTCCAAACTAGGTCATGTTTCATCCATGCATAGTACCAGCAGCCATGCCCCTTCTAGACAGTTCGCCTCAAAATAAAACATAAAAAAGTCATAATTTTCTCACCCTCATGCATTCCAAAAACTGTATGACCAACTGTGAAATATAATATATTGGAATATAATATATTGTAAAGAAATGTTGCTAATTGAATAGTTTCAGTTCCAAAATACAAAACTATTTGGTTACCAACATTCTTCAAAATGTCATTTGTGTACAGCAGAAGAAAGAAACTCATGCAGGTTTGGAACAACATTTTTGGGTGAACTATCCCTTTAACCTGCACCAGTTATATCCTCACCTTCAAACTGGAGCCCAAACAGAGGATGACGTCAGCCTGCTGTGCGGCCTCAGCTGCCCCCTTCCAGTTGAGCGGCTGTTCCAGAGTGCCACGTTCACCGAAATGCACTATGGTGTCTCTGAGCTCTGCTCTGCAGTAGGGACACAGACGGCCCGTCCCGTGTCTGTGCAGAGCCGTACGCTCGGTCACGTCAAACAGCCTGATAAACTCCCGTGCTGGAGAGCAGGAATCACATACCTGTGTGACAGATGGGATGACAGAAGGGAAGATTAAAAAAAAGGTTTGATATTATAGCTCTCACATTTTTTTCTAAACTCTGAAACCGGAAGTAAAAACCAGTCCTGCATAGACCTCAACATGGATTTTGAGATCCAAGTGAATTCATTTTCACTTTAAATCTATGACAAATTTAAAATACATCTCATTCACAGACCTCAATGAACATGTTTCCGTGGAGCTCAGAGAGAGCGTGTCTGGGCAAACCACTGCGCAGGTGAAGACCATCACAGTTCTGTGAGACCACATGCTGAACCTGCAAAAGTTATTCAAAGTCAAATTATACTGCACTTTTCACAATACACATTGTTTTGATGCAGCTTTACAGAAAAGCATGACGTTTACAATATCTTTATGCCGTATAGTTGCATTTAGCCAGACTATATTGTAGCTGGGTCAATATAGTTACATTTTGTGATGAAATATAAAAAAAAAATAAAAAAAAAAAAAAGTCAGGCAGCTGCTAGGCAGATGCTATGTAATATAGACTGCTTTACATGATTATACTGTATCCAGATAAAGTTGGATGTTATATATATATTTTATTATTTCAACACATAAATGTTTTACCAGCTAAGACAACATACATGTTTTACTAAATAAAAAGGACAGCACTTTTAGAGTTCATCACGCTATTTGATGTGAGCATAAATACTGAGACAGCTGAACTTAAGGCAGATGTAAAAGACTAAAAGCTATAATTTTGTTGCAGATCCCTTGCACGCAATCAGAGCAGTGAGTCTGTGACCCATAGACATCACCAGACTCTTGGTCTCATCCTTTGAAATGCTTTTCCCAGCCTTTAATGCAGCCAATTCCAACTGTTGCTTGTTTTAGGGAGTTTCTGCTGTTAGTCTCCTCTTCAGTTGGTGAAATTCGTGTTCAATCGGATGAAAATCTGAAGATTGATTTGGGTATTCTAAGACTTTATATTTTTTCCCCTTGATAAACTCGACTGAACTGGCAGGGTGTTTTGGGTCATTGTCCTAATGCAATGTGAAGCGCTTTCTGATGAGTCTGGTGGTGTTTTCTTGAATATTGGTAGCCAAGATGGTTTTGTACCCTTCCAAATTCATTCTGCTGCTGCCATCATACATTAAGTCATCATGAAAATTGAGAGCGCTTGTTCCAGAGATAGCCATTCCCAAGCCATGAAACCACCTCCACCATGCTTTACAGATGAGGTTGTGTGCTTAGGATCATGTGCAGTTCCCTTTTTTTCTCTCCATACTTTTGATTTCCCATCACTTCGATGAAGGTTAATCTTTGTCTCATCTGTCCATAAAACCCTGTTCCAAAACCCCACTGGCTTTTGCAAACTCTAATCTTGCCTTTCTATTTTTGGTGCTGGTCAGAGGTTTGCATCCTTCTGTGTAGCTTCAGTAATTCTATGTCAAAGTCTCCTGTGGACAGTAGATTGTCAGAGAATCACCCTAGCTTTCTGGAGTTTGTTGGTGATTTTACAGATATGTGTTTTAGGGTTCATTTTCAAAGCTTTTATGATTTGCCTGTCCTCCTGTTGTTTTTCTTAGCTGATCAGGTCATTGTTGGCTGCTGATGTCTCCGGTGGTCTCCAAACTCTTAATTTCTCCATCCCTTTGTTTTTGTTCTATAGCTCTAATTGACTTCCTCTTTTCTTTTAGCATCCAAATTGCTTGCGTTTCTGTCAGTTCCCTCATCTTCATCCTGGTTTGTGTGTTGTTATCAAATGCAAGACTCAGAATGCAGATTCAATGGATATAGCTGATACGACACGTTCCCTACTTTTAATATCTGAACAAATAATGCAACAGGACACAGCTGATCACTCAGAAAGACCTGTGAGGCAACCGTTCCAATTCTTATGCTTACATCAGATGAACTCTCACATGGGATGAACTCTAAAAGTGGTGATCTTCTTAGCTAGTAAAACATTTGTGTGTTGAAACACCCAATAATAAAATGTGACATTCTGTAGTTTTGTCTCATATTCATCTTTTAATCATATTTACAGATTTCTTGATTTCAAAGCAAACAGAGCAATTTTGTCTTCACTGTTCCAATACTTATGGAGGGCACTGTGTGTGTGTGTGGTCTTGTTTTTATATCTTGGTGGGGACCTAAACCTGAATACACACAGACTCATGGGGACTCGTGTCCCCATGGGGAAACAAGCTTATAAATCATACAGAATGAGTTTTTTTGAGAAAGTAAAAAATGTAGAAAGTTTTCTGTAAGGGTTAGGTTTAGGGGTAGGGTTAGGGTAAGGGGATAGAAAATACAGCGTGGACAGTATACAAACCATTGCGCCTATGGAGAGTCCCCACAAGAATAATAAACCAGACATATATATGTGTGTGTGTGTGTGTGTTGTGTGTGTATATATATATATATATATATATATATATATATATATATATATATATATATATATATATATATATATATATATATATATATATATATATATGAAGAGTTCAGATGCAACAGCCTCTAAGTATGTCTGACATTTTTCTTTAAAATGAGCATTTCTTTCTGGCTACTATGTATAGGTTTTTATGTAAGTACTAGTACTTCTGAATGGGTGGAGGCTGGGATTCATCGCATCTGAAGTGAAAGTACTTGATAAACACATTATATAATATGCAGTTTACATTTTACAATGATATAAACGATCACAGCTGAGATTTTCTATATCATATATGGGCCATTCTACAGCATTGGTGCAAAGTCAGAGTTGGAAACATCTTGAAATAATCTTCCACAAATTTTATATGTATGCAAATTGCATAATATCAAAGGTACACATTTCTAGTAATTGTGCAGTTAATTCTCATTATTCTCATATTTCCAGAAAGGTTTGGAATATTTGTCCTCTCCACAAATGTCACGAAACACAGTATTTAATTTAATTAGAAGGGTTATAATGACCTATTACGATTTTGCTTACAACTTCCTTGAAAATATATATTTTTTTCAACTTTATTAAAATGTTTTCAGAGAAAGATCAATAGCAATTACAATTTTAACAATATTTCAAGTGTAATTTATGCGATTTGTTGCAATTTGAATCCAATCTTTCTCTGTGAACGGCAAAAAGTTGATCATACTGATTTCAAAGTTAAGGATTCATTAGTTTGAATATGCACTGAACTAAACACTTTCATAACATCTTAGCTGATAATTCAGTATACATTATTTTTGACAATATCATCCCATGCTTCAGTATTGACAGTACATTTTCGGTTTTCTTAGTGACCACATCACATTACAGTATTATAACCCACATACTAAAACACTAGTAAAACACTAGTAAAACAAAAATTTGCATAACTGTACTAAAATTTAGTTTTTCATAAGTTGAAAGTTTTATCATTTTCATAAGTTGAAATTTAAGGGTTAGGGTTCAGGACAGCCATCTCCCAATTGCTAGTACCCACTAAATGACATATATATATATATATATATATATATATATATAAGCTTACTGATATTTTAAATATTATTGTCGGTTTCAACAAATAATAAAAGGACCAGTAAACATCTAAGATTTGAATACTTAAATGCTTTTTAAATATATTTTGGTTGTGGGACAGCAGTTTGCACCAATTCTGTAGAATGACCCACATATTGTTTTATGGGAGTATATGTATGCTGGTAAAGTAAATAAATAAGTGAACAGTTAGATAGATAGCTTAAGACCTGAATAGCTCTGCTCCCAGCAACTGGAATATGGAGGTAACTTTTACTTTAACTTCTGATCTCACTGCAAAAAACCATAAGGGTCAATTTTTTTACATTAATAAGTTGAATAAACAAATGTTCCATTGATGTATGGTTTGTTAGGATAGGACAATATTTGGCCAAAATACAACTATTTGAAAATCTGGAATCTGAGGGTGCAAAAAAATTAAAATGTTGAGAAAATCTCCTTTAAAGTTGTCTAAATGAAGTTGTTAGCAATGCATAATACTAATCAAAAATTATGTTTTGATATATTTACAGTAGAAAATTTACACAATATCTTCATGGAACATGATCTACACTTAATATCCTATTGTTTTTTGGGATAAAAGAAAAATGTATAATTTTGACCCATACAATGTATTGTTGGCTATTGCTGCAAATATACCCATGCTACTTATGGCTGGTTTTGTGGTCCAGGGTCACATATATCCAGTTTTTTATATCACAGGGCATTAATATAGCAAATATAACAATCAAACAATTGAGATTTGCTATATAGTGCAAACTGCTTAATGTGAGTGTGCTGTATCTAAATCATATGTTGTCACTCACCATCTTCACTTTGTGTAGCATCCAGATGCACATGTGTGTGAGGGTGGGCTCAGCTCGACTCAGATCTGATGCACTGACAGATACAAAGACAGACAGGTGTGAATATGTGGTGCCAGAAAACACTGAATTGGAACAAAACAGTATGCAGGACTAAATCTTAAAATCTAAATCCATATCTTAGACAAGACGCTGTAATAGTGGATCCCTCACCTCACGGATCGGCCCTTCTGCAGCTGAGTCCACACACCATTGGGCCCCCGATAGTCTGGGATAGAGGCGGCCTGATGAGAAAACACACTTACACAATTAACAAGGCACCAACACAGAGACGGACAACATATCTAATATTTAATATTATAACATTTAATAATATTTCGTTGCCAATAGCAAAATGAGCAGAAGTCACAAATATTTCAATGATTTTAAAGCACAGATGAGAAAGACATACAGTACTGATTCCCGCTCCGGTGTAGATGACCACATGCTTGGCCTGCTGCACCGCCTCCACCAGCTGCTTCACTTTAGTCTTCAGGTTCTCAGCATCATCAAAGACCTGCAACCATCACAATGACATTTATATGACCAGTGAAATGTGCAAAATGCAGTGCATCAAATCAATCAGGAGACACAGGATTCATTAAACAGAAGGAGAACAATACTGCATCTGCTGAGCACTGTTAAATCTGGTGAGCCCATAAAAGCCACAGGATTTGAGGAGCCTTTGGATTCAATTAAAAATTAAGTTGTTAATTGCAAAAATAATACAAAGTATTATTTGTTCACCAATAAATTGTAATTACTGTAATTATTGGATTAAAGCACAAAGCCAACATGCTGGATTTAGAGCATCTGGGAATGTATTCATACTAAACCTGAATGAAGAACAGCTTCTATTAATGGATAGAAGTTTTTCCAATGAATACAGTAAGCAATTTTTAGATGCATGTTTAATTTCCGTATCAGGGTTTCTACAAGTTTTTTTGAAGGCAAATTTAAGACAATTTAAAGACTATTATAAGGAATAAATCGTAGCAACACTTCAAAGTTTGAAAATATTAATTTTCCAAAAAACCTAAGGAGTCTTGAACAGCTCTGTTTCCAACCACTAGAATATAGTACAATAGCACAGCTGTGATCATCTATGATTGTTTAATTCATTGTAAAATGTACATTTGTTTTATTTCTTTAATTACAAAGTGTAACTATATTGTCGCCCATCACTGTGCAAAAAGTTCATCTTCATACCTTATGTTTGTGACATTTTTCTGAGTATTTTTGTTGTTTTCCAATGCAAATGTCTAAAGACTCAAGATACATTTACAAAATGATAAGAAAACTCATTTGCTGTGAAATTCATTGAAAATTAAGTGAGTTTATGATTAAAACAAGAACAAATATATGCTAATGGTCTCAAACTAATTTAAAAGGAAAACAAGATTTTCATTCTCCATTGACAGATATTTGATCCTGATTTAAGCATAAACTCAATTTTGTTTATTGTGCATCTCCAGTTAATGTATCTTGATTGTTAAAGATGTTTAGATATTTGCATTGGAAAACAAAAACACTGAGGAAGATATACATTTTTTGCAGTGCCATGCCATGACTCAACGAATTTGACTTTCGGTTTGGATTTAAGACTTTTAAAAGGTCTTAAATTGTGGAAGGTCTTTAAGACCTGCAGAAACCCTGTTTGTGATCGGCGGTATATCGCACTTGATGTCTACCTCTTCTTGTTTTCTCTTCAGCAGGAACCTGCGGCTCTGTCGTCGGCTCAGCTCCTGCACCGTGTCCTGATTCGTCTGCAGCAGTGCTCGTTCCTCCTGCGTCCGCTCGGCCTCAGCCTTCTGGAGGATCTTTGAGATCTGTAACACAGTGAAGATCAGACACAGACACAAATTGTAAATTTGCCTGTCCCTTTTGGAAAGATTTGCATTACTGGTTATTTCTTCAATTTGAAGATTAACCTGGTTTATTTTTAAAAGATGGAACACACGATTTAGCATTTAACACAATTATTATTCTTGGGAAGTTGTTTTTGCATAAGAACAGATTCTTAAAAATTCTTCCAAATTTCCACATATTTCACAAGTAACTATGTTATTACTTTGTGTCGCTGAAACAAATGAAGAAAAAGAATGACTTAAACTTCTGTAATTTAACAGAAAATCTTAAACTTGCTGAAACTTGCCCCTAGTTGTTGTTTTATGTTTTCCTTTTCTCCTCTTTTCCTTTTCTTATGTTATAATACTTGTCTGTTGTCAGATTAAGATATTATGCAATTTGTAGCAGGCTATTTATGGCTGTAAAGTATATAAAGTTAATAAAAAAAAAAACTGTGACTGCAACAAAGGCATAAATAAGACCGGATCTCCTTCAGAGAGTGTAAGAAGAATTCAGAATCTTTCTATGATTTATTAATTTCGTTGATTAAACGATGAAAGTGCCACAAAACCAGTTTTCATACTGTAACTGTACTCAAAACGGCATTTTGTCACAAACTATGGTTACCAAGAAAATCTATGTAGGAGTTTTAACTGAAGATTAGCTCGTCTCACCGGCTGCACCGCCTTGTGTTTAGCGTCTCATATTTCTGCTCATATTTTAATAATGGCGTTATGTGTTAATAATATAATGCCTCGTATTCATACCGTCTTCATGGTCTGTCGTTGTTTCTCTCGCTGTATTATTTTCGCCTTTTCTTGCTGTTTTCTTTCTGCTCTCGCAGAACTGCCGCCGTTTGTGTTGACATCCATGCTGGATCTCACCAAAGACGTCACTACTGATGCCGCTATCGCGGGGTGAAACGAGATTTGCATGAAACACATGAAGTAAAATATATTAGTATGCATGTATGAATGAATAAATGAATTAATATTTATTTATTTCTTATTTATTTTTTAAAAAGTAGGCAAAAGTCCTCTAAAACCCTTATAAAACGTTTGTGGGGAAAATGATTATATATGGCATCTGAGTTTATGTGTGTGTGCTTTAAAAGTATAATTTGGAAAGAAGCTGTGAGAGATTGGCAACAGCAGTGGTATAGGGAAATCGAAGGGAGACATTTGTATGGTATTCAAAATAAAGTTGGAACTAAGAGGAACTGGGGAGGGACTAGAAGAGAGGAAATAGTAATGACAAGATTAAGAATTGGACACAGTAACCTGAACAGTACATTATACATTACAGGGAAGCATCCTGCTGGTTTTTGTGAGGTTTTTCAGACACTAGAAACCATAGAACATGTACTTCTAAATTGCAGAAGATATGAAGAACAAAGGAGAAAAATGATGGAAGAATTAAGAAAAGATGGGTTGGTAGGGGCAGAGATAAAAGATGTACTGTAAAGTGGGGTGATTGGGCAAGGCAAGAAAAATATTTGTAATTTCTTATTTAATACTGGTTTGATGTGTAGAATATAATCGGTGTAGAAAATAATCTGGAAATAGTGCGGAGAAACATCGGAGGAAAATCAACCAGAAGGTGGCGGTAGTGAAACGCTCACGGATGCAAGCCGCCATTAAACTCCAAAGAAGAAGAAGAAGAAGAAGAAGCGCGTGTGCTTTGTGTGCGAGTTTAAGTCAGGTCTGTGTTCAATCAACAGTAGGTGGCGGTAATGCATTGTACAACCACTGCGAACTGCTGTTAAGTGAAAGAAGCAGCCGCACTCGTTTCCGCTTTATTTACGTCCATGCTGATTTAAAAAAAACATTCAGTTTCTCTGAATCTGAATTTGTTTTTATTAATTTCACCATGTCTGTTAAATTAAACGCTCTTTACAGCGATTCATATGTGGATATAAGCCAGTATCGAGACCAACATTTTAAGGTGAGCATTTCTTGTCCTTTTCGATAAGGTTGCATCAAACATTCTGGCACCTTTTATTTGTTTGTTTTTCCCCATTAAATTATGGTTATTTTTTTTCTCTTTTTCTTTCGCTTTTATTTATTTACAGATTATACAAGTTTAGTTGTATACAAATGTATATAGGTACTTTTCATTGAATAATGTGTTTATAAAAATCTTCCACATTACAGGTTACCTTTTGTGAGCCAGTCCTTGGATAATAAATATTCCGTGTTTGTTATATTTATTACTCAAATAGACTAGTGTTTCATTGTTTAATGCATATAGTTCCTTTCCAAAAGGTACATTTACAGGGTTTTTGATGTTTGTTTGTTTGTTTTTTTAAGATGATTCTCATGTTCACCAAGGCATTTATAGTAAAATAAATAAATAAATACTGAGAAGTATTGTTACATTTGAGATAACTGTTTTCAGTTTTAATATATTTTTATACTTGACAGCTCTATTTTCAGCATCTACTACAGTGCATTCATAATTATTAAGCAAGTTGACATTTTGATGTTTTTTGTTTTTTTTTCCCTAAAAACGTTTTGCAGATTACAAACCACTTAAATCTTAATAACTACTGTTAATGTTGTATTTAATTATTTCTAATTGTTCATGGAGGCTGGAAGTGAAAAAAATCCTTATATTCAGGTGTGCATAATTATTAAACAGGTTTTCTTTTACAGATAAAATGAGCCAAAAAAAAAAAAGATTTAACTCAGACTCTGTACAGAAATTGCAAAGTTAAGGCATGACCATTGGATAGCAAAATGCTAACTGGGTCAGCAGAGTCAGAAAAAACAGGTAGAGAAGAAAAGACACATGTTAACTGCAAAAGAATTAAGATGAAGATTTAGGTGTGAAAAATATGATCAGAATATCAACCTGCATCATATTTATGCACGCACTGTACTTGTCTTTAGTGTCACATGATCCTTCAGAAATCATTCTAATATGCTGATTTGATACTTTTGTACCACTGTAACTGTGATGGTGTCTTTAGGATTATTTAATGTTTTGAAATGGAAGTCCTTTGTAACATAAAAGTGTCAATTTAATGTGTTCCTAAAATAACAGTGCATGTTTCATTCGCTCATTTCACTCGCTCAGGCAGTTGGACATGAATCTGAACACACAGGAGAATTGACGTTGTCTTCTTTGCAGGGAAACCGTTATGAGCAGGAGAAGCTGCTGAAGCAGAGCTCCACGCTGTACGTGGGAAACCTGTCCTTCTACACCACCGAGGAGCAGGTGCACGAGCTCTTCTCTAAGAGCGGAGACGTCAAGAGGATCGTCATCGGCCTCGACAAAGTCAAGAAGACTGCTTGTGGCTTCTGTTTCGTAGAGTATCCTTGTAATTCAGAACCAGAATGCTGTTTTATTCTTATTTTAACATACCTTGAGTCTTCATCTTTCACTCTGCTAACTCTCTCAACTCTTCAAGGAAGGTTTGATGATTATCATGCTTTTTTCCTCAAAAAAGCCATTTTTTATTTTTAGTTTTTTATTTATGATCCCTTTACACTGTCTACTGCAAACTTTTCTTTAAAAGACAAATTAAGATATTTTTAATTAAACCTGAGTGATTTCTGTCCCTGCATTGAATTTGATTCCATCAAAACTGCACATTTGAGTTTCTATTTATCATATTTAATGTGCTTTATGTGTGTGTTTGCAAAATGAACAAAGGTTTTTATTTTTGGAAAAACTTTTAATTTAAGCAATTAAACTTTTGCATGTAATTCCTGATCGGTTTTTAATATTAGTGTAAAGTCATTTAATTCCTTATGATGTTAGTTCTTTAAAATAACTCTTTGATCATAATCGCATTTAATTTTTCGGCAAAGACTTTTGCTTTCAAACACAGAGGCTGTAAAACTGGCGTCAGTTCTTTAACTGCTGATATGAAGATATTACACTCGTGCTGATGCTGAGAACGCCATGAGGTTTATTAATGGCACGAGGTTGGATGACCGGATCATCCGAACTGACTGGGACGCGGGCTTTAAAGAGGGCAGACAGTACGGCCGGGGCAAGTCAGGCGGCCAGGTAAGTGATGAACCACAAAATGAAATTACTATGATCACAATAATTATACATTTGTATTTCGGTAACATGTTTTTGTTTATTTGTAACACAACACAAATGGAAAAAAAAAAAAAACATTCCTATAAATAGAGGTCCAGAAGTCTGAGACCATTTCATGCTTCTATTCTGAAAATATTTGAGATTTTCTTTTCAGCTTCAATGTCTAAATTTAATACAAATTTAAGTATTTAGTTGATATGCCTCTTTTGCCCCACAGTGTACATGCAGCGTTATTTTACGTAATCTAGCATTATGTGGCTGTGTTTAGGGGTAAAGTAAATGTGTGCACCAGCTGCCAGTTTTTACAAGCTTGTTCTTTGTGTTTTCAGGTCAGAGATGAGTACAGGCAGGACTACGACCCCGCCAGAGGGGGTTATGGGAAACTGGTGCAGAAATCTTGAGCATGCCTTTTGCCAGATTTTTTCTTTTTCAGGTTAAAAATGAATGTGGACAGGATTATGGCAGGGATGCGCAGTGGTGTATCCAGTTGTTTTGTTTGTGATGTACATATTAGACTTTAGTGCTTTAGGAATGTTTATGACTGAAATCCATCTAGTCTGGCAAGTGTAGTCTTTTTTTAATAAATTGTTTTATAAAAATGCATTGTAAGATTTCTGCTGTTTGTCTTTAGATGAACCCAGCATCTACTGAATGCATAATCTTAAATGTGACCCAGGAGCACAAAACCAGTCATAAGTAACATGGTTATATTTGTAGCAATAGCCAACAATACATTGTACGGGTCAAAATGATAAATATTTCTTTTATGCCAAAAATCATTAAGATATTATGTTCCATGAAGATATTTTGTAAATTTTCTACTGTAAATGTATCAAAACATAATTTTTGATTAGAAATGTGCATGGCTAAGAACTTAATTTGGACAACTTTAAAGGTGATTTTCTCAATATTTAGATTTTTTTGCACCCTCAGATTCCAGATTTTCAAATGGTGGGATCTTGACTTAAATATTGTCCAATCCTAACAAATCATACTTCAGTGGAAAGCTTATTTGTTCTTATTTTAGAAATCTTAATTTAAAAATATTGTACTCTTATGACTTGTTTTGTGGTCCTGGGTTACAAATATGTCACCCAGTTAATCACAGTGACTATTACAAAAAAAAAAGTTAATCTATGGTCACTATAACTTCAAAAAAAAAAAAAAAAAAGTAATTCCAATGTATATAAAACTACTTTATTGCTTAAAAAACAGGATTCTAAACTATTTAGACATGTCTCAAATTTAGCCAACAGTGTTCTGCAAATTGTTAACATTTACACTCACCTTCTAAGGTGGACAACAGCATTTTGTGAGTGTTAACTGCCTCCTTTCATACGCATTTGCAAACACAATAACAGACACAACACTGGTTATTCAACATGGTTTTATGTATTTTTAAATAATGACGAAACTAGTAGTCAGAAACTTAGTCTGAGGTTATGATTCGTTGGTAAAGTTCAAGTAACTAAATGACAGTATCGCTCTTGAATGGTGGGTCACTGACAAAAGTATAAACTTACTATCCTGACATTTTTGTACCAAACTGCATCACAAGGTAGAAAAAATGTTTGTCACACAGAACAGAAAAGATGGCCGTAATGATGACAACTCAAGCAAATCACAACCGCAACAAGCTTTTTAGTTTGGCCTTCAGCTTAACCAATGACAGAATGGTTTAGATGATGTTTTTCAGATCAGTCTTCACCATTAATAAATGTATAAATAAAAGGCAAAAACCTGCAGCTTTCACTGCTCTGTGCTCATTTAAAAATGACCTTTAACTGACTTCAATTAATGACAAGTCTACATGCTACAAAATCTATTTTAACCGTTGAAGTATTCGAGAAAAACAACGGAAAGTGCTCAGAAGTGAGAGAACAGCAGTTTGCAACAACAGAATGGCCAAATAATGCCGGCGGTTTACAGCAAGCAGCTTGATATTAAGCATCAATCCTGCGGCTTTTTCATTAGAAACCGCAAGAACATCTGGGAACGTATTTTGAGGATGATCCAAAAAAGCAATCTGGTCCAGGACTTTAAGGGTATCGCCACAAAATTTGCTTTCAAGTTACAAGCTTGACTGTACAAGTAGGATTCTGGTGTTTAACAGTACATTCATTAAAAGCCTTTATAAACGCTTCTGTACCTCAACAGCGGCGTGACATTTATAAACGATGAAAGTCCTTCAAGTTTCGTACTGCAAAGCAAAACCTATGCTCTTTACAAAAAGAAACCTGATAGAAACACATAATCTGTGTTATGGCTGTGTTATAAGATGAACGTCAATAAATGAAATTTAAAATAAAAAATACGTTTAAACAAAATATCCACACACTTCTTTGTGGTTGCCAGAAAACAGAAAAACGTCTCCACTGCTGAGGATTTTCTCGTTTCCGAACAGCCACCTGGTTCTCTGAGAGGTCGTCACAGGCTTTGTTAAATTCGAGGTTGAGGATGCTGGAAAAAGGCATATCTGAGCCACCGATGTAATGCGAAGAGGTAAACGTGACCTGAAAAACTCCAGCAAGCCTTTTCAGCAGCTGAACCGACAGGAATGATTGGACAGGCTCAAATATTGGGAATTTCCAGCTTTGCCTGACCAGAACTTTGGGTTTGTTTGTCTTGTTGTGAAGTCCCTTCGCTCATGTTGTGTTCATCATTCAGACATGAGTCTACGAGTCTTGGATCTATGTGGCTTTGTCTTGGTTTAGACAGTCAGACAGTCTGCAGTCACACAGCTCTCTGTAGATCCTCTTGCGGACGCGTGGCATGTCCTCTTGAGTGAACAGCAGCGGCTTCATGAACGCCAGGCACTTGCAGTACTGCAAAATCAAAAAGATGTTCAGTTCTATCATTTCAGTTCACTTGTTTTATTGCATTGAGATCCATCGTTTCACACTGAGGACAACTGAGGGACTCATATGCAACTATTACAAAAGGTTCAAACGCTCACTGATGCTCCAGAAGGAAACTCGATGCGTTAGTGCTGGGGGGTGAAAACTTTTGAATTTGAAGATCAGGGTAAATTTAACTTATTTTGTCTTCTGGGAAACATGTAAGTATCTTTTGTAGCTTCTGAAGGTCAGTACTA
Organism: Cirrhinus mrigala; assembly: GCA_036247105.1. Lineage (NCBI taxonomy): Eukaryota > Metazoa > Chordata > Actinopteri > Cypriniformes > Cyprinidae > Cirrhinus > Cirrhinus mrigala. The sequence continues at coordinate 46,822,901 of CM070028.1, read as the reverse complement.
CAAGAAAAAAAAAATAATTATATTTTAGACAAAAAAAAAAAAAAAAAAAAAAGTACACATCATTCTGTTCAAAAGTTTTCACCTCCAGCTCTTAATGCATGTTTTTTCCTTCTGGAGCATCAGTGAGTGTTTGAACCTTCTGTAATAGTTGCATATGAGTCCCTCAGTTGTCCTCAGTGTTAAAAGATGGATCTCAAAATCATACAGTCATTGTTGGAAAGGGTTCAAATACACTAAAATGGTGAAAAACTAAAGAATTTGTGGGACCTGAAGGATTTTTCTGAAGAACAGCAGGCAGTTTAACTGTTCAGGACAAACAAGGGACTCATGAACAACTATCACTTAACAAAAAAAAAAAACAGCTGTGGATAATTCAGGGAACAACAATCAAGTGTATGTAAACTTTTGAACAGGGTCATTTTTATAAAGTCAACTATTATTTTCTCTTGTGGACTATACAATCATGGCCAAAAATATTAACATTATTACAAAAATATTATTAAAAACTCTTACAATTCTGTCAGAAAATGCAACACTTCTCTCAGAAAATTGTTCCAGTTTTAAATGTTTTGGTATTCACATGCTTATTGTATTTGTTTGCACTGCAACAACACAAAAAAAAAACAGAAGAAATGTCAAACTTGATCAAATTTCACACAGAATTCAAAAATGGACTGGACAAAATTATTGCCACCTTGTCAAAATTGTAAGAAATAATTGCTTTTCAAGCATGTGATGCTCCTGTAATTTGTATTTAGACACACCTTTGGTAAGTAACAGGTGTGGGCAATATAGTAATCACACTTGCAACCAGTTAAAATGGAGAAAAGTTGACTGAACCTTTGTGTTGTGTGTCACACTGAGCATGGAGAAAAGAAAGAAGTGTAAAGAGTTGTCTGTGGATTTAAGAGAAAAAAAATGTGGAAAAACATGGACAATCAAGGCTACAAGTCCATCTCCAGAGATCTTAATGTTCCTGTGTTCACTGTGCGCAATATCATCAAGAGGTTTACAGCAAATGGCACTGTAGCTAACCTCAAAAATAATGAAAAATTGCAACAAAGGATTGTTCGAATGGTGGATAAAGAAGCCACCACTTCTTCGAACTTCCAAACAAATTCAATCTGATCTGCAGACACAGGGTACAACAGTGTCAGCTCGCATTATCCATCGCCATCTGAATGAAAAGGGACGCTATGGTAGGAGACTCAGGAGGACACCACTGCTGACACAAAGGCATAAAAAAGCAAGACTGGAGTTTGCTAAAACGTATGTGACAAAACCACAATCCTTCTGGGAGAACGTACTGTGGACAGATGAGACAAACGTAGAGCTTTTTGGTAAAGGACATCATGGCACTGTTTACAGAAAAAGAAATGAGGCCTTCAAAGAAAAGAACACAGTCCCTACAGTCAAACATGACGGAGGTTCAAAGATGTTTTGGATTGCTTTCTGAGAGAATTACAAGGGTGGCGATATTTTTGGCCATGACTGTATGTGAACGTCTTTTATGTGAAACATATTATTCAGATCAGTACTAAACAGAAAATAAGATGCATTTTGTATGATCCCTTTTATTTTGGTAAAATAATTAACATAATTAACAAGGTGTGTGTAAACTTTTGACTTCAACTGTATAAAGTATAACATTAATCTCTATTGTAATTGTTAGAATGGCCTGGAGTGCCAACGTCCTGCAGAGTTCAGCTCCAACCCTGAGAAGAAAAAAAATAAAAAAATAAAAAATAAAAAAACTCACTTGCTTGTAGCCTTAGTAATCCTGAAGATCTTGATTAGCTGGTTCAGGTGTGTTAAATTAGGGTTGGAGCTAAACTCTGCAGGACAGTGGCACATCAGGACTGACGTAGACTATCCATGGTATACAATATAGCTACAGTATACCTGGAATATCAATAATTATCAAAAAAAAAAAAAGTTGAACTTTCGAGACTCCGTCGCAAAGGGATGCCAAAACTTTTGAAAGTGGCTGGACCACTTTTACTAAAACAGCTTTAACTTTTAAACAGAATGAGATACCTTTGTCAAACTCACAACACATATGTAAGAGCTCAATCTGAGGTAACATGAAAAAACTGAGCAGAGCTTTGGCACCTGGTGGCGCTATAAGAAGGAAAAAAGAATTAAAAACAGCTAAAACTATGCAACCATTTGTCCTATCAACATGAAAATGGCTATGCACAGTCTTAATCCAAAGTGCCACAAGTGTCTATAAGGACATTTGCGCATCTCAAAAAAAAAACAAAAAAAAAACAACATTCCCGCCATTGGCTGATGAAGTTTGAGCACCTGTTAGACAAGGTTACTGGAGGTCAATTGAAAGGAAACTCGGTGGGCCTGTTTGACTCACAGCCCTAAAGGTCTGGCAACTGGGGGGCGATGTTGTATTTTTCAAGAGTGTAAACGATTGTATATTATGTGGTTTTTCAAACATACACACAATGGGCCTTATTCATGAAACACGAGCACAACAAATTTTGGTGTAAATCATTCGTAAAGCCGTTCTGACATAAACTTTTGAATTCATGAAAATGTTTGCATTTTAAAAATGTTAGCTGGTATGAGAGAAATGTACACCTGCTCCCTACCACGTGTAAATGGTGTGTAAAACATTCTGTGTTCTTCTTGGCAAACTGATGACACTGAATTTTGATGCACTGCCATAATGATAACAAGCTGAACAATGGAGAAGTCAATATTACTGGTTACTGCTTTTTTATATTTAGTAAAATTCTTAAAAACCATAGCAACTAAAGTGTTTTAGCTGGAAAAACACTGTGCCACCAAAGCGTTTGCAAGCGCCACTAACTGCTCGTTTTAAGAAGAGCACCTGACATTTTTTTAGCTGGCTAAAAACTCTTTGGTGGACACACATTATTAAATATTTATTGTTAGGCATATGGCCTTTTAATCTTTTTTGCATTTATGCAATATACTGGAGCCAAACCTGAGAAAGCTTGCATAGCTGTAATTCATAGGCAGGGATTATGCTAATTGTTAATGAGCGTGCATAAGCGCCCCATTTGTGAATGACTGGAATTCATTAACATACACAAGTTTAACTATCAAATTGGACATTACGAAGCGTTTGTGAATCCAGAGAAGAATTTTCTGGAAGGTCTGTTTTACGTGCAAATTACTCAGAATTTACTCAAATTTCATGAATGAGGCCCAATATTCATTTCATACGACAGAGCTCCTCATTCCCAAAAACTTTGCCTCTAGAACCACAGCTGTCAATAAAATCATTTGTTAGAAGATTGAGAAAATGTAAAAAAAAAAAAAAAAAAAAAAAAAAAAAACACTGTTGCAAACTAGTCCTAGGTTTTTCGCTCAATTGGGAAATAAACATGGCATGGACCCACAAATATAATCGGCATCCTGCAAAGGACCCCTATTCTAAAATGTAAAAGACATTTACATAGTTTCTTGTATAAATGTCTAATTTACACTGTAAATAATTCATTATAAGCAAGATTAAATTATTAATTGGAAAATATTTAGTTTCTTTTTAGTTACCAGTATTTAAAATTTATTTTAAATTAAAGTGCAGTATTTATTTATTTATCTTTTTAATCTAAATTGTATAGTTAATTTTAATCAATTTTTGGACAATGTATTTCTTTAATATTTTTTCAATCATATTTTGAAAATATTTATTTTACAATTTTTATAATTATATATATATATATATATATATATATATATATATATATATATATATTATATATATATATATATATATATATATATATAAAAAATTACAATTACAATAATAATAATATAATTTTTACATTTATTTTTACATTTTTTATGCTTTTTCTCCAAACATTTCCAAGGACACCTGTGGCCCCCTGGGGATCCCCAGACCCCAGTTTGAAAACCCCTGCTCTAGGTCAATAATTATCAAAAAAATGGTGAAATTTACCCTTTGGGAAGCTATGAGGGGATCATTTAGAAAAGGAGCCTGTCTAAATATACCCAAAAACCTATAAAGCCTAAACGAAAACTCATGTGTGCTTAAATGCCCTAAAGCACTAGAACCCCGGTAATCGCTGCTTGCAGCTATATTTAATCTTGAATAGTTTTCAGGTTAAGTGATTCATTTTTTTCATTATTGGTCAGTGGAAATTTCTTTTGGATAGTGTCTTTGTTCATGTGATTTTGTATTCATTATTTTTGTATTCATTTATTATACCATTAGTTTGCCCACTAATAGTCAAAATTATAGTGGATAAGTGAAAAAAGTGCTTTGACTACAACATAAATGTATCAACTGAAATGTGGTTAGTTCTGTGCATTGGTTGGTTGTTTGCTGTTTTCACTGGTAGGTCCACTAAACATAATGAGTCCAAAACATAAAAAAAAAAAAAACATGCAGGGATGAAATGTTCTCAATAAAATCTATATTGTTAATATAGAAAATATATATGGTGAATTTTTATTTCATGATAATTAAAAAAAAATACACTCCCAAGTTCTTCCTCATTTTTAGACAACAGTACAAAAATGTGGTCAAATTTTCACATACGACTTTGACTGTTAGACCAATGCAGGAAACAGGCTAAATGAAAATTCAACCACAAAAAAAAAACGTCTTGGTGTGAACAGGCCTTTAGCTTGTTTAGGAGTCATTTTTCTTGCCCGGTCAAGCCTACTGACAGCCATGGAAATATATCTGTTTTTAAAATCTAAATCTAAAGCACCGCTGCACTGTATGTCATCAAAATTACCCAGCTCTACTGTACTGTTTTACCTCTAAGACAAAAACGCCACAGTCATTGTCGTTCTTCTGCTGTGGAATGGTCTTGTTGATGACCATCTTCCAGCCCTTCTGAAAGTCGGGTTGCTTCTTCTCTTTCGCTTCTGCTAAGATGTATTTCATGACGTTCTGTGGAGAAGAGTCACACGTCAGCTCTATGTGAGGATTTCAGTCTGAATCACCCATCAAAAGCACTCACATCCACAGCGAACTTGAACAGGATGCCCTGGGAGTCGTAGAAGTTAATGCTTTGCTTGGAGACGTCCACGGTTATGAGCGACCAGTGGATCTCCAGGTGGAGAGGAATCAGAATCAATGTCTTAGAAAACAGATCAACCTGAGGAAACAGGGAAAGACAGAAGACATCAGGCAATTTGCATCATTTGTAAATTTCATATTCTTTAAAAAGAAAACAATTAGACACAATATAAGGAGTTTTGAGAAATATCTCTGCTTTTCTGTCTGTGTAAAGGAAGTCAGTGGGCTGCTTCTGTATTTCCACAACACAAAGAAAGTCATACAGGTTTGGAATGACATGAGGGTGAGTAAATGATAACAGTTATAAGCTACATTTTTGGGTGAACTAACACTTTAAACACCTTCTCTTACAGAGCATACGTTAAAAAGCACAAAAATTTGACTTGGGAAAGACAAATACGTTATAAGAGACTCATTTTTATGCACTTGCATCTGAATGTTACGTTTGCATGCTGTGACATTCACCTTTTTGGTCCATCGTCTCACTCCTTCATAACCTTTTGCTACAAACTGTCTGTAAAAAAAACTGTTGAAGAAATGAACCTAGAAAAAGACAAAGAAAACATTCATTCTTTTCAAGTCTATTCATTTTCAGCATGAAACTTAAACCATCAGAAACCTCAAAAGAAAATACACAACCCTGATCAGTTTTGGGAAAAGTTACTTTTAAAAGTAATGCATTACAATATTGTGTTACTCCCTAAAAAAAAATTAACTAATTACGTTTTTGTGGGTGGTGGACGGCAGTACCTGGTAACTCAGTATTTCCTTGTAAATTAAAACGTAATGCGTTACTTTACTAGTTACTTGAAAAAAGTAATCTGATTACGTAACTTGCGTTACTTGCCATGCATTACCCCCAACACTGACCCTTTATTTACATTAATTTGCAAGATAAGAGCCATATAAGATCAGATTTGCAAGATAAGAGCCATAACCCTATGATTTCCAAATGAAAATGAAAAAATAATTTTTTTAAACATACCAAAACACTAGAAACTAAGTATGATTATTTTTAGTATTATATTATTATGCCTTTTGCCAGTAATGCATAGCCTCTAGAAAACACACCTATCTTAAATAACTTTAATTGTCACAATAAGTGGTCACATTTAAATGTTCATGGGAAAAAAATCCAGTAATTTCAATAGGTTTCCATGTGATTAGGAACTTCTCATGAGGGCGAATGATTTCCCCACACAGGTTTCACAACAGGTTCAAGTTAGTCACACAAATTTGCTTTTTTTGAGCTTTGTTTAAAAGTTTCTACTATGCTTTGTATGTTGCTACACCACATTTTCGCCACCAAAATTTTACTGAAATATTGATAATTTGACTGAACACACCTTTTAACTGATCCTTTTGCAATATAGTTACACATTATAACACAGCTCTGTGGAATACTCGATTCTGATTGGTCAGTCACCACATTCCAAGGTATGTTGTAATATTTCCCAATTACAACTGGTAAAAACTAGTTTTATGTTTGGTTGGCTAATAAAATACTAAAACTCAATTCAATATCATGTGTACGGTTATTTAATTACGTCATCCTGGTATGGCGGACTCGCTCTCTCGTTTCATACAAATGCAACTGCTGCCATTTTGCGACGACTGTTTTGTACTATAAGATTATAAATTAAGTAAACGGGTAAGATTTTGAAACATTTTCATTTTAAATCAATATATTTTATCGTCATAATTATTTATGTGTTGAAATGTGTAATAAGTGGTATGACTGCACCTTTTCCCTTAAATGCAGGGTCCGTACAGATACTGTGAAATGAAAATCCAGGACTTTCAAGGACTTTTCAAGCACTACTTTTTCGATTTTTCAAGAACTTCAATCAGAGAATTCACTTATTAAACAATGTCTTCTCTTTCAAATTAAAACAACTGTTAATTTTGGTAAGGGATTTGAAACTGCACTGCCTTAGTGGTTTGATGTTTTCTACTGCTATATAAAAAAAAAAAAAGAAAATCTGAAAAAAGTTTTGCTAAACCACTCTGAAATACTGATCTGAAACAAATGATCTGCAATATGCACTTTGAAGTCCCGAACTGAATCAAATGATTTGCGAACCTGCACCGAAGTCTCGTTCTGAATCGAATGATTCGCAAACCCGCACCTATATTCCGATCTGATTAAAATTATTTGCTATATGCAAAAGTCGATCTGAATCAAATGATTCACGATTCTCACTCCAAAGTTCCGATGTGAAGCAAAAGATTCACAAACCTGCGCCAAAGTTCCAATCTAAATCAAATGATTTGTGATTCGCGCTCCTGATTCACAATCTGAATCAAATGATTCATGATATGCGAAGTTCTGTTCTAAATCAAATGATTAGTGAACCCGCTCCGAAGTCCTGATCTAAATGAAATAATTTGTGATACACAATCTGAAGTCCCGATTTGAATTAACTGATTCGTGATATGCGATCCAATTGGAGCGCTTTGAAACAGTGAATCACTTTAACTTTTAACTGATTCAGAGTTTCAAAAAATTTTCACCCATCACTACGTGCTTGTTAAAATATTTAACAATTTTGAAATTCAAAAATGATTAGCTCTTTAATTTAATCTGTTTTTTTTTTGCTAGTGAATCGCTTGAAATTAATGATAGAAGTTTGAATCAATTCCACTTCCGCTTCCAGCGTAAATGACTCACTCAACTGATTCGGTTTATCTGTTCGTCTTTTCATGTCTTCAGCCATGTTTACACAACATTTTCAGTACTACTACTGGTTTAGCTCGCTAGTTTTTTTTTTTTTCTTTTACTAGTTTTATTAACTGAAATACGCCAAAAAAAAGTATTTTGTTTTTTGAATTACATGAACTTTGCGTGAAAAGACATTAAAAATATTTAAAAAATAAAACACTTATTTCATAGATACATTGTCTTTCAATAATTCAAGCACTTTTCAGGTACCTCTTCAGGAATATTTCTATTTTTAGGAGTTTTCCAGGCCTTAAATTTCAAAGTCAAATTGAGTACTTCAAGAACTTTAAGCACCTTGTATGAACCCTGCTTAAATGCCTGTCCAGTCTGAACTTGCCACTTGCTTTGCGTTCAAATATTTCAACTCAGATCAATGTTTCATGTCTATTTACTTTTGAGTCAAGCAGTCGTGTAATAAGCGGGATAATGTACATCCAGCCAGTTGTTATTGCAGAATTAAGCCCTTCAGTCTTGTACAACATTAATGCTTTTACCTTATGACTCGTAGCTTCCATGATCAATTCTCCATACATGTTAATCACCTGCACATAAAACAAATCCTGCATGACTCCGATGCACATGTATATACAGCTTATAAAAAGGGATTTAAAAGAGGCCTACCTGATCATTGACCCAGTTTTGGTCATCAAGTGTTGAAAGGTCATCTAAGGTCAAAGTGTGCTTGTTGTAGGTCACTTGGAAGAAATGCATAGGAGCACAGGCCAGACCAGCCCTGTACTTGGCCACTTCTGCTGTTATCAGCTTCATCCTGTAGCAGAATATAAACATTAGTGAATTAGTGAAATTAGGGCACTGAACCCTAAACCTCCTCCTAATTTCCACAAATTGTGTTGTTCCATTACTTTTCTAAAAACAATGGAAACACAAATTCCATTTTCTTTAAAACATTAGTGGTTTATCTAACATATGTAATGTAATCCAGCATGAGAGACAGCTAGTAACTCATCAAATTACCTTTTTTCCCCAAACTGTTTACTGCATTCGTCAAGTTCATAATATTTTTACCCAGGTGCTGGGTTGTTTTTTTGCGCTCTAAAAAAAGATTAAGTTATTTTTTTTAACCCAAATGCCGGATTCAGCTTTTTGGGTCATTTTACCAAGTTATTTTTAATTTTTTTTTTAACCCAGGTGCCAGGTAGTTTTTCCTGTAACTAAGCTGCTGGGTTATTTTTTTTTACTCAACCCCTGAGGTGAGCTTGCTGGGTAGTTTATTTAATAGCAGTTTATTTAATTTTATAATATCTTTACTGTGCTGCAAATGATATTATTTTACGCAACGTAACATACAAGAACAAGATGTCAGTCAGCTGCATCAGCAGCGGTCGTTTCGCATGACATGGAAACGCCTTTTGCCTTAACAAACTGATTTTATTTGACATAATACTGAATATAATTTAATTTAATGTTAAAAAATGTTTTCTAATGTCAGTACTATTTGTTCATGGGCAGGTTATGGAGTCAGTCACGGCATCTTTCAGCTACGAGTGAAACGCAAGGCAGCGGTTCCCCCGGCGAACAACTTTGGCATGAGAACTAGAACTATTTTGGTGAAAAGGGATTAGAGAGGACGACTGAATACACTTAAATTAAAATGCTTCTTTTAAATCTTACAGCTTGCATGTCTATAATGGTTGTTAAACAAGGTTAAATGCAAAGACTTTGCTAATATCCAAGACTTGTCACTCGTATAGTTTTGAATGGGGAAAGATGCAACAGTTATTATGGCTGCCAAGCCCCGCCTTCTCAATGAAAGAGCCAATCGTTGATTAGTAAAGTCAGCGCGTCACTGCAGCTTCCGTTAGAAGTCCTGGTTGCTATAGAAACTGTCAGCGTTCTGAGACGTGCACTCAGTACTGTGAATGCACACTGGCTGATCTAGCCTGAAAAATAAGTTTTTTTTAACGCTACTGGAGCATAAGGAACAGTATTTATGAGGCAGTTCTTGTCAGATTTCATTGGTGATTTCATCGTAAGCTTAGTGAACAGTTTTGGAGAATTTGATGTTTCAAAGAGATAGGAGCTGCACTTGCATGCCCGAGAGGCGTTTCAAAGATGGCCGCCGAGTGAAATTACCTGCCTTAAAGGGACTTAAATGGTTAAATCAGGGGTGTCAAACTCAGTTCCTGGAGGGCCGCAGCCCTGCAGAGATTTGTTCCAAACTTGCTCCAACACACATACTATGCAGTTTTCAATTAAGCCTGAAGGACTTGATTAGTTGGATCAGATGTGTTTAATTAGGGTTGCATCTGAACTCTGCAGGGCTGCGGCCCTCCAGGATCGGAGTTCGACACCCCTGGGTTAAATGTATGTAATATTGTAAATTATGCTGTATTCACCCAAATAAATTCAATTTGCGTTGTATTTTTGTCTATGGGTATTCTTTATTATTAGTAAATGTTCATCTTTTGATTATTGCTGTTGTAATTCTGTGTGTGATTTTTAATTCCCTGTCTATTTTAAGCCAGCAATACAGTAATTTTTAAACAATAGTTGACTTAAATAAAAACAATCAGAAAACATTTAACCCAACCAGCTGGCTCAGAATAACCCAGCATGTGTTCTGTCCAATATTTACCCAGCGCTGGGTTGCCAAATAACCCAAGTTGGGTTGTTTTTAACCCAGCATTTTTTAGAGTGTACTAAAGTCACATGAAAAAGAAGAAAAAAAAAAAAAAAAAAGGTACAAACGTTACAAAATTTTGGGCTCGATACGATTTCTAATGTTTTTCAAATAAGTCTCCTCTGCTCACTAAGGCTGCATTTATTTCATCAAGAGCAGAAATATTATTGCAATTTAAAAGAACTGTTTTCTGTGTGAATATATGAAGAGTTTCAATGCAAAAGCCTCTAAAATCCATATTTCATATTCTTTTAAGAATGCAACTTCAAAAGAACAGCATTTATGTGTAAAAGATTTACAAATAAATGCAGTAACAATGTAAAAATGTATTGTACAATGTGAAAGTCTTTCCTGTTCCTTTACTTTTGATCAATTGAATGTGGCCTTGCAAAATAAATGAATAAGACTTACTGATTCTGATATTATTGACTTGATTTTGTACCATACTTGTGGAAGAAAAATTATTTGTAAACTTGCCTGTCATTTAGATCAGACTGAAACGTCTTATTTAAGTGATCAAGAACGTCGGTATCACTTAACGGGGTGAAGCTTCCGTATTTCCCATAGAACTGCTCAAGGAATTCTGGGAGATAAAAAGCATATTCATTAACAAAAAAAAACGACACCAGGAATCAACAGAAGTTGTCGAAATCATCCAACCACTACCATGAATACACTCAATGATGCCCTCAGTTGTGAATTCAACAGGAGGTAATGCCGACGATTCGCCCGTCTCCTCCGTGGAGTCGTTCCTGTTCTCTCCAGCGATGGGTTTGCAGTAGTGATGGTCCCAGGAAGCCTTGTTTACACCAGCGCTCAAGCTGGGCGGCTCAGTTTCCATTGCATCAGAGTGAGTGGAAACGTCCGGCTCTGCGCCAATCGAGGAAGAATTAGGGGGTTTCTTTATAAAGTCATTCTGCGTGTCAGAACTGCTCTCAACAGGACAGTTCTGCTCTGTGGAGCTCAGCTCTTCGGTGTCAGTGGGATGCGTACAGTTGGTATGAGCGCTGCTCTCCGAGCCGTTCACCATGACGGTGCTTTCACTCCCACTCTCTGTCTGGGAAAGGTCTGGCTTCTCTTTAGGAGACGGCGCTTCCTCCATCTCAGAAGCTGCGTCCGCTTCCAAAGTCACAATCGAGTCCGCTGCCGACGAGCTCACCACTTCCTCCTCCGCTGCCACTACTTCTTCTTGGCTCACCATCTCTTTCTTCTTGCGGCCACGTTTCTTCGACACCTGCTCATGTCCTGGCACGTGGGGCTTGCCGTTGGGCCCGCAGCAGTCACACGTCTTCGGCACCCGTTTCCTCCTGGAGCGTCCATTTTCAGGCATCTCACCCGAGCCCGATTCTGCCCTAACGGAGCTGTTTGCTGCCGGGACCCTCATCGCAAGCTCTACCCCATTCCTCACGGGATCCTCTCCACCCGTTTTGTGTTTTTAGCAGGATTCCTCCATTAAAACAGAAACGCTGGATCTTGGAAATGGAATTCTTGGCAGTTTGGACGCAGTTTTCTAATCTGCACGCTGAAAAATGTCTATTAAAGGAAGAAAGAGTTAATCTTAGTGATTTTAGATTAAATTTACAGAAATAGCATAAAAAGTACCATGTAGGTAACAGTTAGCCTATTAGTCAGGGTTGCATTAAAAATAATATTAAAGAAAATGACACTATAAAAAGTCAAAGGTTTTTGAACAGTAAGATTTTTAATGTTTTTAAAGAAGTCTCTTCTGCTCACCAAGCCTGCATTTATTTGATCCAAAGTACAGCTAAAACAGTAATATTTTGAAATATTATTACTACTTAAAATAACCCCTTTCTATCTGAATATATTTTAAAATGTAATTTATTCCTGTGCTTTCAAAGTTGAATTTTCAGCATCATTACTCCAGTAAAATGATTTTTCGGAAATCTTTCTAATATTCTGATTTGCTGTTCAAAAAACATTATTATTTTTCAGTAGAATTTTTTCAGATTTCTTGAAGTTCAGAATAACAGCATTTATCTGAAACAGAAATCTTTTGTAACATTTCTAAATCATTTGTAACATTTATAAAAATTATACAGACTCCAATCTGATTTTTGGACCTTTCTACTCGTCAAAGAATCCTGAAAAAATTTTTACTCAACTGTTTTAAATATTGCTAATATTTATAATAATAATAAATGTTTCTTGAGCAGCAAATCAGTATATTAAAATGATTTCTAAAGGATCATGTGACACTGAAGACTGGAGTAATGATGCTGAAAATTCAGCTTTAAGTTACATTTTAAAATATATTCAAATAGAAAGCAGTTATTTTAACAGTATCTTGGAAACTGAATTCTTTTAAAATGTCTATTAAAGGAAAAAAAAGAGTTAAACAATCTTAGTGCTTTGAGATTAAATTCATGAAAAGTCAATATTTCGCAGAAATAACAAGAAAAGTATTGTGTGGGTAACAGGCATTTAAAAATAGTACACAAAAATGTATGTACATATTCATCGCTATCAAAAAATTTCAAGCACACAAGCATTTTGTAAGTAAATTCTGCAAACCAAATGTGTCTAACTGTTTTGAACATTGAATATGATAATCAAAAATTTATTTTTTTAGTCATTTGGTATGCATAACCTGTCTTTTTTCATTCAATAATTACATAAACATGAGTAAGCTTGTTTTTTTATTATTATTATTATTTTATTTTTTAAGGCACATTTGACACTTGGACTGTTCTTTTTGTTGCTCAGTGTAATTGTCGGCTGCACATTTTCTGGTGAAGATCAAAAATTAATTTTTGATTAGTAATATGCATTGCTAAGAACTTAATTTGGACAACCTTAAAGGGGAATTTCTTAAAACTTTGATTTTTCTGCAACCTCAGATTCCAGGTTTTCAAAACAGTTGTATCTCGGCCAAATATTGTCCTATCCTTACAAACCATACATCGATGGAAAGCTTATTTATTGCAAGTATAATAAATCTCAATTAAAAAAATAAATAAAAAAAGACCCTTATGACTGGTTTTGTGATCTAGGGACACATACGGTAATACTTTTCGTCTTTGATATACACTATGATATACATTATAAATGAATATTATAATCGTGCGGTATTTATATATGATGGTCAAAAGTACTTCAGTGAAAACCGATGTATATGTATAACAGTATTACCATGGTACTTGTGTGAATCTCTTGTTTAGGCAGTAAAATCAACGGATCGCAGACATCTTTCGGCAATCAGATTGATTTTACCTTTTCAAAACGAGAAAAATATGATTGCAATATTCTGATCGAAAATCAAACTGAATGAAAACATGAATGCATGCAAGTTTAACGCCTTCGGGAAGCTATAAGCAAAACTGATCTATACTGAGCTCATCAGTGATAATCAGTAATTCATATCTGAAGAGATCATTTATTTGGCATTCAAACAAAACACAAAATCCAGCACTATCCAAACACTCGAGCACAAAGAGCGCGGACATCTGTGATTTACAGCCTCACCGTGTGTCGGTCTCAAGGATGAGGTGTGCAGGACCTTAAAGGCAGTGCGAATAAATTCTGATCAATAATCCACTATCAATGATAACGATAAAAGTGAGGGTTTCCAGGCGTTGTTATGGTCGCAGACCCAACGCGGCGCACGTCGATGATGTCACACGCCGAAGCGTTTTGGCGGCATCTAGCGGGAAGGAGATAGATTTTTTTTTGGCCAACATCGTATAGAAAGTGTCTTTTTTAATTTTATTTATATCGATAATTACAACTACAAAAATATGATGTTTAAATATTGTACTATATAGTTATATATATATTTATTATATATATATATAGTTTTCTGTTTTATTCATATTACAGTCTTATAACAAAAATCAGTAAGACCAAATTCTGTTTGTGCTACCCTTAACTTTAAGTTGCTGCCCAGGAAACGTTCGTTTACAGGAAACGTTTACAGGAAACGTTCACAGAACTTTTGCTAATGTTCTGTCAAATATGAACAAAGCACTCATGCTAACAGAACGTTCATTCAAAGTTATCTGTTTTTTAATAACTTACTCAAAATGTTATTTATGTATCGTTCATAGAATAGGTTTATGAAATGTTTTAGTTGTATGTTTAAAAAAAAAAAATACTATTTGTTTCAGAACGTTCCGAGAACATTCAAAAGTAAACATTTAAAATAATAAAACAGAACGTTCTCTCAATGTTGTCGTACTGTTCACATAACAAAGAAAACACGTTTTTAAAGCATTTAAACAAAATTAACTGAACATTTTGTATGTTTAAAGACGTTCAGAAATAATTTAATAAGAACACAGAGTTTAGCTCCAACTTGTCTCAACACACCTGCCTGGACCTTTATAGTATGCCTAGTAAAACCTTGATTAGCTGGTTCAGGTGTATTTAATTTGGGGCTGGAGCTAAGCACTGCTTAGACAAAAAAAGTGAGCTCATTTAGCCTAGTTTATTAGTAATGACAACAAACCATAGATAACACATCAAAATTCAATATTTACAAAAACTGTATGCTATATTGTACAAAGATACATCTTTCAAAAGCATCTCATGAAAACATTTGCTCAGTTAAAGCAGCAGTATCCCAGCACATTTGTTGTTTGTATGCTGCGAGTGATTTGTAAAGGCAGAAGGACAGTTAAAGCAGAGACACACGTGAACACATTTTGCAGTAAATCAATCTGATCTAGCCTGATATAACTGATACAGTATAAGGCACTGACATATCTCACGATTTGTCATAGCAACTTTAGTCTTACACTCGTTCTGCTTGAGATTAATGAATTACATTCACAATAAATAAAATCAGACATGCTGTTGTTCAGAAAAAAAACCCTATTCAAATTGTAATCTGAGATTAAGTGCAGACAGGGTTGATTACAAGGTTAGAGATGTAGTGTTGAAATTCAATATATTACATTACTTGTTCAATTAAACATTTATATTAGGCATTATTCATGAAACACGAATAGAATGAATTTCTGTGTAATGTTCTGTGTCATGTGCTGATCAGTGTCTTCTAAATTAATAAAAGTAATGTAAAATAACTGCAATTTACCCAAGAATATACATTCATTCTGCTAGTGTTTCATGAATGAGGCCAGTTGAGTAGAAGCACATTTATTAAACTTCTGTATGAAAAACAAATGTTAATAAAATAATGTGGCGCATAACTATATGCAACTACATACTAAACACATCAGTGCTACTCATTTTTACATAACAAAGCATAATTTGGTTATTTAACATTGCTATATTACAGTACAGTCTAAAGCCTTCACTTCCGTGTTGTTTTCCTCTGTGATCGCGCTGGTCTGGTGCGAGTGGTCTCGTCCCATTTACACCAACTCCATGACGGCAGGAGTTTGATAACACTGTCTCTCTGATGATGAAGAGCACTTTTACATTTAGTCTTTTAACAGACGCATTTGTCCAAATGAGGAACAACACAAGCACTTTATCATATATGAGTAGCTTGATTCCTCACTTCTTTCCTCCATCTGTAAAAAAAAAAAAAAATTATATATATATATATATATATATATATATATATATATATATATATATATATATATATATTAGAATTTACTGGAATTTCTCAGTCAAAGCTCAAAAATCATCTCAAATATATAATTTCATCATCACATGTATAGTATTTTTATGCATGTTTTTCATGTATAGTGTCATGCATAGTATCACTTGAAAGTATCACAGAATGTTCCCGCCACTTTAAATAAATATTTTTTAAATTATTTAAATGTAAATAATGTCATGTGTATTATGTCATATTTATGAGATAAAAAGTCAATATTTACATACCAAGAGATATCAAGAGATCAAAATGATGAGGTAAAAGTCTAAATTAACATAAAAAGTAAAAATTATGGGGAAAAAAGGTCATAATTATCACATAAAACATGAAATTATGAGATGAAGTTGCAACTGAAATGAAAAAGCACGGATCACTTCCTTGTTTTAGACAAGCCAGCTCAGTCATTTCCGGTCAACTGTACTGTGCCGTAATAGGAGTGTCCTTTGCTCACTTTGCGGTAAACGTCAATGTATAACGTGACAAACGTGAGTATAAAAAATTACGCAAGCAAATCCGCTAAATATACTGCGAGTCATTGCTATGATTGACAGTAATAACAGAACCAAACATCTGACAAGCCCATGTCAAAAACAGAATTGATTGAGAAATGATTCAGACTAAATTCAAAGTAAAAAAAAAAAATACAGCAGTAACAAGTTTATGTCGGTTAATTGTAGGCTATTTAATAGCTTTTACAGTTCAAGATCAAACTTAAAAGATGTAGTTAATAAATTAAATCTAAAATATATCAAATTCATATTGAATGCATAATTTAATTCTTATAGCATTAATATTTAACTTATTTAATTTGTAGTGAAATATATATATTTATGTATTTAAATAATTCACTCTTATAGGCTGTTTGTGTCTGAGCCTATTTATTCATTTATTTTAACCCTTTAACTGTCACTCCCATTTTTGAACACAGACATAAAAATGCACTATCCAGACTTACATTTTTATAATTCATGAATGAAAACATTTTGTAATATGATTTTGATGTACATTTCCCATGGTAATGCAATGTCTGATTTTAAAATGCCTTTCAAAGGATGAATTTTGAGATTTTAAGTCTTGAACTGATATATAATTTCTTATGATTTCTAAAGCGTAAAAGGGAAAAAGGCAACGAAGAAAGTCTTTTGTGACAAAGGTCAGAACTTTTTTTTTGTAGATTTTTTAAGTTGCACTCTTGACATATATTAATCTATTACTTTTCCTACTTAATTTGTAACACAAAAATATGGTAAAATATCTATTTAGGAGTCAGACCTTTCCAACGATGTTTGTCATGATTAGATTAGGATTTATTTGTAATATGGTGAAGTAAACTTATGTGTCCCACAGAGTGGACGATGACAGTTAAAGGATTAATGACTTTCTGCACTTGCTATACTATATATTTTAGTGCAGTAAAAGTACTAAAATTTGTTATACTAGTAATTTTATAATAAATCAAAAAGCAAGATTTGAAAAAAACTAGGGAATTGAAATGGCAGCTGCAGCCAATGAGTGATCCGCTACTGCCATCTTCTGGTTAAGGGTAATTCCACATCATTTTCATCTTAAAAAGTCGTTGTTTTCCGTGAAAAGGCATTTTTTTTATGTCGTGTTTATGAATGAAAAGTGAATCTTTGAAGCCAATTTTACTGCACAGCTGTAGAGTTGAAAAATAATAAAGGGTTTAAAATATTACACGATTTTAAAAATGTGTTCATGACTATGAAGGCAAGTTATTGATTATCACGAATACTATTAAGATGTCGTTGATGAGAAGCATCTCTAGCTTGATAATGTTAGATTAAACAGTTTAGCTGTCAGCATGTAAATATACAACTACGTGTCTATGTACTCTCCTGGGATAACCAGGCTTTGCGTGTTGTTAAAAAATATGAAACTGAATGTTCATGCCGCTATCATTATTTACGATGTTGCAATTATTATGTTTCTTATTTCTGATAAGAACGAGGCAGGAGAGCAGTCTCATGAGTCTCCATCTATACATAGCACATATATATACATATATATATATATATATATACATAGCACTTTCTCTCAACACAATATTGCATTTTATTTTATTGTTTTTGATTAACTACCTTTACCTAAAATGTGAGTGTTTACTGTTGCCTTTGGCATTGTTGATGTACTGTTTCCTATCTAATACTGTACAGCCGCCTTGTCACAATTCTGTATTGTTAAAGGCGGTATATAAATAAAGGTGACTTGACTTGACTTGATATAAAATGAGCTTCACGGAAATTTACGAGCTGGATTATCATTATGTGGAAGTACTAAAAAACGCTCCGTGCATATGGTCAATTATGACGTAAGAAAAGTCATAATTTTAAGATAAAAAGCCTTGACCTACGAGTCAACAATAAATTTTATCTCATAATTGTAATTCTGCAGTTTGAAACATGATGGTAGGGCTGCAGTTTAAACAATAGTCGATGACTGGCTTACCATTAATTGACTTTTTATGTCATAATCAGAGGTGGGTAGATTACTTACAAATTGTAGCCCGCTACTAATTCCACATTACATGACAAAAATTGTAGTTAGTAACGTAATCCATTACATTACACATTTTAGGTAATATAATCTGACCACTTTTAGATTACTTTTGACCTAACTCGTTTATCACATTGATTTAAATAGGATAATCATGTACCACAATGATACAAAAATACAAGGAGTAAGAAAATATATTCCATTAATTATAATTTAAGTGCATTAAACATTACATTATGATCAAGGTTTCCCAAACTGGGGTTTGTGAGTTTAATGATAAGCTAATAGTTAATTTCATCATAAAAATGTAAAATTAAAATAAATCATTTTAGAATAACATCAAACAAAATAAAACATTTACAAAACAAATTAAATATTTTTATTTGTTTACCTGCATGTCATGTGACCATTAACCAACAACAGAGAACTGTGAACATGCAAATGTGATACTTAATTAAAAAATATTTATTTTAAAATCTCAAAATGACAAAAACATTTTTAAATTCCTACATTATATTTAAGTAAGAAATAATGTGAATCTGTACATTTTAATGTGTTTCAAAGACAAAAGCCTTCCAAAGACATAGCAATACATGGTTAAATAATTAAGTCATAATTCAAACAAACATTAATGCGTTTATCAGTAGTTGATGCAATGTTGAAACACTCCCTTAACCTGAAATGATGTTTGTAAATCCAGTAGTCAAATGCTGTGTTATATACATTATGTCCACATAATATATATAGGATATATATTAGGATATTTATTATATAATTATGTCTTTTTGAACTCATATTTTTGGCTTTTTATCTCATGATTTTTACTTTACATCTCATAATTCTGATTTTATGTCAGAACCTTTGATATTTTATCTCATAATTATGATTTATGAATGCATGACTTTTTTCTTACATGACAGGAATCTTCCATATTGAAGCCCTGTATAGAGAACAACAACATGCAAATGCTTCAAAACATTTTATTTTGTGTTCCACAGAAGAAAGAAAATTGCACTGCTTTGGAACGACATCAATGATGAGAGAATCTTTATTTTTGCCTAAACTAGTCCTGCTAATGTTGTTTTCATGCTGTATTGAAATTGTTGTCTGACAGTTTTGAAGAGGCTCTGCTGTGTTTCCAGCATCACCTGCAGTTCACTCATGACCTCACTAACATCTGCAGTCTACAAACGAAGAGCTCCAGTGACATCATCTCTTGATGTTAGTTTGCTGTGGCGTACTGTTACCCCCTCTACACCCCCTGTTTCCATTTATCCAGTCTTTAAGACTGTTTTATTCAAAAGCTGATTAGAGTTGGGCGAGTTTCTTGTGCTGCATCTTCTATTACACACATCTTGCTCTTTGAATGTCATATATATTTGGATCAATGAAAAAATGTCAAAGATGATAAAAAAAAGAAGGCCTAGATATGTAATCTTCATTATCATGTTATTATTTTTTTGTTTTGTTTTGTTTTATTCCATTACAAAAAAAAACAACAAAAAAAAACAAAAAAAAAACAATATTATGACAATTTCCAAAATATGATTTATGAGTGTGAACATTATGAACATTTCACAACCCTGAACTAATTTTGATATATTATAGTTTTGATAATTTACTAATTTACAATTATTAAATTGAAACTGTTTTTTTTTTTTTTTTTTTTTTTTTTTATAAATAATAATAGAATAATATGATGATAATAGATTATGTCAAGCTCAGGGTTGATGTTTTTTTTTTTGTTTTTGTTTTGTAATCAATAATTTTTTACTCATTAGGTTCTGAGGATTGTTACAGCAGCTTGTGGTCATCATAATAAATTAATAAACCAGATAGTGAAAACAGGTTCATCATAAAAATGTGTTTATGCTACTGGTTGTATGAAACAACGTTATTTTGGTATAACTGATTTACTATTATAGCTGTTGTTAATAATTTTGAACTAGATTTTATTTTAAAAAGAAATTCTGTTTTCATTTTAATTTGAGTTAGTTTTAAACATTTTGTTGCATATTTTAGGTTTAATATAATTTTTATTATTTAAAATGTCTATAAAATGTTTCTATTCTGTTTAGTTTTCAGTTCTAGTTTGTTTAGTTCATTTTGTTACTGGTTTTAGTTTTAGTTAATGATATTAAACCTAGGTATAATAACTCTATAATAAAGCATTTTAATGTACATTTCTAGATGCAGTGTGGTGTTTGTACCTCAGAGGAGTGTGCCGTTCACATGAGGAGTGTGGAGGGTTTTAGACACCGACGGTCCATGTCCTGCTTCAGACAGGACCTGCACCTGAACTCTGTACACGCTCTCGGGCTGCAGCGCATCTACAGTCAGTGACAGCTGATCCTGAAAGAACATTTACAGTATTACAGGGTTTATATTTTCCATAAATCAGTCAAAATGTATTAAGTGCTGTGACAAGTTCGAATCTAGTCACCAGACGTGTGACTCACGGGTGGCAGGATGTGTGTTTGGGAGATCAGAGTGCCGTTGGTGCTGCTGCGGGACACTTTGACCCAAGAGAGCTGGAATCCAGTGATGGGCGTCTGACCTGCGCTCTCTGGCGACACCTGCCAGCTGAACACGGCCTGCACCGAGTCGTTCACTGGCTGAAACGATGCTGCCAGCTTCTCAGGCCGCTGCAGGGCTTTTTTAACCTGAGGATGGCGCTCTAGGACAAGATATTGCACTTGTATGAACGATAAAATATATAGATTCTGTCATAACATTTGTAAAATACTATGACAGCCTATTTTGAGGATATATATATATATATTTAGTGTGACATTACTGTAACAGTGTATTATTTTATTATATAAAGTCATTTAATATAATAATAATAATGTTGTTGTTGTTGTACTTCTCTCAATTAAAGCTTTTAGGTTCAAAACAATCACTATTAAAAATAATCAGATTACAAATTCTGAGATAAAATGTTGAAATTATGATATTAAACAGACCTAATTATGACAAAAAGTCTATGTAATGTCATAATTTGAACTTCATCAATCATTTTTACTTTGTATGTCATATTTAGGACTTTTTAATTGAAATTTAGATATATAATTAAATCAACTACTTTTACCTCATAATTTTGACTTTTCATGTCACAATTATGACATGGTATCCTATAATAATTTACTTTATACTTAATAATTACTTACTTACTTATATACTTTTAAATTGAATAATTAATGGCTTTTAACTCAAAATTGTATCACAGTTATCTTTTTTAATGCCACAATTTTGACTTTTTTTTAATCTCATAATTATGATTTAACAAATAATCTTTTCTTATGTGGTGGAAATGGGTTTTCATATGAAAGTCCTGGACACTGTATGCTTTCAGTGTGTGGAAAATTATTACATAATTTCGACTTTTTGTCATTGTGACTGATTGATTAACTGACTTCGTGTCATAATTATGGTTTTTTAACATAATTATGAAGCCTATTTTGAGGGTAATTGTTAGGATAAAGGAGATTTTTTCAGCCTGATATTACTGTAATTGTATATTATTTTATTATATAATGTCATTTAATATAATAACGTTGTTGTTATTGTACTTCTTTAATTGAAAGCTTTTGGGTTCAAAATAATCACTATTAAACATAATCAAATTATGAGAAAAATGTTTAAATTATGACATAAAAATCAACGTAATGTCATAATTAGGACTTTTCAATCCAAATTTTGATATATAATCTTTAAATCAACTACTTTTTGCTTCATAATTTAGATTTTTCATGTCATAATTATAAAGTGGTATCCTGTAATAATTTACTTTATACTTAATAAATTTATGTTTTTATACTTTATAATTAATAGCATTAAACTCATAATTCTGACACTTTATGTCACAGTTATCTTTTTTAATGGTACGATTTTGACTTTTTTTTAATCTCATAATTATGATTTACCAAATAATTTTTTTTTGTGGTGGAAATGGGATTTCATAGGAAAATCCTGGACACTGTATGCTTTCATTTGTGTAGAAAATGATCATATAATTTTGACTTTTTGTCATTGTAATTGATTGATTGATTGACATTTTGTCATAATTTTAAAACCATAATTATGGCTTTTTAACATTTCAAAAATTAAGCCTATTTTGAGGGTAATTTTTAGGATAAAGGAGATTTTATTTTAGTCTGACATTACTGTAATTGTATATTATTTTATTATATGCCATTTAATATAATAAAGTTTTTTTTTTCATTGTTGTACTTCTTTTAGTTAAAGCTTTTAGGTGAAAAAAAAATCACTATTAAAAATAATCAAATTATGAGAAAATTTTAAATTATGACATAAATAGTCAATGTAATGTCATAATTAGGACTTTTTTTTATAATTTTGATTTTTTATGTCATAATTATGACTTATTAATCCCAATTTGGATATATAATTATTTAATCTTGTACATCAACTACTTTTCACTTCATAATTTAGATTTTTCATGTCATAATTACGATGTGGTATCCCATAATAATAATTTTTAAACTTAATAAATACTTACTTTTATGCCTTTTATTCTGACATTTTATGTTATCTTTTTTTATTGCTGTGATGTTTTTTTTTTTATTATTTTTTTTAAATCTCAGAATTATGATTCACCAAATAATTGTTTTCTTATGTTGTGGAAATGGGCTTTCATATGAAAATCCTGGACACTGTATGCTTTCAGTGTGTAGAAAATGATTACATCATTTTGACTTTTTGCCATAATTTTAAAGCCACAATTATGGCTTTTTAATATTTAAAAAATGAAGCTTATTTTGAGGGTAATTTTTAGAATAAATAAGTTTTTTTTTTTTCAGCTTGACATTACTGTAATTGTATATTATTTTATTATATAATGTCATTTAATATAATAATGTTGTTGTTATTGTTGTACTT
This sequence comes from Cirrhinus mrigala, assembly GCA_036247105.1. Lineage (NCBI taxonomy): Eukaryota > Metazoa > Chordata > Actinopteri > Cypriniformes > Cyprinidae > Cirrhinus > Cirrhinus mrigala. The sequence goes on along the minus strand of CM070028.1, from coordinate 46,799,494 downwards.
TTAATTAAAGTTTTTAGGTTAAAAATAACCACTATTAAAATATTAAAATATTTATATATATCAAATTATGACATAAAATGTTGAAATTACGACATAAAAACTCAATGTAATGTCATAATTAGGACTTCTTATTTATTAATTGATATATAATCTTTAAATTAACTACTTTTTGCTTCATAATTATAAAGTGGTATCCCGTAATAATTTACTTTATACTTAATAAATACATTTATGCTTTTATAATTCCTAATTAATAGCATTAAACTCATAATTCTGACACTTTATGTCATAGTTATCTTTTTTAATGGTACGATTTTGACTTTTTCTTTTTAATCTCATAATTACGATTTACCAAATCATTTTTTTTTTTTTTATGTGGTGGAAATGGGATTTCATAGGAAAGTCCTGGACACTGTATGCTTTCACTGTGTAGAAAATGATCACATAATTTTGACTTTTTGTCATTGTAATTGATCGACTGACATATTGTCATAATTTTAAAGCCATAATTTTAAAAATAAAGCCTATTTTGAGGGTAATTTTTAGGATAAAGGAGATTTTATTTCAGTCTGACATTACCGTAATTGTATATTATGTTATTATATAATGTCATATAATATAATAAAGTTTTTTTTTTTTTTTTTTTTTTATTGTTGTACTTCTTTTAATTAAACCTTTTAGGTAAAAAAAAAAAAATCACTATTAAAAATCACCAAGTTATGACATAAATTTTGAAATTATGACATAAAAACTAAATGTAATGTCATAATTAGGACTTCTTATTAAATAATTTTGACTTTAAGGCCTGGTTTCATACACAGAGTTTAGACTAATCCAGGATTAGGCCATAGTTCAATTAGGACACTTAAGTCATTTTTATTAATGTGCCTTAGAAAAAAAAAAAATACTGGTGTGGATCTTGAGACAAAACAAAGGAATTGATATATTTTAAAACCGCTCAGACTTGCATTTTAGTCTGGGACTAGGCTTAAGCCTTGTCTGTGAAACCGGGGGTTTATGTCATAATTTTTTAGGATTTTTGAATTGAAATAATAATAAACCAGGCTTTATTTCTTTACGCAGAATATTTAGTCTTTTTTCCCTCCCCCTATTGATTTTAGGGTGAAATGTGACATTTATATGAGATTCACCCAACAAGTAAATTTCTCTTAAAGTTCTTCTGTTTGATATCATCTTACCATCTCTGGCACAGGCAGCAGGTTTTTTCCGCCGGCCCATCAGCGAAGAGCACAGTGGGGTGGTAACAGAGGTCATGACCTCCGACCTCTGCTCTTGTTCCGTAACGGGCTTCACTGCCACCCGGTACTTACAGGCAAAAAGCAGGCCAGTAATCACAAAATGTGTTCCCTGAAAAGCAGAAACAGCACAGTTATTACTCAGTCTGTGGAAATGAGCTAGGAATGAAACGAGAGAGTAAATGAAAAACACATTTCAGTAACTGCATCCTGCTCTGCGGAAAATGAATCAGATAACCGCTTCACCCATCCGTACCGTAATGATATCACACCGAGACACGCTCACGCATTTCTGTTGTGTCCGGTGCCAGTGATGACAGATCATGTGTGGAAATACAGCGCTCTCGGGCAGTGCTGCCATTATCTGTTACACTACTCAGCTGAACAAACCTCAGCGAACAAAGAAATCAGATGTACGAACAAGTCAGCTGGAATCCTTCTCAGGATAAATTCAAGGGTCACATACAGGTTTAATAGTGACATCACCTCTTTAGTATTAGCAACCGAAATGTAAGTAGATATGATGGTTGTGAGGCATTAAACGGATAATTCTGGCATTGTTCATTCAGCTTTCCAAATTTTTTTTCCCTCTGGAACAGAAAAGGCCCAGTTTTGCATTTTTAGGGTATCAAACTACCTGCCATACAAAAACCACCATTAACTTTTGTGTTTAGACATCTGTACTTTATCAGAGTATTTTATTTTAGCAAACTTCACATCGAATTCAAACATTTCACTACATCCCAAAGCACAATATCATACTTTTTACTCCACTGTTTTTCATAAAAGACATATCGTTCCAAAAAGAAACCGACACCTGAGACACACTAGTGACGTCTGATTCATGAATGTATGACATGTTTTGTTATTTTGAGTTGTTTGCACACTTTTGTCATCAGTGACTTTACTTAATTTGGTAACACTTCAAGGGCCAGCTTATACTATGAACTCGTTGGTTATTAGCATGCATATTACTAGCATATTGGCTGTTTATTAGTACTTATAAAGCACATATTAATGTCTTATTCTGCATGACCATATTTTAGATCCCTTAACTACCTCATTAACTATTAATAAGCAGCAAATTAGGAGTTTATTGAGGCAAAAGTCACGGTTAATAATTAGTTGATTGTGAGAACTGGTCTCCAAACTAAAGTGGGACATTTCGTTTTAATATTTTGACAATGTATGTTTTGGTAATAAACTAAAATGTTTGCTTATTTGCTTATTTAGTGTCCTTATTGTGGGATTAAATAAAAATAATAATAAAAAAACAAAACAAAGCAAAAAAAACAAAAACAAAAACAAAAAAAAACTTTTTTGATTAAAAATAAGGATGTCTATACTGTTACTCAAGAACTTGACTTGTGTCCTCCACTGGTCAAATCACATATACTTTGAAAAAAAAAAAAAAAAGTAATTTGAAAAATAAAATAAAATAAAATCAATTTAAAAAAAACTAAATAAATAAAATAATTAAAAAAAATAAAATAAATAAAATAAATAATATATATATATATATATATATATATATATATATATATATATATATAATTTATTTATTTATTTATTTTTTTTTTAAATAAAATAAAATAAAATAAAATGGCCATTGTTACCCCCTTAGCTGTTATAAATTCACTGTAACCACAGCTTCACAGGGCTTATTTTTATTTTATTTTATTTTATTTTATTTTATTTTATTTTATTTTATTTTATTTTATATTTTATTTTATTTTATTTTATTTTATTTTATTTTATTTTATTTTAAAGTGCATGCGAGTATCCAGTGGTGGACAAGCTCAAGCTCTAACAGTACAGACATCCGTATTTTTAATCAAAAAAATATAATTGAAAAAATAAAATAAAATTTACAAACTAAACTAAACTAAAATACAACTAAATTAAATAAAATGGCCATTGTCACCCCCTTAGCTATTATAAATTCACTGTAAACCACGGCTTCACTGGGCTTATTGCTTTTTATATATATTTTTTATTTTATTATTCTATTTAATTTTTTTTTAATTTATTTGATTTTATTTTCAAGATTATTTTATTTTATTTTTTATTTAATTTAATTTAATTCATTTTAAAGTACATGTGAGTATCCAGTGGTGGACACAAGTCAAGCTCTCAAGACATCCAAGTTTTTTAATTATTATTATTATTTTTTAAAATGGTTATTCCATATATGTAATAAGGTTTCACAAAATAAAACAGAGTAAATAAAATGTATTGATATTAATAAAACCATTATTCTTCCACCAAACAATGTAGTTCCTCAGACACAGTTGTGGTTCCAACAAAGTGGTTGCCAAGCAACACACAGAAGTAAACAAAGGTGTATGTTTGTAGAGTTCTTCGAACGCAGCTCAACCAATCAGAATGAAAGACCGGAACTATCCATTTTATAATAAAATTTAAAAAAATAAAATAAAATAAAATAAAAGGCCCCATTCAGACTTCTTGGCAAAAAAAGTATACTGTAAATCAACAAGACACACCTGAACTGTAGCCGTTTTCTCGCCTTTTGTCACGTTATGGGCACAAACTTCAGGATACCATCTCAGAAAATATGAACTGGAATCCTTCTGGCTTTCTACAAGAAGGAACAAGACAGAATGTTGTGGGTTATGTTTTTCTGTTTTTGAGGTTGCGTCCACAGAGGCAGCATGAATACATTTTCAGGGACTGGCTACATTTTGCTCCGAGCTTCCTGTTCCCTACACAGGCAACATGACATCTTTCTTCAAACCCGTGTCAGGTCGTCATCCCCCTTCATCTGTTTTTGATTTCACACTCATACCGGCATTATTAAATCACTCTTCACGCCTTTCTTTCCAGGAGATAACAGTAAATCAACACCCTGTATTTATGGGCGCTTGCGGTTTGACTGGAATCTTCCCTTTGAAGACCATCATGTCGCCAAATGTGTATTTTTGGAGCACAGATCGTGAATAATCTGTTGGAAAGACTCTAGAGAGGACATCCCTGCGAGATTGTCTTTTTATGCCGGATAGATAATATTTATGTTTAGTAACGTTCTTCCATAAATCATTAGTCATGGTGTTGCTTTGCTTTGGCGGCGACTCGTTTAAAGACACACATGGATCCGATGCACTGTCAACAAACAGATACGCATCACGTGACAGATGTGAAGTCATGTGAGAGTGTTTCTTGTTGGGAGACAATTTTTGCAGATAAGTAAACTCTGAATGACCTTACTTTGTATGCCGGTGTAGAAAGAAGCTCACTTGCCTGGGATTCGGCTCTTCCAGAAGACCTTGACCTGCAGCTGGTTGTCGTGATAATGAGGGGCGGCCGCTTCCAGCCTCAGGATACTGGGAGAGGAATGGGATACGGGAATCTCATTGGAGAACTCTCCAGAAAGGTGGACATTCGAATTTGAGGATGCTAGAATGAGAAAGCAGATTCATTTACATCTAGAAATGGTCTTTATTCTTTAATAAGCAACTTTTCAGGTTAATTTTTTCTAAATGAATCAGTGTTGGGCATGTTACTTTAAAAAAGTAAGAGTTATAGTTACTAGTTACTTCTCACAAATAGTAAATGAGTTAGTAACTGAGCTACATCATTATAAGTAAGGGATATAATGATGCAACTTGGCAAATGGCCATGGAATAAGTTGGATAATCAACAGTTTTGCCGTGCATTAAAGGATTTTAAATGCACTTCGCGGAGGCAAACACCCTCCGCTTCACATCAGGTATTTTTAGCCTCCACGTGATGCATTCAAAATCCTTTAATGCATGGCAAACCATTGATTATCCTGCTTATTTCATGGTCATTTGCCAAGTTATAGACAAGTTAAAAGTAGTTTTGCTCTTTGCAGCGCAATATTTGACCGAATGGGTACAAAAGACGGCTATTTTCGTCAGTTATGACAGGCAGCTCTAGCATTCTGCCCGCTTCAAATCAGACAAAGAGATGAAATAGTGCGGTAAGATCACATTTATTTGAATGAATTATAGCATTTATTTCAGTAAATTATCAGTCGATCAAGAGAGAGAGAGAAGGTGAGAAAGATAAAGAGAGAGATGACAGTTGTGTGTGTGTGCATACCTGCCTGCATGCTGTGCGTCTGAGTGTCTCTCTCTACAAACAACGAATTTATTCAAAAATAGCGGTTTTACCACCTTGTTGCTGAGGATTATAATGCAGCGATGTAGTATCTAGGCTATTTTATTAATAAGAATTGTGGGGAAGCATTGACAACAAGTTTATGTATGTGCGCGCAATGTGATCTATGCTCTCTCTCCCTCTCTCTCTCTCTCTCTCTCTGTGTGTGTGTGTGTGTGCGTTTGCGTGCATCAATTAAAGCAGTGCGTTAATATAGAACGGTGATTAAACTGACTTGGAACTACCTGTGCATTAAACGGTTTTACTGCAGACCTGCCAGCCAATCAGAATCCAGTATCCAGACATTCCATGGAATGAAAGTAACTAATTACCAGGGAAAGTAACTATTGTGTTTAGTATTTAGAACTTTAGTAATTAGAATAACCACGTATGAATGCATATTTGTCATGTTGACTGAACTTAGGACTAGTGGTGGTGCTTAAGATATTGTTTGTCTGTAAAAAAGGGAAAAAACTAAAAATAATACTGATCAGATAACAAAACTACTATGAATTCTACTACTAATAACAATATAAAACACACTCAGGATTAATGAGCTGCTGGGTTCATGAATATTAATCACGTTGTCTGCGTTCGATCGAACTGATTTGCCGAAATCAAAACAGGGATGTTAATAGGTGAGTGCCAGCCAATGAGATTGCCGTTTGCAAATTAGCTCTGCCTACAACTGGAGAAACCGGCAATTCTTAAAAGTTGAAGAATTCCAAAGGAACTTCATTATTTTGACAGGAAAATACAACAAAGAATATTGTTTCCATGTAGCACGTCAATTCTGCGTGATATATAAGACTCTCTCGCTCTATATCTTTCTTTGCGTGTGTGTGAGACAAAGCAACGGCTAGTCGTGTGCCCTTACACCAGAGTTTACGGTTCATCAAATACAGGTAAGGTGCGCATCCACTCAGATGAACTAAAAAATAAAATTATAATAATATTATAATAAATTATAGTAACGCCACATTTTATAGTCAGTAATGGTAAACAGTAATTCTTTTGATTACTCGTTACTGAAAAAAATAGCACTGTTAGTACCGCCGTTTATTTATAACGCTGTTATTCCTATCTCTGATGACTATGTACTACATTTGTGGCATGGAATTGACCGAAAAACAACCTGGTGACCAAAAATACCTAGCACCAAACTTTTACAACAAATTTAGTTGTACTGCCTTTAATTTACAGAGGGTAACATCTAACCACTGTATGTCACTAGCTGGGTTTCCATCCAAAGTTGCGAATTTAACTTCAAACTTAAAACATTTGCGAATAAGCACCGTTTCCATCCAACATCTCAAAGAGAACAAAATGATCACTTCCTGATAAACTGACACTATATATTACTAAGAAAAGTAGGAGAAGCCACTGAATATAGTAACTTTTCATATATAATAAATTACTTGTGCCTCAGAGCGACCAGGCAAAACATAATAAATGAGATCATTTCTTTCAGAGGTGGATGCCTGCTGTTGGGGAACGCAGTCGTGTAAGACAGTTCTGGGAGGACTTTGCTCAGGCATTTCAAAATGACCATAACAACATTTCAGATGCTGTGGAATGAGATTGGTCCACTGGTTAGACGGGTTTTGCCATCCCATAGTGCAAAGTCACATGACTTTTTTGATCTGTTTGGAGGAATTTATTCGGCAAATGCGTTTCCATCTCCCATTATTCGCATTAACCCTTTTTCACGCAAATCAAAAACCACCTCAAGCGAGCATAAAAACTTTTTGCAAATTAAGGGATTTTTATTTGAAAAGTGGCGTTTCCACCACTCGTTTTTGATGTGATACTTCAAAATGTGCATAAAAACAGGGTAATGGAAATTTACAAATGTCACAACAGCCATGTTTCTGTCATGCATTTTGGAATATCGCATAAAAAACGCTGGATGGAAATGCCAAAATGCACATAAATTCTAAAAATGTGCATGAAAATCATATGCACACAATTGAGTAGGATAAACTTTTTATCCAATAAGAAAAAATGCACATAAACTACATAAACACATTTACTGAATAAATTCCACCCTGCACATCAAAAAAGTCATGTGACTTTGCACGATGGGACGGGATAACTTGATTAACCAGCGTAAGACTTACACTTCAAGACCGACCATCATCGATTAAATAATAAAGTTCTTTACACTCTAATTCATGTGCTTCAACAAAAATATGTACTTTATACTGTATATCTTGCTCTTTAGACTTTCTACTATAAATGTGTTTCTTATTCAGTCATTGTCTTTAGTAAAAAAAAAAACTGCAATACTTTCAACTTGAAAACTCAAAAGCAAACATTTTTAACCACAACTGAGGTGTATGATGTCATGTGAACACGGGAAAAGACGTTCACTTTTAAGCAAATAAAAAGTATCAACGAAGCAGTTTCTACATTTAGCCAATGTTTGGTGTTTGATCTACGCTTCAGAGGTTGCTTTCATAGCTCAGGAGATGTAATAGAGATCTCCTAATTAAGTTTCATTCAAGTATCAACTCTGTCACAGATGTTTCTCATAAAACAAACGGACAAATGAAAACAACTGTTGTACAGCGCACAGGGTTATAAAACTAATGTGGATGCCATCGCTCCGATAATTTGATCTTGGGAAGAACATAATTAGAAATGTTTGCATTCATATTGAAATAGCCAATGAAACTCTCATAATATAGGATCTTTTCTCAGAAGAAACATCTGAGAAGCACACTCTTAAAAATAAAGGTTCTTTATTGGTATCAATGGTTCCATGAAGAACCTTGAACATCCATGGAACCTTTAAAATGCAGAAAAGGTTCTTTATATTTTTAAAAGATTCTTTAGATTTTTCTTATGTTTTTCAGAATGGTTCTTTTAGGAACTGTTCACTGAAAGGTTCTTTGGGGAACCAAAAATGGTTCTTCTATGGCATCACTGCAAAAACACCCTTTTGGAATTTTTTTTTTTAAGAATGCAAAGGTCTCCATTAAATCTCATTGCTGTGTAGAAGAAACACCTGAGGCGAGTGGGTGTATCCCACACCTTTGGGACTCTCACCATAAGATTGCACTGGATAAGGACATTCCTATAATAAAATGACAAAAAGCGAGCACTGTTTTGAATTATATTTGTTTCTGTTTCAGTGACAATTCTTCCTTGTTCATAAACTGTGACTAATGAAATCTTGGGTTCAGCATTAGTCAGTCTGCAGTACATTACTTGAAGGGAATATGGCGATATAACTGATGTGGTGTTTGAGAGACCTCAAGAGAAATAACAGAGGGCTGATAAAACCAGAGGGGAAAATATTAAAGACATAAAATAAGTAAGAAAGTGAAAAAAAATGACTGGACAGCAAAGAAGAAGAAATTTCATTTTTTAGAAAAATGGATTATGGCTTCAAATATTTCAGCATGCTAGATAAAACTAAACAGAGCCAACACAGAGCTTTTCAAAACGATCATTGTATCTGGAATCTGTTTGCAGAATGACTAAAAGATTTAAGCGGCCTAATTATAAAACAGAAATAACAACAACAGTGGAGGCGAGGAACTTGTGTGGGGTTAACTGCAGCCCTGTTGAGAAGAATAAACTGGGTTGTGCCCTTCAAACTCTCTCCTAGTGAGCCACGGTGCTGCTGGACTCTGATAGGTTCTGGATTCTGATGCAGGACAGAAATGTGCTGCCTCTGGGAAAGGTTAACCTCATGCACTCATGTGCCAAAATCTAAGTCACCATAAGAGGACAACATTTCTGACAAAACACTCTTCTCGCCAGTGAAGGTTTTCTGTGTTTTTAATGGCTCTGCTGTGCTGCAATTATCAACGGCACCACTGATTCATGGTAAAACGAGGGGGCCAGAATCAAGCCTTTTAAAGAGAACAAATATTTTATTTCTGACACCCCTTCATTTACACCCTTTTCAATTTATACTTAGTGAAACTGATTGAATGTCAAAATTGGCGCACAATCTGAAAACAATTAATTTTGAAGTTTCACAACTCAAAGAACTTTCCAAACGTGCATATAAATCTTTCTAAGCATGCAGAAGTTCAGAGTTCTTACTGGTGGCTGCAGCAGTGATGAAGGAGAGGTGCGCTCGGCTGCTCTTGAGACGATTTTGACCCCAGTAAGAGACGGCCTGAATCTGTGCAGTGTAGTGCGTGTTGGGCTGTAAACCCTGAAGCTCCATCTCTGTTACATCCTACAGGATATAAAAGCAAGACATTCGCATTGTAATGGTTTAGCACTAAGACATAAAAAATTAATTTTGCAGTAAAAATCCAAGACCAGTGTCCTGCAGACTTCAGAACCAAACCCAAATTAACCCACCAGTTACCAATTTGCAAGTAATTCTTAACGCTTTAATTATAGATTGCTCAGGTGTGTTTGATTGGGGTTAATGCTAAACTCTGGAGTTGAAGAGCTCTGTCCTCTTTTTCTATAATGTCAGACATTCTTAACGTTATTAAAGTCTTACCCCGGTTTCACAGACAGGACTTAAGCCTAGTCCCAGACTAAAATGTAAATCTGAGCTATTTCAACTGAAAAAAACTTACACTGACTGATCTTAAAATATATCAGTGGCTTTGTCTTGTCTCAAGTTTTTTTTTTTTTTTTTTTTTTTAAGGCACACTTATAAAAATAAATTTAATGTCCTAATTGAACTATGGCCTAATCTTGGCTTTGTCGAAGCCCTGTCTGTGAAACCAGGCTATAAAGTATTAATATTTTTAGGCCATGTCCCAAGAACTTTCAAGCTGGCAGTTATCAAATTTCTAAACAAGAAACCACAGCTTAATCCAGGAGAAACAGCTAATTACAGGCCAATCTCAAATCAAGAATGAGAAGTATCCTCCCAACTGTTCAGTTTTACAGAAAATGGTATGTGTGGAGAATTTTCAGAATTGAGGCCCTAATCTTACTTACAGTTACAAATTACTTATCATTTACCCATGCCTGCATCAAAAATTTAGTACTACTGAATCTTACTGCTGTTTTTGATACTATAGATCATGCCATTCTCTTTAATAAGCTGGAAAAGGTTTGTTTGCATTAGTGGACTGGTATTAGCATTATGTTTATCGGAACATTATCACTTCATGATAATAAAGAAATGTTATCAATCTTAAGGTAAACATGGAGTGCCACAGGGCTCAATGTTAGGTCCTCTGCTATTTTCTTTGCACATGACTTCTTTGGGAGACATTATCAGGAAACAAGGATCGATTATACTAATCTCACGTGAAGATGTTTTGCATTTCGCTGTGTTCAAATTCAAGCTTAAAAGGGTTAGTTCACCCAAAAATGAAAACTAGCCCATGAATTATTCACCCTCAAGGCATCCTAGGTGTATATGACTTTATTCTTTCAGACAAATACAATCTGAGTTATATTTAAAATTGTCCTGGCTCTTCTGAAGTTTATAATGGCAGCGGGCAGGTGTTTTTGTTCAGCAGTCCAAAAGAAGTCCAATAAAGTGCATCCATCCATTATAAAAAAGGCCTCATTCAGCTCGGGGGGTGAATAAAGGCCTCCTATAGTAAATCAATGCGTTTTTGTAAGAAAAATATCCATATTTAAAACTTTATAAACACTCTTCTCTAGCTTGTGCTAACTGTCGTATGTGGAAGCCGTTCTGGGTGGATGACGTAGGACGTATGCGTAGTGCGTGCGCTATATCTTCGCTATAAATTCGCTATATCTCACAATATTACAGCAATCCTATTACATTTATGGAAAATAACATCATGGTGACCCTGCTGACAAAAACAATAGAAACCATCACAGAAATTCAATGATTTTGACTACAAATACCTTTACAAATATTACAAACCATCAACTTTTAACCATTAAAACCATTAAATAATTGTTTCCTGTAGTGTGTTTTGGGACATATTACATTAGGATTTAGTGGCTTTAACAAAAACCAATTACCAGTAGAGACCAACAGGCACCATTACAGTTTCCATTAAAACCAATATAATTTGTCAGCACTGATAGCCTAGTGGTTAGTGTGCCGACATATAGCGACCCGAGTTCAATTCCTGTCTCGAGGTCCTTTGCTGATCCTGCCCCCCCTCTCTTCACCCAGTACTTTCCTGTCTGTTCTCAACTGTCCTGTCAAATAAAGGCAAAAATTCCCATAAATATAACAAAAAAAAACAAAAAACAAAAAACAAATGATACAATTTTCATTATAACCAGTAAAACCATGTTAGGACTAGGGGTAAAGGCTACATGCTCTATAGTGAGAGAGGTGGGCAAAGGTAACCTGATGTAGGCCTAACTGTTTGCTTTTTTCCTTTTAGCTTCTCCCAACTGCCTTTATCTTCACGTTTTTTGCTTGCCATCACGAGACCACTCTTCTTCGTGTCAGTTTAGGTTTCTCATTAGCAAAAATAGATTGCATTAGCGCCCCTTTTGTCGGCCGAATAAGTGTAATCTGACACTATTTCTTTGATGATGAACCGGCCAGGCCAATGGCCGTCGGACTTCTCCAGAACGTCCAGATGGCCAGTCCACCCCTGCTCATATGTCCCACGTCATCCACCCAGAACAGTTTGAGCGAACGACAGTTAACGGAAGTTAGAGAAAAGTGTTTATAATGTTTTAAATATGGATATTTTTGGATTTCTTTTGGACTGTTGAACAAAAACACCCATCCACTGCCATTATAAAGCTAGGAACAGCCAGAACATTTTTTTTTTTAAAGTTATTTTTATGGGATTTTTACACCTTTATTGTGAAAGGACAGTGGAGAGCTGACAGGAAAGTAACGGGAGGAGAGGGGGAGCAGGATCGGCAAAGGACCCCGAGGCGGGACTCGAACTTGGGCCGCCGCACTAACCACAAGGCTATGGGTGCCGAAACAATTTTTAATATAACTCTGATTTTTCTGAAAAAAGAAAGTCATATACACTTAGAATGCATTGAGGGTGAATAAATCATAGGCTATTTTTATTTATTTTTTTGTGGGTGAACTTATTTAAATTTGGGTTAATTTTTTTCTCAACTCTGACCTTCAAATTTATATCATGTAAAGTTGTGTGAGCAGATCGTAGATTGTATATTTTTAGATGTGGGAATTATTGTTATTTGTTTTTTATTAATTATATTAATAATATTAATTATGGAACATTGATATGCTGTTGCTTAATCTGTTGTTTAAAAAGTCACATTTCCAGAACAGTTGTAGAACAGCATTCTTCCACCTTAAAAATATTATTAAGTTAAGGCATATGCTTTCAATATCTTAAACTATTTCATGCATTCATGACCTCAAGACTAGATTATTGTAATGTGCTATTGGGTGGGTGTCCTGCAGGGTTATTAAATATGCTTCAGGTAGTTGAAAATGCATCAGTCCAATTTTATTGTACCTTATACATTTCAAAATTCTTCTACTTATTTATAAAGCTTTGAATAGTCTGGTTTGCAATACCTAAGTGAGCTCAAATCACACTATATTTCATCATGTTCATTCTGGTCATTTAATAACACCAAGCATATCAAAATCCTCTGCAGGAGGTAGATCCTTTTCCTGTTTGGCTCTGAAACTCTGGAATAACCTTCCCGGTATTGTTTGGGAATCAGACACACTCTGTCAGTTTAAGTATACAGTACAGATCCATCTCTTTAGCCAAGCATGCACCTAATTCATCACCTAAACACATGGTTATGCTACATTGCTTAGGTCAACCGGAATTGAAATCACTTCTCATAAATCATAATTATTACGTGAAGGGCATCTATGCTAAAATGAGTCATTTCATATGAGTCATTAATTTAAAATGAATTGCTTCAAGCTGGACAACAGTTGAAAACATCTATGCTATCCTAGGAGGTACTTTACCAACAACACAGGACACTCCATCGACCTGCACCTCAGCATACGGCTTTCTACTTTTCTTTCACAGAACAACCTGCTGGTTGACTATCAATCTGGCTAACATTCCACAGAGTCTGTCCTGCTGTCCGTTGTTTAAACTCTGTGGCTGTGAGTCAAAACCAGATCATGGGTCTTACAAGACTGCTCTGCTGCCTTTGATAAGGTAAGTCACTCGATTCACTTGTCCACCTTCACTGAACTGGTCATCACAAAACCTGCACTTTGCTGGTCTGTGTCTTACCTCACAGGCAGATCCTTCAATATTTCATGGAGTTATAAGCTAACCACATCAGCTAACCACTGGGGCGCCTCAAGGTTCAGTGCTTGGCCCTCTCCTCTTTTCCACATATGCAACTTCAGTGGGCCCAAATCATGAATGAATACCTGCCATTTTACCCTGATGACCCTCAGCATGTCTTTCTTGCTACCCTGTCAGGCATTTTGGCCTGTATGAATCTATGTTACCATAATTCAGTCTTCAATCATGCACATTCGCAATTTTAATATATCTCAAGTCCAAACAACTGAAATGTTCTTTTCACAAAATAACTTCTAAAGATAATCCAACACTGCTCTGCTGTTTTGCTCCACCGGCTACCTGGCTATCTGCCTGCATCAAATTCAAGTCTCTGACCCTGATGCTCTTCCTGTTCTCTGCCAACAGTGAGTAGTGCCTGGTGGTGCCATCACTATGAAGCACAAAGTTGCTTATTTGAATCATCATACTGCATATTCTTCTGTGGTGGAACAGTTTTGCAACCTCCACCCAATCTGCTCACTTGAGACCATGACAACAAGACCTCTATGTTGACTTGAAAACATGTGGAGCCCAGCTGGTCTCCTCAGTGAAGGATTCAAAAACTGCTGTAGATACCTTAGAGTATTGTTTTGGGGTATTTAACTGGCATTTCATCACCGAGAACAACAATGTACAACAATGTGAGTTTTTTTTTTTAAAGAAAAACAAGATATAACCAGCGCCCTTGCTTTTTTTTTTTAAAGGGGTCATGACCCCTTTAGAAACCAAATTCCCTTGATCTTTTGACACAGAAGAGGTATGCTTAATGTATGCTTAATACATCTTGCAAGTTTCATAACCTAAAATGTCCTCAGCATCAGTAAAGAAGCATTTATATAATAACTACTGCGGGGCAACAATTAATTGTGATTAATTGCATCCAAAAAAAAAAAAAAAAGAAAAAGTTTTTGTGTACATAATATATGTGTGTGTACTGTATATATTTATTATGTATATGTAAATACACACACATGCATGTATATATTTAAGAAAAAATGTTATGTATATTATAGATTAAATATATTTATATATTATATATTGTATATTATAAATATATATATTGTATATATATATTTATATACAAATTATATGAATATAAATATATACATGTAAATATTTTCACAGTATATACTGTATGTGTGTCTTTATACACTGTATACATAATAAATATACACAGTACCCACACATATATATATTATATAACCAAAATAAAAAACTTTTATTTTGGATGCAATTAATTGTGATTAATCGTTGCCCAGCACTAGTCATATCCCTCAGAAAACGGCTTGTCTGGATCCGAGGTGCAACGTATATACTGTTTGTGTGTCTTTATATACTGTATACATAATAAATATACACGGTACACACACATATATATATTATATAATAAAAAACTTTTATTTTGGATGTGATTAATCGTGATTAATCGTTGCCCAGCACTAGTAATAACCCTCAGAAAATGTCTCGTTTGGATCCGAGGTGCAACGTATATACTGTTTGTGTGTCTTTATATACTGTATACATAATAAATATACACAGTACACACACACACATTATATAACCAAAAACTTTTATTTTGGATGCAATTAATCACGATTATTCATTGCCCAGCACTAGTAATAACCCTCAGAAAACGGCTTGTTTGGATCCGAGGTGCAACGTATATACTGTATGGGTGTGTCTTTTTATACTGTATACATAATAAATATACACAGTACACATATATTATATAACCAAAAACTTTTATTTTGGATGCGATTAATCGCGATTATTTGTTGCCCAGCACTAGTAATAACCCTCAGAAAATGGCTTGTTTGGATCCGAGGTGCAACATATATACTGTATCATTTGTTGAAAGATGAAGCGGTACTAGATCTGATTGCAGTTGCATCACAAACTGTAAGTAAATTATTTCATAATGCTTTGTCTGGAAATGACCGTTTTATGTTGATCATGTTGTCAAAATACTCACATGCATTAGTGAAGGGGTGCTGCTGCTGTTTCCTATGCAATGACATTAGCCAATCATAACAGCGGCCGATTACTGACAAGTCTTAAAAGACCCGCTCCTTAAAACAGGTCGTTTTAGACATTGGGACAGAATGAGGGTTGAAAATAATTTTTCTACATATTTGTTTTTTTTGTGCAAAAACTTTATTAACATCATAAGTAAACCTCAAAAACAATCCATGTCATGACCCCTTTAACCATTAAAACCTTACAATGAGTTTGTCCAGGAAGTCACACTGAATAAGTCTATCATGTTATCACCATCTATTACTGTAATCTTTCAAATAACGACTATAGATGGGGCAGTTTACATACAAGAGACAAATTGTGCTGTTCAGTTAAATGAGCCATACTTTTGTCATTCTTAAACTCTGAAACAGCAGACATATAGGGCCGCTGTGCATTTAGTTTCAACTAAGTTGTGTGTTTTGGATGGAACAGATTCTTAATTCCAGGCAGTTCGAAAATGATCTGACATTTTCTACTACTCTCAATAACTCTTAAACGCTTGCAGTGATCCATTCTGAGAACAAAAATCTGTCAGCTGAAATAGGCCTTTATAGGCTACTGTTCAATAAAATAGATTGCTTTCTCAGACACAGAGGTTATTGCATTGTAAAAACAAATTACCTAATCAAAACCATTTGAGAGCCGTGGCTTTCAGGAGAGCACTTGGACTACAATAAAATATGCTGATCACTAGGCCAGCTGCGTCTTTGTTTTGCGGTCGTGGTGGGGAACCGACTTAACTGGCTCTAGCGCTTTACTACATCACAGGTGGGGCACATGAGTCCAACACCTGCGAGGCAGGGCTGGCCAAAGGGGAGCAGCGCTGACCAGTGAAAACATACGCTTAAATCCTTAAACTCAGTCGCAGATTTAGCACTTCCTGGGTCTGATGTTCCAAGACTGGAACCAAGAAAAACAACTCAGGAAATTTCTCCCCTCTCTAAGGGTTCAGGTTCAACTTTATGAGAGAAAGGTAAAAATTGTTCTCTAACCTCAACAAGATTTTGGCCACTATCCGCAGCCCCGGTCTGGCTTAATTTTCTCACTCATTCTTCTGAAATGAACTTTCCACATACATAAACACTGAACGTAACCCCCTACAGGTTCACAGTTTAGCAGAGATATAAAAGTATGCTCAGTATTCGAGAAAATACGCCAGCAGAGAGGTGAGACAGAGGGCTGAGCTCAGGAGGGCTTACCCCATCTGTGACCCGTCCAGCCCGGCTCTGGCTGGTTGGGGGTGTTCCTCGAGTGTTCCAGGTCACCTTGTAATGGTGGACCACCAAGTCGCTCTCCCTGGGGGCCTCCCACAGGACCAGAACGCTCACCGTGCCGTCAGGGTGAACCGTCTGGTTCCCTATTCTGGCATTCTGTGGGGTCTCTGGGGGAAACGGATCTGAAACAGAGATGTGAAGGTGCTTCGGTCAGACCACTGCTTTTCGTCACACTCTTGTCAGTTTGTTTGTGCTCACCTGACATGACCTGAAGTCAAACACAGAAGAAAGAAAGACCGCAGAACATATGCTCAAGACATGAGAATAACTTCAACAATTGACGGCCAACTTTATTGCCTATGTGACATTTTCACACTAGTAGTGTAAGATCCGGTGTTTTTTTAGTGTCTCGGTTTACAGTAAATGCACACGAACTCATCATCTCAACTAGCTTCCCAGATTTGTAATGAGAATCAATTATAAATCTGTTATCGCCAAAAGAGAAGTTTTACAGTCTTCCTGCGATTTTCTGCCAAAATAAAAGCTCTCGGGTTAAACGCTTGACAGAAAAGTAAGCAAAGCAAAACAGTCATAAATATTAGTATTGCAATTTTTTCTCATTTAAATAATAATACAATTATATTTTAAATACTACTAAAAATACTTGAATAATACTTGCACCTTCCATCTCCATTTTCAAGTCTCTTTAAAAACAGCCTTGTTCGATTTGGCCTTCTGATACACTTTTCTCATTACATTGTAGTATGGCTATGTTTATTATTCTGTCTTCAGAATGCTTATCTGTCAATTTTATCTGCTTATCTGTTTTATTTCAGTTTTATGTGTGATATTTAGGATTAGATTTATGTACAGCACTTTGGTCAGTCTTGTGGCTGTTTCTAAATGTTCTTTAAAAATAAATTAACTTGAACTTGAACTACTACTGTAACGGAGTGACTGAGAAAGGAGGCGTACGGATCCATTCGCGAAGCTTTATTACAAAACATGGTCAACACACAGGCAGGGGTCAAACACCCGCAGACAGATATGACACGGGTTAGAAATAAGAGTACTCCAGGAACAGGTGTGGGTCAGACGGTGGCGAAACTTGGTCTAAAGGGCTAGGCAAATGGGTAATCCACAAGACAGGCGATAAATCCAGATCAGGAGCAAACAGAGTCCAAACGACAAGACAAGAGTGAAACCCAAAACAGGCAGGTAATCAGAACATGGGAAAACAGACTAACAACAAGAAACAATTAAACTCAGGAAACTAGGAAAACTAGGAGTGGCTCTGTAAAGTAGCTGTGTAGCTGTGTACTACTACTACTAATAATTATTATTATCAGCATTATTGTATAGTCAAGGAAAAAAATGTCATCAGTTAGACCAGTGTCCTTCCAACATAAAGGAAGTATTAAACAAGGGAAATATTTAAAAAAAAAAAAAAAAAGGCTTTATATGCAGTGCCTTGCAAAAGTATTCATACCCCTTTTCACATTTTATGTTGCACCCTTATGTTAAACTGCTTTAAATAACTTTTTTTTCCACATCAATCTACACTCCGTACACCATAATGACAAAGCAAAAAATAAGTTTGTAACAACTTTGCAAATTTATTTGAAATAAAAACCTGAAATGATTCCTTTGCATAAGTATTTATACCCTTTTCTGGGACACTTGAAAATGAGCTCATATCGCATGTAGATGTTACACTTTGAGTGGAGTTAACCTGTGGCAAATTCATTTCAATGGGTATGATTTGGAAAGGCACATGCCGCTAAATAAAAGGTCTAACAGCTGAAAATGCCTATCAGAGCAAAAACCAAGCCCTGAGGTCAAAAGAACTGCCTGTAGAGCTCAGAGAGGATTGCATTAAGGCACTGGGGGAGAGTTTAGAAAAAAATCTGCTGCATCTCTGCTCAACATCTGCAGAGTACCATCCCAAAAGTAAAGTGTGGGTTATAGACAACTCTGTGAATGTCCTTGAGTGGCCCAGCCACAACCTGGGCGTGCACCCAATCAAATATTTCTGGGGAAACCTGAAAACGCTTCCAGCCCCCATCCAAGCTGACAGAGCCTGAGAGGTGAGGAGAAGAATGGCAGATAATTGCCAAATGCAGATGTGCAAAACTTGTACCACCTTAAGGGTATGAATACTTATGCAATGTACTTATCTCAGTTTTTTAATTTTAATAAATTTGCAAATTTGTCACAAATCTGTTTTGCGCTTTGTCATTATGGTGTATGGAGTGTAGCTTGATTTGGAAAAAAAGTTACTTATAGCAGTTTAACATAAGGCTACAACATAAAATGTGGAAAAAAAGTGAAGGGGTATGAATACTTTCGCAAGGCACTGTATATATATATATATATATATATATTTATTGCTTATTAAGAATGGTTGCTTATGAGGTGGCTTTCTTGAAATGAGAAAAGATCAAACAACTGTTGTCTTCTGGAGTGTTTTCATATGCTACCAACATTTTCAGCAGTGATAAAAGAGTGTGTGTGTGTGTGTGTGTGTGTGTGTGTGTGTGTGGTTAATATGGTTTTTAGAGAGGTGAGACAGACAGTGAGTGTGCATGTTTCTGTTGATGTGGCAAAGAGATCTGTTCCAGACGTGAGTTGAATAGTGTGTGTATAAGTGTGCTAATGTGTCCACCGCCGCTGCTGGGAGAGACACACTCCACACATGACCACTGCCAGTGATGCGTGAATAATCCAGACAGGACAGGAGTGTAGACATAACATTTAGCCCGCGCCTCATTTTACTGTAAGCACACCCACCAGAGCTTTAAAAACAGTTATGACTATAGACTGAAATATTCATTCATGATTGTGTAGCTTGTTAAAGAGAGGTAACATAAACTGTACAATTACACTTTTACATTTCCGAAGAGAGTGCAAAACCCCATAGTGCATGCTACAATGCAAATGTACAACTTTAAAGCATAACAAAAGAAGCACAAAATGCACTGAAAGTGTACAGCATAGGCGCCGATCCCGTGGCACCCACGGAAATGGTCGAGTACCCACGGAAAAACACAAGGTAGTCTCCACTCATTTTAACCAATAAGAAATGGATTGCAGCTTTTATGACTTTATTCTCATATTTATAGTTCATTTGAGGCAGTTTTTGGCGTTATTTTAAAGGCAAATGTCGAGAATGCATTATTGTAATATGAGAGGGCACCAGCACGAATCTCTCAGCTCTGCGCTCCCTCAGATATTAACCTACGTGTGTGCCCTCAAACTTTGCCCTGTGTATGTGTGAATAAGTGCTTTTTGTAAATAGGTTTTTTTTTAAAGTAATTTTGTGAAGAGCAACCCTCACAGAAAGAATGTGTGTATTATTTGGTTGGTAATTGCATGCATTTCACTTTGCGAGGCAAATTTTGTGTAGCCTACTCTAGAAAAAAAAGAACGCCCAGTATAATTAATTACTGAGTAATGAGAATGTTTTAATATGTTAAGCATTTGTTGCGTACACTCTTAAAAATAAAGGTGCTTCACGATGCCATAGAAGAACCTTTTTTGTCTAAATGGTTCCATAAAGAACCTTTAACATCTGAAGAACCTTTCTGTTTCACAGAAGTTTCTTTGTGGTGAAAGAAGGTTGTTCACATTATAAAAAGGTAAGAAAGAGATGATTCTTTAAAGAACCTTTGACTGAATGGTTCTTTGTGGAACCAAAAACGGTTCTTCTATGGCATCGCTGTGAAGAACCTTTTAAAGCACCTTTATTTTTAAAAGTGTAAGTGTATGATATCACATAAATTTATCATTTATCATTTACTCTTAAATGTTTTATTAAAAAAAAAAAGCAAAAAAAAAAAAAGTTTTTTTTGTTTTGTTTTGTTTTTCTGGTTTTATTTGCACCCACAGGCAGAAACATCAATCGGTGCCTATGGTGTACAGTAAAAGTGCGTTCATAAAGGTGCACTCTTTAAATAGCTTTCTAAAAAATATACTTTTAAGATTTGAAACACAAGTGCACATTTAATACAGTTAAACTAAAAATAAGGGTTTCATTCTTCAACTCTACACTTTAGAAAAAAATGAACAAAAGCTGTCACTGGGATGGTACCTTTTCAAAAGGCACACCTTTGTACATAAAAGGTCCATATTGTTACCTTAAAGGTACATTTTAATACTTTAAAGGTACAATGGTGGTTAAAAAAAAAAAAAAAAAAAAAAGAAAAAAAAAAAAAATATATATATGATATGCTTTCGGCCATTTTATCAGTCATATGTGACCCTGGACCACAAAACCTGTCATAAGTGTCACTATTTTGAAACTGAAATAAATAAGCTTTCTATTGCTGTATGGTTTGTTAGGATAAGACAATATTTGGCTGAGATACAACGTTTTGAAAATCTGGAACCTGAGGGTGCAAAAAAAAAAGTCACCTTTAAAGTTGTCCAGATGAAGTTCTTAGCAATGCATATTACTAATCAAAAATTAAGTTTTGATATATTTACAAAAAGAAATTTGCAAAAATCTTCATGGAACATGATCTTTACTTAATCCCCCAGTGATTTTTGGCATAAAAGAAAAATCGATAATTTTCACCCATACAATGTATTGCTACAAATATACCCGTGCTACTTAGGACTGGTTTTGTGGTCCAGATGTCCAATCATGTAGAAAAGAAGCAGACCCTCTCTCAAAAAACACTTTATTTAAGATATCATTCATGTCTGTAGCATGTGGAACGAGTCACTAATCTTAGGCATGAGCAATATTAATAGTGATACCTGACTTAGCAAACACTAATAATGCATTGCATTCTGTTTCAAAGCATGAAAATAAAGACGCGCAGCACCCGCTCTGTTTCCGATTAAAGCAAAATGTCGGCAGCTTTACTTCGAAGGCCAATCAGCGTGCATTGAGCATGACAGAGGAAAGATGCTTTGATATGTCAGTTTAGCTCACATGCTAATGCCGTGCCTGCGGGGCTTCTGAAGAGAGCGTGTTTGGTCTGCGGCTCATTGAAGTCGGTTTCATTTCAGACTGGGGGGCAGCAACTAAACAAAGCACATAATGGCTAGTTCACCAGCACAAAACTGTCACTTTGTATTTGCTCCCAGAGAGTCATTAGGTCACGCAGGATCCTTCATCTGCAGGTTCCCCTCCAGCATCGGCAGCCACGCGCCCGACCTCTGACCTCGGGCATTCTTAATTCGACCCCTCCCAACCCTCAGACCCCAGCAGTTTCACGTTCGCAGTCAGATGAACCGAAGAACGAAATCCATGTGGTGGAAAGTTCTTTCCAAGATCTCCAGCATGTCCTGTGCAAATGTTTAGTGTTTATGTGTCAATGGGTTCTGGAGTTGCTTGCGCCAATGGATAACATACAAGGTATTGCTTCAGCGTTGGAGCACGCTCATTTCCGTTCCAGTCTTAGCTAACGTGTGTTGACTGTCTTGACGTGAAGCAGATCGGACATTGAGAAAGAGCTTGGATGACGCTCCCAGGGCATTGCAGGAAGATGTCAGATATTTCTAACACTCGTTTTATTCTTGCTGAGTTTAGCACGCGCTCTCCAAGAGTTTGTAATCTTTCAAAATAGCAGAAGGTTTGATTCCAGTCGTTGTTGGCAGCGCGTCGTGTGTTGCCTCGGTCTGTGTGTAATTATATCTTGGCTGTGGTGTCGAACTCGAAACATGCCAACGCAAGCACCCCTGAGGTCTGGGATGATATGGGCCGTATCACTCAGATCAGAGAGCTTTACAGATATGATATTAAACAATCTGGTACCAAAAAACATTTCTTCGAACGTGTCCAAAACGCAAATCCCAGGTTCGAATCTGAGTTTGATTTTAGCTTGCCCTGGAGGATGTTTTCCGTATCCATGGAAAAGCTTATTTCATACTATTAGAAACATGTTTCACATACTGAGCGCCGGCCAGATCCCGAGCGCAGGAGGTGTTGTGTTTGTGCGTATGTGTGCGGGTGACCGTGTGTCGGAGGATTTCTGGGTTTATGGCAGAGTGCTTTTCCAGAGGTGGCTGACGGCGGTGATGCAGTACCGCTGCACTCTTTGGTCTGTCCTTTGGGGATTCGCACGTTCTCTGCACTGCGCTGTGTCACAGACACAAAGCCTTCAGTGGAGTGTAAACTAAATTTTGAATGGCCAGAGGTCACCTAAACAGTGATTTGCTCTGGAGAAATGGACCAGCTTTAGCTCTTGTATTATGTTGCAGGTCAGTTTGACCCAAATCGAATTTTAATTTGTTGGAATTACTGGTAAACCAATGATGTTTTTCTAGATATTTTGTGACATATTTCATGGTTAAAGGCAGCTGCAAATATCCCAAAAAAAGGTTTAATGTATTTTGCTATGTCAGTTTCCTAAGTACCCTCTATAAGAGTATTTACATTTATGCATTTGGCAGACGCTTTTATCATTTTTTTTATCTTTTTTTTTTTTTTTCCAGTTTATGCATGTTAATTTTGTAACAACCTTAGCATTACTACTGTTTGAGGAAATGCATACAAAGTACAGTTGAAACCAGAAGCTTACATGCACATCTGCAAAATGTTAATTATTTTCCTAAAATAAGAGGGAGCATACAAAATGCATGGTATTATTTACTTAGCACTGACCTGACTAAGACGTTTCACATAAAAGACATTTACATATAGTCCACAAGATAAAATAATAGCTGAATTTATAAAAGTGACCGTTTTCAAAAGTTTATATATGCTTGATTCTTCACACTGTGTTGTTACCTGAATGATCCACAGCTGTGTTTTTTTATTTAGTGATAATTGTTGAGTCTCTTGTTTGTCCTGAACAGTTAAACTGCTGCTGTTCTTCAGAAAAATCCTTCAGGTCCCACAAATTCTTTGGTTTTTCAGCATTTTTGTGTATTTGAACCCTTTCCAACAATGACTGTATGATTTTAAGATCCATGTTTTCACACTAAGGACAACTGAGGAACTCATTTGCAACTACTACAGAAGGTTCACATGCTCACTGATGCTCCATAAGGAAAAACCATGCATTAGGAACTGGGGGCGAAAACTTTTGAAAATAATGAAGATGGATGTGTACATTTTTCTTATTTTGCCTAAATATCTTTTTTTTTTTTTTTTTCCATTTAGTACTGCCCTTCAGATGCGATTCATATAGTTACATGTTTTCCAGAAGACAAAATAAGTTAAATTTAACCTGAACTTCAAATTCAAGAAGTTTTCGCCCCCCGGCTCAGTGCATTGTGTTTCCTTCTTGATCAGAGTTTGAAGATCAGGGTAAATTTACCTTATTTTGTCTTCTGGGAAACATGTAAGTAGCATCTGAAGGGCAGTGCTAAATGCAAAAAATATGATATTTAGGTAAAATAAGAAAAATGTACATATCTTCATTCTGTTCAAAAGTTTTCACCCCCCCCCCCCCCCCGGCTCTTAATGCATTGTTTTTCCTTCTGAAGCATCAGTGAGTGTTTGAACCTTCTGTAATAGTTGCATATGAGTCCCTCAGTTGTCCTCACTGTGAAAAAAAAAGGATCCTAAAATCATACAGTCATTGTTGGAAAGGGTTCAAATACACAAAAATGCTGAAAAACCAAAGAATTTGTGGGACCTGAAGGATTTTTCTGAAGAACAGCAGCAGTTTAACTGTTCAGAACAAACAAGAGACTCATGAACAACTATCACTAAACAAAAAAAAAACAGCTGTGGATCATTCAGGTAACAACACAGTGTTAAGAATCAAGTGTATGTAAACTTTTGAACAAGGTAATTTTTATAAATTCAATTATTATGTTCTCTTGTGGACTATAGGTAAATATCTTTTATGTGAAATATCTTATAAATAAAACAATAGCATGTATTTTGTTTGATCGTTCTTATTTTGGTAAAATAATTAACATTTTGCAAGGTGTATGTAAACTTCTGTTTTAACTGTAAGTGCTTCTTCTGTTTACAATGTTAAAATGTACATTAAAAGTTCTAATACAGTTTATAAAAGTTACAGTTTGTGAAAAAAGTGTTAAAAAAAGTTGCTACATTCAGTTGTAAAAATGAACTATTAATGTCAAAGGTTTACTGTTTTTACCTGATTTTTTGTATGGAAAGTCTGTATGGACAGCATTCATGTGTACCTTTGGCAACAACAGTGTTTTAGTATCAGCTCTTCATGAAGTCATTTTCAAACTATTCAAGTAATTATGCATTGTCAAAACAAAGAAATGAAGAAATAAATTGATAGTCAGAGGCTGGAGAGAGCTTTAACCTGGCCATAAAATGCACAAAAAATGCTAGCCAATTGCTGCTCTGAGACAAAGCTGATTGTATCTGCGATCTTGGTTTAAAATGATTTCTTCCTACCCAAATCCAAACTCAGGGTCCAAAACTAACCCTGGAAACGGTCCACCACCCCCAAGCCACATTTAAACAAACTATTACATCTGTCCCGTGTGTTTTACTCTGTTTAACAGAAATGAAATGCGACTTCATTACTGTACAAAATGAATCTATCGTAAAATTACTTCAGAAACAATTCACTTTGAGGAGAAACGGATCCAAGCAGCCAAACATATGGGAGGGATGATAATAGTTCCATACAGATCCGATCAGATTAATCAAATCAAAACAAAACAAGCTCCCGTACCTAATATACAGTCCTTAAAAGTGAGCTTTCTCAGGACTCAAACTTTACACATTTCTCGTTAATTTGCAACAGTCCAACATAAAACATTATTGTGCTATTAGAAAACTGCATTTATAGTTTATTTCTCTGTTAGCTTTGATTCTTAGTACTTTGTTATTAATCCTGGTGCCGACTTTAATTGTTTAACTGCAAAATGGGAAAAGCTGACTCTAGAGCTCAACTTCAGACATCAGTCACTGTGTGCCTGCATATAAATGACGCAAATAATCATTCAAAAACACAGCGTGCTTCCTGAAAAATGCAGAAGTAGTAGTTGCAGTGTCAAAGCAGACAATCTTTGGTAGCATCTAGCAATTATTCATTATTCATTATCGTTTGATCCAGGTGAACACAAAAACTCCCCTGAGTCACTGTGTTATCAAGCTATGTCTTTGTCATTGTTTTGAATAAGTGTCCTCCAGCAGCAAAACTTACATATTTGATATTCATTTTGTAGCGGATAGGTATATTCACAGGTTGTGGTATTTACACACACATATAAGCAGACAGCATTTCAAGCAAAAGTTTGTTGCTCAGCCTATTCTTGCAGAAAAAAAGGTGAATAACCTATTTAATCAGCACTTATTATAGAGTGTAATAATAAAGGCATTTATGCACTGCAAAAAATGACTTTTTTTACTTAGTATTTTTGTCTTGTTTTCTCGTATAAATATCTAAAAAAATCTTGAATCAAGATTAATTTACTTTACAAGTAAAACGACTTGAGATGTCTTGTTTTCTTAAAAAAGTTATCAGAATTGTGACCCTGGATCACAAAAGTGTAAATTTCTCGAAATTGAGATCTATACATCATCTGAAATCATCTGAATAAATAAGCTTTCCATTGATGTATGGTTTGTTAGAATAGGACAATATTTGGCCGAGATACAACTATTTGAAAACCTGGAAACTGATGGTGCAAAAGAATCAAAATATTGAGAAAATCACCTTTAAAATTGTCCAAATGAAGTTCATAGCAATGCATATTACTAATAAAAAATTAAGTTTTGATATATTTATGGTGGGAAATGTACAAAATTTCTTCATGGAACATGATCTTTACTTAATATCCTAATGATTTTTGGCATAAAAGAAAAATCGATAAATGAGACTGGTTTTGTGGTCCAGGGTCACAGTTTTGTTAGTTTTTGCTTAGAACAACCAAAACTATCTGCCAATGAGGCAAGAAAAATAATCTTGTTTATCCTTTGAATTTAGATCATTTTCCCTACCCTACTGGCAGATATTTTTGCTTGTTTTAAACAAAAACTAACAAAATGTAGATTTTTTTTTTTTGTTTAAAAAAAAAAAAAGACTTAATATCTTAAGTCAGTGGTTCTCAAACTTTTAATACCAAGTACCACCTCAGAAAATATTTGGATCTCCAAGTACCACCATAATGACCAACATGTAAATACTGTAGTGTAGTAGGCCTAACTATTCAGCTACAGCTTTGCACAGTTCAAAAGCGAGGTTTTGTTCCTAATAAGAATATTTACTGTTGTCAGCCACTTTAACATTGTAAATACACAGTTTAAATATTAAGACTGCACAGTGCTTATAAATAGGTAAATAAAAAACTTAAATAATGATTAAATTAAAATGGTTTGTACCTACAAGCTTAACAAAAACTGTACTGTTAAAAAAACTTTACTCAAATAAAGAATAAATGTATTGTGTTTTAACATTAATTTATATTTAATTTAGTGATTCCTCTGAGTACCACACTTTGAGAACCACTCAAGTAAATGCAAGTAAATGCATCTTGATTCAAGAATGTTTAGATATTTATAATAAAAAAACAAGACAAAAATGTTAATTTTATCTTAATGTTAACAGATACAACGTTTTGTTAATAATGTATTAGTAAATGTAAAAATTAAAATGAACTAATATTGATACATACTTTAGAAGTATTTTTCATTGTTAGTTCATGTTAGTACTTAACTAATGAGAACAAATGTAACCTTATTGTAAAGTGTTGCATAGTACAGATGTGTAAATTAATCCGCCATTTCATGCAGATTAAGTTACAGTTCTTAGTGTTGCTTTCTATAAATTTTGGGTTAAATTATGGGTTCCATGTTTGTTAAAGGTTCTTAATGGAACCACAGATGCCAATAAACGTCCTTTACTTTTAAGAGTGTGTGTGTAAAATGTCGTCACAGTGATGCTCGTGTTACAGATGCAAAATGTGTGAAACAAGTCAGGGCAAGGCTGGAGTTTTTGTGCAAAAAGCCTTGAAAGCCTTTACAAATTGAATATGAACCTATTAAGCAATGTGTGAAGTCTACTTGATTTGCTTCCATCATCTGATAACTACGTGAAGCAAATTCACAGACTTTTCCTTTAGAAAACAATGTATTGCTGAAAGAGAGTTTTACCTCGTACGGAAAAGAAATGCTTGCTGGGAGTGGTGAAGCCTCTGGTGCCCTGACTGTTGACCGCGCTTACTCGAAACTGGTACCACCTGTGGGGCCGGATGTCCTTCAACACGGAGCGGTCCTCCATGGTCTGGGAGAAGGGTCAGAGAGACTTTAATTAAGACAAATCCGCTCCTGATGCAGGATGGAAGAGCTCCATCACTGCTGTACGCTGATAAGAGTCACAGTAATGACAGCAGGGAGATCTCTCTATAAAGGCCTGTTGAAAAGCACAGCTCAGACATCCCTATCCATTACATCACGGATCCCACCGGGAGCTCAGAAACTGCACAATGAGCTGCCTGTTTCTTTCAATGTCTCGTAATCTCGTGAGAAGACCAGTCATTTTCAGCACTGCTTTACTGCTTATGAAGAAAACACTCATTTAAGTGTGATTTTTCACAAAAGAAAGATGTTTGAAAGAACATTCTGAGCTATTTTCAGTTCAGTGCTCAGTGTTTCTGCTATGGTGTTTAGCTAAGAAATTATTCTGGCTTTCCCTCAGTGTAAAGAATCATGTCTCTAAGCACAGAAAAGCGGCTTTTTCTTTCATTAGTATTACATTATCTGCAAATACAGTTTTTTTTTTATATACTTTTAATATCTGAAGTACACTATAAGTGCACACTGAATACAATTCAGTTTTCTTCTTTTTCAATGTTTTCTTTTTTTTTAAAGACTATGAAAGTATACAAGAGGTTTTTTTAAAGCAGCAGTTATTGGATGTAAAGTTATAATAAATTTGTAGTAATACAAGTACAGTTGAAATCAAAAGTTTACATACATCTTGCAGAATTGGCAAAATGTTACTTATTTTACCAAAATAAGAGAGATCACACAAAATGCATGTTATTTTTTATTTAGTACTGACCTGACTAAGATATTTCACATAAAAGACGTTCACATACAGTCCACAAAAGAACATAAATGTTGAATTTATAAAAATAACCCTGTTTAAAAGTTTACATATGCTTGATTCTTAACACTGTGTTGTTACCTGAATGATCCACAGCTGTGTTTTTGTTTAGTGATAGTTATTCATGAGTCCCTTGTTTGTCCTGAACAGTTAAACTGCCTGCTGTTCTTCAGAAAAATCCTTCAGGTCCCACAAATTCTTTGGTTTTTCACCATTTTAGTGTATTTGAACCCTTTCCAACAATGACTGTATGATTTTGAGATCCATCTTTTCACACTGAGGACAACTGAGGGACTCATATGCAACTATTACAGAAGGTTCAAACACTCACTGATGCTCCAGAAGGAAACTTGATGCATTAAAAGCTGGGGGGTGAAAACTTTTGAACAGAATGAAGATTTTGCCTAAATATCATGTTTTTTTTCATTTAGTACTGCCCTTCAGAAGCTACAGAAGATACTTACTTGTTTCTCAGAAGTCAAAATAAGTTACATTTACCCTGATCTTCAAATTCCAAAAGTTTTCACCCCCCGGTGAAATATAAAATAATGAACATTTTGCAGTTTCTGCAAGGTGTATGTACATTTTTGACTACACCTGTACATATATAGTACAGTAAGTCATTGATTATAAGTATAAAATAAAATATATATTAAGTGCATTCAAATATATACAAATACAAAGAAGTATTATTTCGTAGTAGGGGTGTGAGATATTTATTGCCTGTGATAATATTGCAATTGTTGTTTTAACAGTGTGTGAGCTGACATTATTGATTATGTCACTCGCTTTGCAAAAAACAAACACATATTAAGAGTCCAAAAGCATTGACTGTGTAATGAAGCCTTTTAAAATGGCTCTATAATTTAAGTTTTGAAAGCAAAAATATTCCTGTGTGGGTTTTTATATATATAAAAATATATTTAGATTTATAAGATTTGATATAGTTAAGCAATATCAATTAAGCAGAAGTGCTGTTTTCCTGAATATCAGCACATGAGTGTGATTGCAAATGTTGTACTGATTTTATACAACAGTTCAACAATCAAGAAGTTATTATTGAATGAATTACATTTTAGACATAGTATTGCCTGTTCTTTTCGGGTTGCACCAGTGAAAATAGTTCAACAAAGCCAGAGGAGAACATTGTGCGTCTCAGAGCAACACTGCAGTGTTTTGTTTCTAAATGAATCCGATTTTGAACTAATGATCCAGTCATTAAGACAGTCCCTTGCTTCATTTCTAAATGAAGCATTTGTTGTGAATTAATCATTTAAGTGACTGATTCAATGAATCACTCATTGAGGGATTTGCCGCCACCTACTGGCGGTTTAAGTGTCTTATTTATGTATCCATGACAGACCTAAACCAGTCAAGGTACCTGCACAAAAACACACTTAGCAAAATATCCTTTAAGTATCATCTTTGTCTCAAAATATTGAGATATCATGTTTTCCCCATTATCGCACACCCCTAATAGTTTGAGAACTGCACACACTGACTGAATCTCTGGCTTCAGCAAACCCTAAAGCAGTTTGGCGTGTGTTCAGTTCTACAGCAGATTATAAACTCTATCTAAATGTTCTTAACATCACAAATCAATAGCTAAAGAACACATCTGTTAAACCTAACAGAATGGAGGTATTCTCTAAGAGTCCTTGAAAGACGTTCCGAGGAGGTTTGAAGAATTATGTGTAATAGTGGATTCGAGACGTCTTCCACAAACCCCAAACCCACATGCGCTTACGCTGAATAAACTAGACTCTTAATCTTCATCAGAGCTCGGTATCCGAGAGCACTTACCATGAGAACGGTCTGCCAGGCCGACGCGTCGTCCTCACTGGGGTGAATCCCATGATTCCACCTCCTCTGGAGAATATAAATAACCGGCTCAACAGAGACGTTAAACTTGGACATCCACGTCACCTTCAGATGGCCGTTCTGGTCCTCTGAAAAGGAAATGTCTCTCCTTGGCTTCAAAGGGACTCCTGAGCAAAAACAGAGACTTTGAGGTGAAAAAAGCAAATGTACAATGAATCATGTGAAGTCTGTTTGGCCAGTGAGGGTGACAATAAATCAGCTAATCAGGTCAAAATTACAACAGTATATAAAAGCCTCACCGAGTACTTAATTCTTGCCTTTTACAAACAACAGCTGTGAATTAAATTTGGGTCAAAGAAAAATTAGTATGTCTGAGATGAAGGAAATCTTTTTAAAATCTCATTTAATAAATGCATTTGCCAGTTTCTTTGAGACCTTTGTAATCTAGTAGTATTTTTTCGTAACCAAGTTAATTTCATTTGTTATAACATACTACATATTTTAAAATCAATTATTATAATATATGAGATATATATTCATTTTAGCCTTTTTTTGAACAGTCCACCAAACTTGTATGACTTGCTTTCTTCTGAGGAACATAAAAGAATATATTTTTGATAGCCAGACGTTTATAGTTCCCATTGACTTCCATTGTATTTTTGTCCAAACAATGGAAGTCAATGGGAACCATAACCATTTGATTAACAACATTCTTCAGGATGTCTTCATGTTTCACAGAAGAAAGTCATCCAGTTTTAAACAAGAAACACATATGCAAACTTTAATAAACTGTTACCGCTAAATCAGTTTTTATTATTATTTCAGATTTTACAAGGTTAATTCATTGCATCAGCCATTCGCCCCATAAGCTGAGGTGTATTCCCGTCCCACCCTGCATTGTGTTATACCTCTGTAAAGGTTGGCAGGCGACTGGCAGGTGTGTCCACAGCCATTTGAGCAGCACTTTTTGATGCCGGAGCACTCACGGTCGACCGCACAGCTCTCCACACAGGCTGCAGCGAAACCAGACGCCCGCTGGGGCGGAGGACAGTCACCCTGCTTCTGTGACCGCAGCGAGCGCAGGAACTCGGCACTGGTCACACACTCGTGATGCTTCTTACCGAAAGTAGAGAGACAGAGATAAAACCCATCAGCGCTGAGAGATCCAGTGTGAAGCACAAATGACTTGCTAATTTAAACTAGTTTAAAACCAGATGAAACAATGCTGACAAACAGCAGAAACACTGTTCGCAACGATACAGTCAGAAGGCTTTTCAATCTACAAATCGGCATCATTTAACATGGATTTACTGCAGTAACAATAATTGCACCATGGTATCATGGCAGAAATGTGGGTTAGTCATATCAAATTTTATAATGTAGACGTAATCGTAAAACGTAATCTGGATTACGTAATCAGATTCCAAAAATGACTTGTAATTAGATTAAATTACATTTACTTGTAATCAGACTGCAGTTACGTTTTTATTGATTTCAGGATTGCATATTATTTACACAATAGCAATAAATTATTCATGATTTATTGATTCTGCCTAATTCCTCTTTTTCCCCTTTTAAATGTTTCTTTCTAAAACAGCCTGCTGCTTATATACATTCAGAAAGTCTTCAAGTTTTCTGGACCTTTGGAAGGCTTTTGTCTTTCAAACACATTAAAATGCACAAATTCACAAACTTTTTTTTGTCATCAGAACTTCTTTAACCTAATATACTGTATGTACTTGAAGTACCCCTGAAATTTTAAGTATCACATTTGCATGCTCATTGTTTTTCTGTTGTTCGTTATGGTCACATGATGTGCAGGTAAACAAATAAAATATTTCATTTTTTATTTTGATTGATTTTAAAATGATTTCTTTTAATTTAACATTTTTATCACTTAATTATTAGTTTTCTTTAAACACACAAACCCCCACAGTTCCTTTACAAACACCAGTTTGGGAAACCTGGACTTAATGCAATGTTTAATAACAACAAATAGAATATATTTTCTTACTTTTTGTATTTTTGTGTCAATATGGTACAATATTATCCTATTTAAATCGCTGTGATAAAAGAGTTAGGTCAAAAGTAATCTAAAAGTAATCAAAAAGCACTC
This sequence comes from Cirrhinus mrigala, assembly GCA_036247105.1. NCBI lineage: Eukaryota > Metazoa > Chordata > Actinopteri > Cypriniformes > Cyprinidae > Cirrhinus > Cirrhinus mrigala. The sequence goes on along the minus strand of CM070028.1, from coordinate 46,766,746 downwards.
TGATTATATTACTTAAAATGTGTAATCTATTAAATTACTAACTACAATTTATTTAATGTAATCTGGAATCAGTAATGGACTACAATTTGCAAGTAATCTACCCAGCTCTGAATGTAGACATGTATTAAATGTATTAAAGGAGAAATTAAATATAATTAAATAATATCATTTATTTTTAATGATTAAGCTATAGCATTTGTGCATTTATTCTAAATGTATTTAGGCTCTCACACAAATACCTAGAAACCACAGTTACATTTTTACCATGGTATTGAGGTGCTATAAGTGTGGTTTTAACTGTGGTTTAACTGTGGTTAAATGTATGCTATTATGAAAGACCAATGGTTAATTTTAATAAAATTCAAACAGTCAGAATAATTACATTTCACATTTCTTTTTTTTTTACGTTACTTATTTTTATGTTTTTGATCATGAACATAAATTTACATCCGAACTCAAGCTACTACCACTGTCAACTCAAGCTATCGTCAAATGTGCATTTGTAAAAAGAAAAAGTAATGTTATTAATACTGCAGACTACACAGCAAACTGTGCTGAAGATACACATCATGAAAGTCAAACAACACAAATCATCATTGTTTCATGATGTAAAACAATATCACTCATAAAAACATGCAAAAACTAAGAAATTTGATTGTCTATGAAGATTTTAATTTTGAGGAAAAATGACCGGAAAAGTGTAATGACCGAAAAATGTGTTTGTCAATTTCTGACCATATAGAGTAGTTAGGGTTAAAAACACAATTAACGGTCTGGTTTCAATCAGGAGCAAAATCTGCCTCTAAAGGTAAAAGAAATAAAGATTTGAATGTATCATGATTATCAATATGCATGATGAATGAATTGTGATAATTATCAATATCGACTGATATGAAAAATTTTATTGTGATTATTTTTTTTTTTGTCCACGTCCTCTCAGCAAACTGCATGATTTGAAATATTACTGATGTCAGTAGCAAAAACAGCACAGAACAGGTCATGTGCTGAAGTTTAATACTTTACTATAGGCAGCACACTTTGGTCACACATTAGTTTGCTGACCAATTCTCCCTACTAACTACTTTTTTACTTTAAATTCTGCCTCAATAAACTCCTAATTTGCTGTTTATCAGTTAGTAAGGTAGTTGTTAAGTTTAGATATGGGATAGGGTTAAGGAATCTAAAATATGGTCATGCAGAATAATGCATTAATATCCGCTTTATAAGTACTAATAAACTGTCAGAATGCCAGTAATATGCATGCTAATAAGCAACTTCTCAATAGTGAGAACCGTCAACTAAAATGCTTTTTTTTTTGCAGCCTAAAGCGACTGAATTTGTTGCGTCTTTCAAAAGCTGTCGTGATATTTGCATGTTGTTTTGCAATGAAAATCCACCAGTAATCATAATGCACTTACATAATTTGTGTTACTGACAGTGAGAGAACAATAAACAGTGAATATTTTTGTGCAGAATTACTAAACTTGTGGTCTTTTGTGGTCCACTATATGCACAAGACACTGCTGACACAATAAGAAATACTAAATCACTACAGCATGCAATCCGTGACTGATTATTTAATGTTTTAAATGATTATTTCATGTTTTTACAAATTAACAAATATATGATTGTCTATTATTGTAATTTTATTTTATATGCATTTTCACAATTCATAATGGTATTACCAGTGATTGCATTCACTGAAACATATAAGTGCATATGCAATAAAATAATGCTGGTGAAATCAGATTAGCAAACATTCAACCCAATATACATTATTTTAAATATAGTATTATTTAACTTCTAGAAATGGTAATTTCATCTTATGCCATTAACGAGTAAATATAAACAAGGGATTGGATCTCTCTTGCTCCTTGTTTGAAAGACAATAGAAAACTGTAGAATTAATGATGTAGAGAGATTACATTAAAATATTAAATATTACCCTCTGAACTTTTATCTGTATTTAACTTTACAATGGAATTCAGTGCAATACATTGGCAGAGCAGTTGCATGATGAATTTTGATTGGTCAACAGCATTTTGTTTTGCCGAAAAAAGACAAAAATGCAAGCTGCCGCATATAATGCAGAGTGCTCGTTGGATTTGTGTTAAATTCTCCAACTGCAAAATGGCGAAATCCTAGAGGTACCGTACAGGGGTTTGTTCAACTCACTAACCCTAATAGCAATAGTAGTAGTAATGCTTGATTTAGCACACACCACTAATGAGAGGCAGCTGGAGAGTCAGGGAGTGACAAAAAGAGAAAGAAAGACAGACACCGAGTGGGACGCAGCGGTTAGACGAAGCCACCCACCCAAACCATGTCGGGCGAGCCACAAAGGCGTCCGGTGGTCTCTGCGCCTCTGTCCCGTCGCGTGTTCGTACCGACTCACGCGCTCTAGCCGCCGTTGACACGCCGTTCCTTATACGGCCCGAGTCAAACACACATAACCTCTCTGATTATGCACACACATGTGACTGCGGGGCGCTCTGGAAACTGTTCATCTGCACAACATCTCCAAGATTACTCAACTCAACACTTCTGTCAGTCTGAACGAGGCGCATGTTTCTTCCATTGGGTGAATCACAGAATTGGGAAAACAACAAAGGGCTTCGCTCTGTGTTTCTAAGTGGCTGTGAAGAATTCTGGGTACTTATTACCCAACGCGTCTTATGCGCAGCTGAACCACACAGCGCGTCCATCTGATGGACCTCAAGCGTTGAAACACTTCACGCTGACTGTTTAAATTAAAGCTTTGTCGAGATAATGATCGCTGAATTTCAACAAGATGTTAACAGTTGTTGCGCTTTCTGCGAAGAACAAAGGTCTGGACGTAAACACGGCTCTTATCTGCTTCACTTCAATAACGTGCTGATCTCCGCCGAGGGAAACATAATCTCTGTGTTCAACTCTAGACCACTCTGGGGACATGGGATAAAAGGGCCATAAAATCACACTGGAATTCTGAGAGTCGTTCAGTTGCCGCTTCAATTCGTTTTAGACGAACGCACATGAAACCACACGCATGCATGACACGTCTTTGATTGCGGAGCGTGACTACATGGCTTTGTGTGCTAATTCATCTTATTCAGGCACAAGCTGGTCTCAGACTTATATTTATGTGCGCATTGTGTTGGTTTGTGTGGTTTTTAATCAGGGAACCGTCCTACGCAATTAGCCTTTCCTTCACGGCTGTAACAATCTCCAGTCAGCGAAAACACAAGGAGGAATTCTTCCGTGGAGAGACTTACCTCGCAGGTCTTGGGAGACAGGGCTCGTCTTGTTTCCCATAATTCCTTGCATGGTTGTAGGCACTGCAGACAAACAAATAAACAGTCCTGAGTACGGCCTATAACTTTTTAAAATGCCACGGATAGCCGTGGAGAAACAGAACACACAAGTATTTGCATGTGAGCACAAGGAATGCACTGTTGGGGTACAGCAGTCGCGGGGACGAGTTCAAACTGTGTTGCATTGTGCAGACGGCAGAGCTACAAACTAATGTGACAAGCTGTTTGCAGTATTGACAGATTGATGAATATTTCATGGGTTCTAAATTTAACCAAAGCCTACATGTTGTCAGATTCAAATACATTTATACAATGTTTATTTAGAGTTCTGCAGCAAACTTTCTTCAACCCTAAAATTGAATCTCACAAGAAGTTCTCAGAACAAGGTTTAAATATGTATCCAAATTCATTTTCACACACTTCCCCTTAAAGTGAACTATGCTGCATTAAGGCCCTGGTATACATGAAATCACAGAGGGAACAGGTGTCACATCATTTTGAAATGTGAACAAAAGGAGATATTGAGTTCATTTTGGTGGTTTGAAAATGCTTGTTGGTGTTAAACATTTAGTAAATAACAGAAACATTTTTGTTAAACATCTAAATGGCCCTGGTTTCAAGGAGGTAGAGCTTTTTTGCATTTGGCTCCCAAACTCTGGAACAGCCTTCCTGATAACGTTCGAGTTCGGACACACTCTCTCTGTTTAAATCTAGATTAAAGACTCATCTTTTTAGCCAAGCATTCAAATAATGCATCTCATAAACTTTTCCTGCAGTTATATCTGATCAAATGCTCATTATTGATCTTTTAGCTCTGGTTGAACAAATCTTTCTTTGCTTGGTTTGAACAGCAGCTACGCTAATTATGTTCCTATTTGTTCTGTGTTTCTGCCATGGGATTGACGTCCCGTGGTAACTAGGAATTCACAAGCTCCAGTCTGGATCCAGAACACATTTAAGAAGAGATGATGCCAACCCCTCAGAGGACTTTAGATGATGCCAACCCTTAAACAACATACAGCACTACCAAATTTTACTACAAATTTATGGTGTTTTTTGTCTGTTTGATTACGTCATTAATTGATCTTTACCATACATCTCGGCCATATGTACATCAACTTGACATAGTCACCACTGTAAGCTACTACTAAATATATTGTAAAAACTTTAATTTGGTGTAAAGTTGCTTTGCAACGATATGTATCGTGAAAAGCGCAATACAAATAAATTAGAATTTGAATTTTGCTTTGAGTGAGTTCTTCACTCAGTCCCTCACATTGGATTCACGTGTGAGGCAGAGTGTAAGCAGCACATGATTGAGGTTGATTTTATGATTGTTTTTGAGTGCCGAAGTGAAAACGTGTTGCCCACTATCCGCTGGGGTGTCCCCTTTTTTTTTTTTTTTCTTCATTACTGTCACCGATGGAGTTTTGGTTACTTGCTGCTGTTGTCTCTGGCTTGCTTAGTTTGGGACACTTAATCTCCAGTGATACTGTCAAACTTGATGACATCACTGAATCAATAATGAACTGACTTTAACTGAAAATTGAGTGTTTACCAGTGTCCTTTTGGATTACTGACACACTATTTTACAATTTAATAATGTAAGCTGCTTCGACACAATTTTTGTATTGTTAAAAGCGCTATATAAATAAAGGTCACTTGTCATCTGTGACGCGAAACCAGTCATAAGTGTCCATTTTTCGAAACTGAGATTTATACATCATCTGAAGTCTGAATAAATAAGCTTTTCATTGATGTATGGTCTGTTAGGATAGGACAATATTCGACCGAGAAACAGCTATTTGAATATATGGAATCTGAGGGTGCAAAATGTAAATATTGAGAAAATCGCCTTTAAAGTTGTCCAAATGAAGTTCTTAATAAAGCATATTACTAATCAAAAATTAAGCTTTGATATATTTGCAGAGATGTATGGTAAATCCAAAATATCTTCATGGAACATGATCTTTACCTAAATTCATAATGATTTTTGGCATAAAATAAAAATCAATAATTTTGACCCATACAGTGTATTTTTGGCTACTGCTACAAATATGACCCAGTGACTTAAGACTGGTTTTGTGGTCCAGGGTCACATTTAGGGTAGGCTCAAAGAAAGTATCTTTTTTGCAACAGGTAGTTCAAGATCTGGTTGGTAATATTTTAGTTTTTACTGATAAACTTATGATATCAGATGACTCTTTAACCACAGCTTCCACTAGAAATAGGGACAATTGTGGCCTTATGTTTAGACAATTGGACTTGCAACCCAAAGGTTGTGGGTTTGAGTCTCAGTACGGGCAGGAATTGTACGGGTAGTGAATGTAAAGTGCTCTCTTCCACATTCAGTAGCCACGACTGAGGTCCTTGAGCTAAACACCAAACCCCAGTTGCTCCCCAGGTGCTGGAGAACTGCTCTGTGTGTGTTCACGGTTTGTGTGTGTTTATTCACCACTCTCTGCTGTGTGTTAAATGGGTTAAATGCAGAACTCAAATTCTGAGTATGGGTTACCATACATGGCAACATGTCACGACAATGGCAGAGCACTTTGAACTTCTTTGTTATTCTTGATCTCCATCAGGACTTCCTAAATGAAGACCCTGCTATTTGGTTTACCAACAATGCAAATGTAAGAAAGAGTTCTCTTACTCTTATCTTTTACTCACCCCCCTAAACCTCACTACCAGGGGTAGCTAACTCCAGTCCTGGAGAGCCGCAGCCCTGCAGAGTTTAGTTCCAACCCTAAAACTCACCTGCCTGTAGCTTCTTAGGCCATGTCCACACTAATAGGTTTTTGTTTGAAAACGCATTTTTTTCTCTCCGTTTTGGTCTTCTGTCCACACTGAGACGACGTTTTTGGACAAGGACAACTGAGCTTTTTAAAAAAACGCTCTCCAAAGTGGATAAATTTGAAGACGCCGTTTTCACGTTGCAATGAGGCTTTTGAAAACGATGCCGCATGTTTAGTAATGTAACGCTTATTGTACCAATAGATATATATGTTTATACCGGTAATTGTGGCTGTTATGTGCTATTCACTTTCACACTGCTGCTTAAGATTAAATTAAATATTTGTACACTCTTCATATTACAGTCCTAAAAAGATGACAGAAAATGTACTCACAGTTGCTGTCCTGACTCCTGCAGCTAAACATGAGGGCAGCTGCTTTTTAGATCAAAAATGAGAGCGCGCGCGACATGGACGCGTCAGTGAATGATGAGATATTTCTGTAAATAAAATGATTCTGCCAAGAATTGCGTGAAGGCTTATTATGCTTGTTCCGTCTGTATCGTCTCAGTGAGTTTTTACGCATGCACAGTATGGCGAATTTAATGTTTCCCTACGTTTCAATGTGGATAAGAAACATTTGGAAAACACTTGAAAACGCTAGTGTGGACGGAGAGCGTTTTAAAATGAAAACTCTGTTTTCAAATGTATCCGGATTAATGTAGACGTAGCCTTAGTAAGCCTTCAGACCTTGATTAGCTTGTTCAGGTGTGTTTGATATGAGTTAAAGCAAAACTCTGCAGGGCTGCGGCTCTCCAGGACTGACGTTCGCCACCCCTGCTCACTACTATCCGGGTCACGGCACCAATGTAACTGGTGCCACTTTCAGAGGGATTCTAACCAAGTGTCAACCGGCATGGTAGGCAGGTGCACTAACAAGAAAACTTGAAATGAGAGTGATGCTGTAGGTATTGAATGCACTTATGTCTGCTGTAATTCTACTATAATTGCATGTATTTCCCTAAGGACAAATAAAGTAATCTTGAATCATAATCTTTAATTTCAAATTGAAAGACCACAGCTTTTGGCATCAGTTACTTGTGACCTCTTGAGGTCAGGGGAATGAGGTTTACCTGTACAACTCTTATATGGCCTCTATTACACTCTCCTTTTAAACCTCACTACTATCCGGGTCACAGCACCAATGTAACTAGTCCTACCTGCGCCACTCTGAGAGGGATTCGAGCAAAGTGTCAACCGTCATGGAAGGCAGGTGCACTAACAAGAAATCTAAAGACCACAGCTTTTGGCTTTTCAGTTACTTGTGTGGCTCTTGAGGTGAGGGGAGTGAGGTGTACAACTCTTATATGGCCTCCATTACACTCTACTCTTAAACCTCACTACTATCTGGATCACGGCACCAATGTAACTGGTCCGATTTGCGCCACTCTGAGAGGGATTTGAACCAGCTTTAACAGGCATGGACACTAAACAAGGACACTAAAGCCTGCAGCATTTAGCATCAGTTGCTAGCGTGCCTGTCAAGGTCAGTGGAATGAGGTTTACCTGTACAACTCTCATATAGACTGTAGGGTGTTCCATTTGTCATTTTCGTGGCCTTCGCACCCTTGATATGCACTTCTGCTGAGCCCGTACTCTACCCATCATTCAAAGCATCATTACGTCATGAAAGTGTGGACTCAGAAGACCGTGAGGGTTTAGGGTGCCATTTGGGACAGGTCCTTTAAGAGGGATTGGAACCAAGTGTCAACTGGTAGGCAGGTGCACTAACAAGAATACTAAAGACCACAGCTTTTGGCATCAGTTACCTGTGTGCCTCTTGAGGTCAGGGCAGTGAGGTGTACCTATACACCTCTTATATGGCCTCCATTACACTTGCCTCCTAAACCTCACTACTATCCGGGTCACGGCACCAATATAACAGGTCCGACTTGCCCCACTCTGAGAGAGATTCGAACCAAGTGTCAAACATCAAGGATACTTAAACAAGGACACTAAAGACTGCAGCCTTTAGCGTCAGTTGTTATTGTGCTTGTTCAGGGAGGTGAGGTTTACGTGTACAGCTCTTACTATCTGTTGCACCTGCTCACACAGTATTTCTGAATCCACTGAATATGACAAACAGCACACCATCACTCAGCTTTTTTCCATAATAATGATGAAGAAATTTGTTTTATAACCACATGGTGAATGATGAATGAACGAATGAATTAATGAGCAGTTCCATTACCCTTATGAATGGAGTGTAAAATACAGCAAAACCTTTGTTGCTTATGTTGTCTCATGCAGCTCATAATTTTAGCCACGGCGAAGATACAATTTCCAGTTTTCCGCCCTTTCCTTCCAATGACAACTGCTCTAAGTTGTTGTAGAAGTAATTCTCTTGGCTTTGTGCTGATGCTTCAGTGATTACAATGGAAAACGATGTAGATATATTGGATGCTGCATACATTGTCTGCACGAACAGATTCGATTTCATTACTTACAAAATGTGGTTAATCCGAAATATCAGATTTGTGCGAACAAAGCCTTAGATATACAAGCGTTCAAATATTCGATACAAAGGATGACCACATTTGTTCCATTTCAGAATCGAGTGTGTTTTTTCCTTTCTAATCTAAGTGATCCGTTCCCTGTGAGACGTGCTCCCGGTTGAACCCCCCGCTGGCCGGGCCTCCAGTCGCTCATGTGCTGGAACATTTGAACACATCTGTTGTGTGTTATGTGATGGATTATTCTGACATCTGCCCCCATCTATCCCCCACCTGAACAGACAGCTTTCATTTGGCTAAATTTAAAGTCAAGACCACGTTCAGAAAAGAGCAAAACGCACAGAAAATAAGAGAGAGGAGAGACATGGAGTGAGGCTGGTATCACCTTTCTGCAAAGATAATCTGATTAGTAAAATAATCAAAGTCTAAATCAGTCATTTTTGATTAAAAGGGATGCAGGGATTCTTTTAAAAATATGTTCTTCTCAAATAAGATTTGGTTTTCTTCTGGTGATACAAGTGTCTAGCCAGTGCCCATATCACTACAGACTGACAGTCTGCAGAAAGGAAAACAACCACACTCATCCAATACTAATACTGTCAAAAGTACAAAATATACAAAAATAAATTCTTCAACAAAAACACAGCTCTGTCTTTAAGGTGAAGTGAGTTTTTAAGTTAAAATATCGAAATGTGGAAACTATGAGTACAGCATTTTCTGGGTTTATTACCCTGAAAATATTACTTTGTTTGTTTGAGGAGCCCAAAATAGTAATATTGGCGCAACCATTCCCTCTACGAAAAAAAAAAAAAGAAGTACACTTTTAAACGTAACCTTTTTTCTTTCAAAAAAAGTACTTATTACAGAAATATGCTTTAAAATAATATATTCAAGTGTGAACTGGTCGTAATGTTTACTTAATTACATGTTAATTGCAATCAAATAAAAATAATAATAATTTTAATTCATATTAAATGCAACTACCAGAATTTTAGAGTACTTTATGACCCAATTAAGTAGGACTTCAGTACATGTTTATATATAATTTTAAAATATAATTCTATTGTTTTTGAAATATGGTTAAAGTGTACTGCTGAATGTACTGACAAGCATTTATGCACTGAACATGCTTAAATGTAATTATTACTGAAAACTGTATGTCATCCCAAGTGAAAAATAAACATACTAAAATGTATTTAAAATACATTTATGTCATGCTAAGTATGCTACAAACACTTTAACATATTATGTACTTAATAAAAATACTCTTCAATTGTAGTTTTAGTAAACTGGTATATTTAAAGTCTGCTAAATTGGAACAACTAATTTTGTACTTAATGCACTTTAATTGTGCGGAAATAGTGCTGAAGTCCAACTAAAGATATAATTAAGTATATATGATTATGCTAAAGTGGAACTATTGCAAGTATACTTTATTTACACTTTAAATAATATCGGTCTTTAAATGCCAAAAATTTTAAGTATAATTTATTTTACTTTTACTTTTTATAATATCGGTCTTTAAATGACAAAAATGTAAAGTATAATTTATTTCATACTTAGTATAAAATTAATGCATTTAAATCATTTTTTTTTTTTTACTTTTTATAATATCGGTCTTTAAATGCCAAAAATTTTAAGTATAATTTATTTTACTTTTACTTTTTATAATATCAGTCTTTAAATGACAAAAATGTAAAGTATAATTTATTTTATACTTAGTATAAAATTAATGCATTTAAATCAATTTTTTTTTAATATATTTGTAATTATACATTTGTAATGCTGAAGTTGCAGTTTAGTAGATTTAAAATATATTAACTTTAAATGTATTTTTTGAATAAACACACTACAGCTCAAATGACAATCAAGTACTAAAAGATTATTAAAACGATTCAAAATGCACTTTAAAACCTTAAAAACTGACAAAGTTCATTATTATAAAGTGCATTTTTAGAAGTGTACTTAAGTGTGTTAAGATACATTCATGAGTCATTTAGTTCTTAGCCATGAACTACATTTAAGTTGCCTTGTATTTCATTGAAGGAACACTCCACTTTTTTTGAAAATAGGTTCATTTTCCAACTCCCCTAGAGTTATACAGATGTGTTTTACCGTTTTTGAATCCATTCAGCCGATCGCCGGGTCTGGCGGTAGCACTTTTAGCATAGCTTAGCATAAATCATTGAATCCGATTAGACCATTAGCATCTCACTATAAAATGACTAAAGAGTTTCGATATTTTTCCTATTTAAAACTTGACTCTTCTGTAGTTACATCGTGTACAAAGACGGCCAAAAAAAAAAGAAAACTTGCGATTTTATAGGCCGATATGGTTAGGAACTACACTCTCATTCCGGCGTAGTAATCAAGGAATTTTGCTGCCGTACCATGCAGGCCAGCAGGCGCAATGATATTACGCAGCCGTCAACTCTGCCGGCTGCAACTCTGCATCTACACAAACTTAGTGCCGGTCACTTTCAGGCGCTGTGTAATATCATTGCGCCTGCTGCACCCATGGTACGGCAGCAAAATTCCTTGATTATTACGCCGGAATGAGAGTATAGTTCCTAGCCATATCAGCCTAGAAAATCACAACTTTTCATTTTCCGCCAGTCTTAGAACATGATGTAACTACAGAAGAGTCAAGTTTTAATTAGGAAAAATATTGAAACTCTTTAGCCATTTTATAGTGAGATGCTAATGGTCTAATCAGATGCAATGATTTAAGCTAAGCTATGCTAAAAGTGCTACCGCCAGACCCGGCGATCGGCTGAATGGATTCAAAAACGGTAAAACACATCTGTATAACTCTAGGGGAGTTAGAAAATGAGCCTATTTCAAAAAAAGTGGAGTGTTCCTTTAATATTACATTTTCTGCAAGCACAACTTTTAAAAATAAACTTGTAAGATTTTAAGTATACACTACAAATGCACATTGAATCCAAGCCCCTGCATATGTTGACAATAAGCCAAATTTGTTTATCAAGATTATATGGCAATGTAAATTCATAAACTGTCAGTTATAATGCCCCGATGGAGTGTTTTCACATTTCTGTCTATTCACTTGAGGTCAGAACAGCTCCTGTGTGTCCAACCTCCATCTAATGACTGCTGACGGCCCTCAACACAACACAAACACACACGCACTGCTTGGCAAACACTCTGTCTGTGAGTCATCAATATGACAACACACTCTTGAAAGGAAGGGGCGATGGGGAAAGAGCCAGAGATCTGGACTGCATTAGTGCATTTGTGAACAGCAGATCTACCACAAACACTGCGGCAGGGGGTCAGCGCATGGAGACCAGTAGCTGTGACACAGGTTATCACTGACTAATTTGCCATAGGGACAAAGGGCTCTGGCGTGACACACACGCGGGACTGTGGGATATGTTGATGGATGAATGGGTGAAGCATCTGCTGCTTCTGTATACAAAAGATCTCAGTGTAACTGTGAAGAAATAAAACCATCTGAATGCAGCTTCTCTTCACATTTAGGCGATGTGAAGTTTAGGCTGATTAGTGAGGTCAGCTAGTGAGTTTATCTTCTGAGTGGAGCTATAATAGGGATGAATGAAGTGATGCATGTTGAGCTTTTCCTAAAAGTGTCCACTACACTGGCTACGTTCACATGCACGACAGAAAGCTTATTGTGAGAAAGCTGTGTAAGTTAAGAAAGCGTAAGAGCGCTGCTTATGTGGTTACATGACCACATAAAAAACCCAACTGCTTTCTCTTCCCTGAATCAGTGGAACTGTGGCTGCATCAAGAATCCTCAACATCCACGGAACCTTTAATTTTAAGCATACATGTAAAAAACATGTAACAAAGACATTTTCTGCAAGTTTCAGTAAAATACTGTTAAATCTACAGTTTACAGTGCAAAGGAACAAGACATCTTACTATTTATAGTGAAAAACCATTAAAAAAATTCTCATTTCTTATCAGTTATTAGGGTTTTATGTTACATCTTATTTTGTTAAATTAATGTTTACTGCATTATTTTAGTGTTGTGTGTTACCATGATGGTATTTTCTATTAGTGCTCCCTCTGTATTAGTAGTTACCTCAGTTTGTGGAAAAGATTTGATTTTTAAGGTGGTTGTCAGTATATTATAAACCAATTTTACTAATTTGGTATTAACAATATTTCAATATTCAAATGAATACATTTTTCCTGAAAATATTATTTCAATCAAATGATACTGTATTTTATGGTAAAGTTATAAATAATGTAATAAATGTCAATATTTTTTTCAGTGTTGAAGCAAGTGGTGTGCTTGTGACATAATTCATATAATTCATCATAATTTGCAATGCTGTTTTCATTTCCATGCACAGTCTTGCTACACTTCCAATTTATGTATGTTGTGAAACTGTAAGGTGCACTGTTAGACCTTACCAGGCATTTTTATTGTAATATATTGGCAACACTGTTGCCAGCTGTAGCTCTTACATCTACAAAAACTCTTACTGAGGTTTCAATGTTGGGTCCCACTTTATATTAGGTGGCCTTAACTACTATGTACTTACATTTAAATTAATCATTTGATACAATGCACTTATTGTGTACATACATGTTTTTACATTGCACATTTTTTTTTAAATACCTGCATGTAATTACATCTGTAATTAATTTCTGTAATTACATTTATAAATACACTGTTGACCCATCCCTTACACCTTAACCCATCCTTAAACCTACCCACACCACCAAACCTGTCCCTAACCTTACCTGTAACCCACCTCAATATCAGCAAAAGAGTTTTGCAATACAATATACAATATGTAAGTACATAGGCCACCTAATATAAAGTGTGACCAAATGCCAAATCTTTTCTAAGTCACTATTAGTGTGATCTGTTAGTTGTGCTGTTGGCTCTTCTTTCTGAGTGTGTGCTCTAAGCATGTTTGTTTTAGTTCAGTTAAAATGTGACCTTATGGTGGAGAAAAAAACTGTCATAAACTGGTGTGAATCTGTCAAATCAACGATGTGCCATAGTGTTAGTAATTTACAACTGTCCTGTCACATAAATAAACATAAAAGGTTTAACTACTGCATCAGAAGGACACACAGAGACATCAACAATCCATATATGAATCTCAACAATGGTGACAATCAACTGAAAAGCTTCATGCTGCAATGCATGCTGGGTGCAAAGTACCAAACTCAGCCATGTTTGTTTGTCACCGCTGATGAGGTTTGTAGGTCAAGTGTATAAGTGTGTCTCAATAGCCAAAAACATAACAACACCTATATTAACTTTACCAGACATATATTTAAACAGTTATCTTCAATGTTGAACTAGAGTTAAACCTTAATTCTCAATAAGATCTTAGACAGATGATGGAAATAAAGTGAAGGTGGTGTCTGTAATAAGTAATATATATGTTAATGGTGTTTGTGTTTAATTCTCGTCTGGTAAGATCTTGACAGATTTAATGTGTTCATCTGCTATTTACAGTTGATGTTCATCTATTGTAGTAGTTTACTGTAGAAGACCTACAGTACACTCTTAAAAATAAAGGTGTTTTAAAAGGTTCTTCACAGTGATGCCATAGAAGAACCATTTTTGGTTCCACAAAGAACCATTTAGTCAGAGGTTCTTTAAAGAACCATCTCTTTCTTACCTTTTTATCTGAAGAACCTTCTTTTGCCACAAATAACCTTTTGTGAAACAGAAAGGTTCTTCAGATGTTTAAGGTTCTTTATGGAACCATTTAGACAAAAAAGGTTCTTCTATGGCATCGTGAAGCACCTTTATTTTTAAGAGTGTAACTAGCTGGCAACAGTGTTGCCAGTATAAAGCCTGGCAAGGTCTAACAGTGTATAGAAGGTAAAGGTATGGTAAAAGCCTCTGAGAAGTTGTATCTCTAAATTCATCCTCTTTACAGCACTACTACTATGGCTAAGAAATTGATTACTTCTGTTGTAATTATTTACAATAGAAGTTTTACCACCTAATCGTAGCTAGGGAAGCTGGTTAATCAGCATGTTTTTTCTGCTGAAGTTGACTGATGTTGCTAGTTCAGAGGACTAGCAAATATTGTGGTGTGTCAGTGGCAAGTGGACACTTTTTCAACTTTCTAGGTTGAGAAAATAAAGCCAAACAAAGCAAATATTACAGAATGCAAACCATCAGCAACACCAATGGACACTGAGCTCTTAAATGTGCAAGGAAAAAAACCACAAAGAGTCACATGAGAGGAAGTAACGCATCAATTTCAATGTGATTGCTGATTACTCTGTCAATGGAATAATATTCACATATCACTCAATTTCCATTCCATGTATGGTCTGAAATGCATCCCCCTTCAGGCAGTTTTGCCACAGGATAGCAATTGTGAGTAAATTTTCTGTCATCTTCGATAACTATAACATGATATCAAGCATAGATATCTGTCTAATATGCATCACATGGCTAAACATGACTAATCTTGTTTTCAAATAACTCAGTTTACACACGTACCCAGATTAGACATACCACATGACTGTAAATCAGCCACATTATAGGTGAACAGGTGAGGGTTTTTTGCCTAAAGAGAGTTTATGCCTAAATAGTTCTGTGAGAATTCCCATAATGCTCCTTACATTCAGCTTGTGGACCAAAAACCTTTCTTTAATTTAGTGTTGAAGATGAATGTTTTCTGAGAGACGCCCCACAGGGAAGAGCACGTTTTCTCTACTGCTCCTCATCATCCTCCTCCAGATCAGAAGGACCCAGACATATTTTCTTCAAGAGGAGCGCTGACTCTTTGCCCTCGTCAGGCTGCACTGACCGGTCCCTGACGGAAACGCTGTGGGAGACTTTTCTTTACACTTAATCTTCTCTGACAGCGAAGAAAAGCTGATATTTCAACACGAGATGAGGGTTATGATGAAGTTTTATCAGGACACAGGTAAAAGTATTGGAAGGATGAATAGATCTTGACATTTTAGGCATTTAAGTCTGACTGAATCCTAATTAAAACCTTGGGAATAATTTTCCTTGCCACTTCTAAATACAAAATATAAATTTTTGGCAAAGAACCGAATAAAAAGTTATTGCTTCCTATGGACTCCGAAAGTATTTTTGTCATTAGGCATTTCAGAAAAACACTTTCCAGCTATGAAATGAACCAGTCAGCTCCAAGATGAATCTCAACCTTTTCAACCTTCGATTTGAAGCGAAAATACTTTTTACGGTAACTATTACTATAAAGAAGTAGAACATATATTTACTGGAAAATAACCACATATATACAAACATATACACTACCTTTCAAAAGTTAATGTCTCTTTACTACCAAATGATTTTTTTTAAGGATCATGTGACACTGAAAACCTGTAATGGTTGCTAAAAATTCAGCTTTGCATCACAGGTCAAAAGTTTGCACCCCCTTTCAAAATCATTAAAAATGTTAATTATTTTACCAAAATAAGAGGGATCATACAAAATGCTTGCTATTTTTTTTTATTTAGTACTGACCTGAATAAGATATTTCACATAAAAGATGTTTATATAGTCCACAAGAGAAAATAATAGTTATAATAGTAATAGAGTCGGGGGTGAAAACTTCTGGGAAACATGCAAGAACCTTCTGTAGCCTCTGAAGGGCAGTACTAAATCGAAATATGACATTCTGTTCAAAAGTTTTCACCCCCCCCCCCCAGCTCTTAATGCATCGTGTTTCCTTCTGGAGCATCAGTGAGTGTTTGAACCTTCTGTAATAGTTGCATATGAGTCCCTCAGTTGTCCTCGGTGTGAAAAGATGAATCTCAAAATCATACAGTCATTGTTGGAAAGATTTCAAATACACAAAAATGCTGGAAAACCAAAGAATTTGTTGTACCTGAAGGATTTTTCTGAAGAAAAGCAGGCAGTTTAACTGTTCAGGACAAACAAGGGACTCATGAACAACTATCACTAGACAAACAAACAAACAAACAAAAAACCCCGCTGTGGATCATTCAGGTAACAACACAGTATTAAGAGTCAAGCATATGTAAACTATTAAATGGGGTTATTTTCATAAATTCAACTATTTTCACTTGTGGAGTATATGTAAACATCTTTTATGTGAAACATCTTTTTCAGGTCAGTACTAAATAAACAATAACATGCATTTTGTATGATCCCTCTTATTTTGGTAAAAAAAAAAAAAAAAAAAAAAAAAACATTTTTAAAGATAGAGAGAGAATTTAAAGAATGCAAACTTTTGACCACAACTGTATTATATTAAAATGGAACACAGTTCTTTTAAGTTGAAATAATATTTCACAATATTACTGTTTTTGGCTGTATTTTTGACCAAATGCAGCCTTAGTAAATAAAAAAATCTTCCTTCAAAAACATAAAAATCTTACTGATCCCAAACTTTGAAAGTGTAAGAAAAAAAATGCATGTGCTTCATGGGAGCAAGCATTCGCTGCTGAACATATTTCTATAATTGGTGAATCTCTTTTCAGGATATGTAGTTGTTCTCTGGAAAAATAAAAATGAAGCCCGATTTAAAAAATAAAATTAAAAGTAAAAATCACACTGATTTGTGGCTAACACAGATGCATCTACCATCACTGAACAGCATCATATCTCATACTGTATAAGATTTTCATCATGCACTTGTTAAAAATGCTTAATCCTACAACACTGCACTGTCCAAATAAATAAGTTCTGCAGTGAATGGGTGCCGTCAGAATGAGAGTCCAAATAGCTGATAAAAACATCACAATAATCCAAAAGTAATCCACACTTTACAAAGGAAAATTAACAACCTGAGAAGCCAAAAGCTGCATGTTTGTAAAATTGGATTGGATTGGAGTAGTGTGGATTACCTGTGGATTATTGTGATGTTTTTATCAGTTGTTTGGCGGCACCCATTCACTGCAGAGGATCCGCTCATGATCAAGTGACGGAATGACACATTTCCCCAAATCTGATGAAGAAACTCATCTTGGATGGCCTGAGGTGGAGTAAATGTTAAGCAAATTCTCTTTAAAGGGTGAACTGTTCCTCACGGTCACAGTAATGACTTTAATAATAAATTTTATTCTGTGCCATCTCAGTTCCACCATACCTTTTGTCCTCGATCTCTCTATTAGTTTTTGAGATCTTACACTATGAGAAAAGTCCATAATAATGCACTCTCTGTTAATATAAAGGACTTTTTCTGTACTTTTCACAAGTGTCTACTTGTATTTTGAATTTCGTATTGCATTGCATTGTCGTGTTTTAGGGTTAAAGGAAATGTCTGTGATCTATAATGTCGCTGCAGTAAGTTATCAGTGCCTTTTCCGTTTTTCTCCAGATATTTTTCTTACAGCGAAGGAATAACACCAAGAGAATTAAGGGAACGTGCAAAGAAGCCACTGGAACAAAAAATTCCAGAATATCATTTTGTCACTAATGTAACAGGAGCTGCTGTGGATGAGCTGGAAATGCAGCGGGAAGCACAGAACGGAGAATCCCAAGGGTCAGATCATCACTGCGCTTGTCTGCCTGCGATTTAGCCGCAGCATGGCTTTGATCGCATGTTGACTTCTGCCCGCAGCGGGTGACACTCTTCACAGGCGCTGGAATCTAAGTCATGTGCCACTCTACAAATTATGAAAAGGGAACCCTGTGATTCCCGTGCAGTTCAACACTCTAAGGTGAACTGGATGCTTTTTTCACACAAGCATTCCTGAAACCAGACACACAGAGAAGGCCTTCGGCAATGCATCATTCTGGTGCAGATACTGTATAAATATAAACATTGGCTAACTACCCTAGTGAAAAATACATTTATCAAAGTGCATGCTAAGTTTACTCTAAGTAAAAGAATTTACATATTTAATATTTAATAAAAATGCAATTGTACTTTTAGTGTACTAAACTGTTGTACTTAAAGTCTGCAAAACTGGAACAACTCATTTTGCACTTTAATTTTGCAGAAGTAGTGCTGAAGTCCAACTAAAGATACTGAAGTATATTTGATTGTGCTAAAGTGGAACTAAAGTATACTTTAGGTACAGTTTAAATATTTTGCATTTAAAGACTGATGATATTTAAAGATTATACAATCCTCATCAGTAGTGACATTAAAACATATTTTAGGCTTAATATTAAGAAATGTGCATTGTGAACAAGTAGTACTCCAAATAAAGTTTAATTATAATTTTAATATCAGGAAGTCTCAAGCAATATGTCAGTAAATATGTGAAAAAAAAATTGAACTATGCTTAGTATAAAATAAATATATTTTAAATATATAACTTTTTTACTAGGGTAATTTTCCCTCCATCCACCTGAACAGAAAAATTTCATGTGCAGTGAAAAATCTCACTGTGACATTCTTTTCCCGGATAGTCTGTAAAAATTAAGTAAACATCTAATATGGAGAAGTCAACACATGCAACTCATATATTTAAAGTCACAATGTAACTGAAGCAGTGACAAATCCTAGAACATCCAACTGTAATGGATTACCAATAAAGAAAAAAGCAGATCTGAGTAGGACCAAGGCTACATGATTTGGGGAAAAAAATCAAATTGTGATTTTTTCTGATAAAATTGCAATTAGGATATAAAATGCAAATGAATGAATGAATGAACATTTGATTATGCTCTGCTTCTGTGTAGGGCTGTGTAAGCTGGCCACAATTTTGCGATTACATTTCAAATTAGTTATAAAATAATAATATTAATGAATAATATTATTGCTAAATAAAAATAGAAAAATTACTAAATAAAAACAAGGAAAAATGACTATTTATTACTATAACTAAAAATTAGAAGGTCAAAAAAAAAAAAAAAAAAAAAAAGTGAAAAAAGACCAAAAAACTTCACAAAACCAATAACATGAAACAGTACTGTTCATGTCATGCTAGCTTTAAAATAACTTTTTTTTTATTCCTTATCTGTGTGATTTTAAAAATGGAATTTGAATCTTCTGAGCTGATTGGATATGAAACTGAAGATCAAAATCTGTAACTGATGTTCTGTAGCAAATGATGGAGAAAGACTCTTAATTGCTGATAATGATTTGACTTGATTGATTTATGCTGGGACATTTAACAAAAGTCATTTGCAGTTTTTATGCAGTGAATTCATTGAATTCATTGTCAAATCTCAAGAACTGCATAAAAAAGAGCATCATGAACATTTACATTCATTTTATGGTTTACTAAAGTAAGAAAGCCATATGTGACCCTGGACCACAAAACCAGTAATAAGGGTCAATTTAGTGAAATTGAAATTGATACATAAGCTGAATAGACAATATTTGGCCAAGAAACAACTATTCAAGAACATCTGGAATCTGAGGGTGCAAAAAAATCAAAATATTGAGAAAATCACCTTTAAAGTTGTCCAAATTAAGTTTTTAGCAATGCATATTACTAATCAAAAATTAAGTTTTGATATATTTACGGCATGAAATTTACAAATTATCTTCACGGAACATGATCTTTACTTAAAGGAACACTCCACTTTTTTTTGCTAATAGCTTAGATCATTGAATTGGGTCTAATCTGATTTAATGATCTATGCTAAGCTATTAGCAAAAAAAGTGCAGTGTTCCTTTAATATCCTAATGATTTTTGGCATTAAAGAAAAATCGATAATTTTGATCCATACAATGTATGTTTGGCTATTGCTGCAAATTTACCCGTGCCACTTAAGACTACTTAAGAGGTTTTATGGTACAGGGTTACATATGTGTTTGGAACAACAGAAGAGTGAGTAAAAGATGACAATTTTCATTTTTGAGAGAACTATGCTTCATATTTCCGCACAACATTTCTGACAGCTTCAATTCCAATCACGGGACAAGCAGATGGACTCAAGTTTCCACACATTTTTAAGTCTGCGTTTTTTGTTCTGCTCAATAGCAATTGCGTGGTTTAAACCCAATATTGCACTACATGCATGGGAAATGCACAGACCCAGACTGAACTAACTGAGCTACTTCAACGATGCACAAGTGCTTGAACAAGCATCTATTCTGAACTCAGACGTCTGTATGATGGCAACCTCAGAACCTGTAAAGAGTTTCACTCTCCAGCTGCCCTGCTGTTTTACGGTCTCTTCCCTTTAAAAAGAGGCAGATGACATTCAGGCCTGGCTGAAAAAAAAATGTGTGAGAAGTTGTGGCTAAAAGGCAGTATGGAAAACCTCTTCATGAAGATAAAAGCCCATTCCTCATCATAAAAAAGACATCAGAGTCACCAGATGAATGAAGCAGTCATGAGGGCTCCTGTCCAATCAAATCCATTCCTGCTACCTGACCTCATTTCCTGCATAAGAGCATATGTGCTCTTCAATCTACCGCTAGTAGTGTCACATATAGGAAAGAAATCTGAAAACAATTGCACTGAAAATGTGTCATTTATTTAAAAATGCATTTATACTGGTGTAAAGGTTTTGTTTAATCTTTTAACCTGGTATGAATGTTTCTATCTTTGGAAAAAAGAGATATTTAATGTTAAATAAAAATGTAAGGTTGGAACCAAACCATAAAAATAATCTCCCACAAACTTATATGGCTGTAACAAATTAGAGATTTTTTTTTTTAAATTGGTGAAAAATATAATTTTTTCTCAGTGTGTCAAGATCAAAAAGGACATGAAAGCACCATAAAAACATCAGAAAATGAGTCCATATGACTTCAGTTGTTATACATCACCGTTTGAAACAACAAGAAAGAAACGTTCAGCATATTCGCATTACGACAAATAAAAACAGATTCACGTTTACAGAAACATCAGATTGAAGTTGACACGCTTTGAGTTCAAAAACTCTTAAACGTTTTCCCATAGTTGCAAACATCTGCGAGTGAGTTTCGAACATCTGTTGTGGAGGTGATATCAATATCTCGCTTGCTTACGAAGTAGTTTCCTCTCAGTAGCTGGTGCGTTAATCACTTTCAACTGGATCTATTGTAATGCACAAATCAAATCAATCAGGGTTGAGAACACGAACTGCCCATGAACCTCATCAGTATGTTTATTTAGCAGGCCTATGTTTGCTTATACAGAAAATAAACATCCTTACCGTTTTGCATCAGCTTCTGCGTTTATACACATGCATAACCAAAACAATAGAGATTGCTGTGAGGGTTTGGGGGCATACATTTTCTTTTTGTCTGCGTCGATGAAAAAAAAAAAGGTCATGAAAAAGAGCAAATCATGGGACCTGACCTGTTTATAGCAGGAGCATCTGTGACCTTAAAAGCCCAATTGTTTAGTGTTTGAAGAATAACACTCTTTACGATCACGACTGCATATGCAAAGCATGGCAAGATTTAAAAAAAGTGGTTGAAAACTGAAAGTGAGTGATAGAGACTGTCAAACACTAAGAAGGATTGGGTCCAAACAACACAGAACTGACAGCAAACCTCAATATTCACTTTGAAGACCATGTTGCCATAAAAACCAACCACAGAGGGCTTCACAAAGCCAACGTGCAGGAAAGAGCTGCAATTGCGTAAAAATTTAATCACAGAAACCAAGCTAAAATGTGAAAAAGATGTAGTTACGATCAAAAAACCTGGACAGTTGGAGCAACAAGATGAACTTCAACATCTGCCTTGGCCAGATCAATCAGCTGACTTGAATATGATCAAACCACTGTTGGCAGTTTTGGAGAGAAGAGTGAAAAGCCAATTCCCTTCTTCAGTATCCCTGAAGCAACTGGCAGATATTCTGACAACATTCAGCTGAAGAGACTGAACCTAAGAAGCTTGATAAAATGCGTTAATAATGAAATACTGCCTTTATGATGGCTCTTCTGCAGTTTATGCAAACAAAAATGGCCATATGAAAATCTGTGCTTATTGAACAAACAGAAATTCTGATAACAAAGTCTAACCAGAATTGCTGGAAATACGAAATGAACTGGATGCAAGCAACAGCTAATAAAGGTGTTTTGGACCGTCTCCTGGCTCAAATATTGAGATAAACAAGCGTGAGGTGTGATGAAAATGAATGAGACCACATGGGGCCAAGAAAATGAAATGAGTCACTGGCGTCAGTGAGAAACACGATGCCGAATGCTCAATAATAACTGCAATAGACAACTGAAAACAGGCACCCACGAGGCAGTTTCAAGGTCATTGCAAAATTAAGATTGAGCTCAGATGTTGTGCATGAACAATAATTCAATCAAATAATTTGATGATAAAGAGTGCCAAAAACTCAAGAAATCATTTTTTGCCAAGCCTTACAGCATCTTACTTGACTGTTGCCAACCATGTGTGACTCTGCTAGTACTAAATAAATAATTTGCAACACTTACAATAAGGCATGCATTAACTACTATTAACTACAAGTGTGTACACTTGTTACAGCCTTTAGTATTTTAAATAAACTTTGCAACTACATGCCAACTACCAGTCATGTGATAATAAGCAGAATAGACTGTTAGCTTAGGGTTAGTTGAATAAGTTGACATGTACTTGCAAAATTACTTATGGTCAGTTTAATGTTTCATTTATGTTGATGTTTTGATGTAGATTCTTTTTTTATTTTTGATGAATTACAGTATTTTTGGATGTAAGTTTTCCTTTTGTTATTTTAATGTGTTTTGGACTGTTTTGGTTGTTTGTACTGAAATTGTTTAATTGATTTGTCAATTAAGTTTGTGATCAGTGACACCAATTATGTGGCTTTCTACCGTGTGATCTGTGAATTTCACTTTTTTAAAAATTATTGTGGGAAATGATTACTATATGACGAGGAAGGCTTGTTGCCGAAACATCTGATTGTTGATTGCTCTGTTGAAAAATTTAAATAAATTGAAAGTGATTAAGAAGATCATGTGAGTGCGGATTCCTTACTTGAATATGACGTTGCTGATTGATCCACACACCCGAGACTAAAGTTGATTGTATTTTTTCATGAATTTTGAACTGTTGTCAGACGTTGGAAAGTTAGTGGGGTTAAAAAATGTGCTATAATAAACCCTACAAATACAACTCATTATATACACTAAACACTTTAAAAGAGACATGTAGATGTTTGTGAAAGATATTTTCTCTGTTATAAAGGGATGAACATTAAATTATACCATATTTATTGCATCAAAATTTGTTAGGTTAAGGGTGGATAACTGTATCAGTTGTTTATTATTCATGCAACAGTACATATTACTGTTATAATTTTTTGTGTTTTCCTTACTGAGTGTGGTATTCTGTCCATGGGCTTTTTAATTTCTGTCAGTTTAAGTGGCAGATATTTGACTCTGGATCACAAAACCAGTCATAAGGGTCAATTTTTCAAATCTGAAAGCTGAACAAATAAGCGAGATACAACTATTTGAAAATCTGGAATCTGAGGGTGCAAAAAAAATCTAAATATTGAGAAAACTGCCTTTAAAGTTGTCCAAATAAAGTTATTAGCAATGCATATTATAAATCAAAAATTAAGTTTTCATATATTTACAGTAGGAATTTTACAAAATATCTTCATGGAACATGATCTTTACTTAATATCCTAATGATTTTTGCCATAAAAGAAAAATCAATAATTTTGACCCATACAATGTATTGTTGGCTATTGCTACAAATATACCCCAGCGACTTAAGACTGGTTTTGTGGTTCAGGGTCCCATATTGCTATGTAACGAAATAAAACCAACTATAAAATAGACTGAAATTATTTCAAATCTTGTGTAAATAAGATATATAAATTTACTGCTAACCCTAAATGTTCTGAAATGTCAAATTAAGTGGAAAAGATAAGTCCAAAGATGCTTATAATAGCTGGATCTGGCAACATGGTGAAGGCTGCGCTTGTGCCCTCACTTACAACTCTCTCAAGCCATGTTCACTCCGCAGCATTTCACTGTGATCATGTTCAAACTACAGACGCTAAACATACTTGCAAACTGTCTAATCTGAATTATACATGCGGACACGTATAGAACAAAGCAAATTAGTCATTCAGAGAAATTTTATTTTAAAACATCAAAAATTTACTAAGGACAGGACCTCTGTGATCTCATAGCTAGCTACGCCGATGTTGGTGGAGCATCAAAATAAAGTGTTAGCAGATATTAAGCAGACAGCCTACTAATAATTTAAATAAAAAGTAATCCACATGCACTTGTAAAGTTACTTGTATAAAGGACATCACCAAAATAAAGTGTTACTGTTGTTAAAAATACAATTGGTCATCAGTTCATGTTAGCTCAGGTCCATTAAATAACATTAATACGTAAAGGGATTTTTCACCGAAAAATGAAACTTCTATCATCATTTGTGACCCTGGACCACAAAACTAGTTATAATAGTGCAGGTATATTTGTAGCAATAGCCAAAAATACATTGTATGGGTCAAAATGATCGATTTCTCTTTTATGCTAAAAATCATTAGGATACTAAGTAAAGACATTTCCTACCATAATTATATTAAATCTTAATTTTTGATTGGTAATAGGCATTGCTAAGAACTTCATTTGGACAACTTTAAAGGTTCAACTTTAGATTCCATATTTTCAAATAGTTGCATCTCTGCCAAATATTGTCCTATCCTAACAAACCATACATCAATGAAAAGTTTATTTATTCAGCTTTCAGATGATGTATAAATCTCAATTTAAAAAAATGGACCCTTATGACTGGTTTTGTGGCCCAGGGTCTCCCTCTTTAGTCTCCCTCAAGTTGTTCCAAATCAATGTAAGTTTCTTTCTTCTGTTGAACAAACAGTTGACTATAGCCATTGACTTCCATAATATGGAAAAAATACTATAGAAGTCAGTGGCTACTGGTAATATTTGGTCACCAACATTCTTAAAAATCTGTTAATGACAGAATTTACATTTTTGGGTGAACGACCCCTTTAATAATGTATTAGAAATTAAAAAGATATGTAAAAATAAAGATCCCTAAAGTTGTGTTTTCATAGAAAAATAAAAGATCCCCCAATGAATGTTTTAGTGAACAGTTCTTAAGAGGAGAAAACACAAAAACACAGTTTTTTCATACACCTGTCAAGTTTGAGATTTTGGGATTTTTGTTTTTTTTAGCACTTTATCTATTTGTGTCAATAGATTTCCATTACAATACATACTTTTAAAGGCTGTTTGTTCAAAATTAGTTTTTTTCTCCTACACTGAGCCATAAATCTCCACTTTAGTAGCACTTACACACACCAAACTTTACATTTTTATTCCTGTCTATATCCTGAAGGTTTTTACAGAGGGATTTGTCCATATATAATTTGCTTGATTTTATACAACATTTTATTCCCACCCATAAACTGTAAAAATATATATAGTTTCTGAGTATGGAGTGACAAAATGAGATGCCCAATATTCCCTCTGTAAAAATGTTTTGACTCTAATATGTCAAAAAAGGTAACAACAATTTTGACTTCATGAAGTGTTTAGATTTATGTACTAGAAATGTATGCTAATGAGCGCATAATTCATTAAATAATGCTTCATTTGCATATTCAAAACTAACACTTTAGAAAACTTGGTGATAAAAGGTGATAACTACTTTTTTTTTTACACTATTCACCTGCAGTGTCTCCTTAAAGGAACCATTTTTTCTTAGGGTGAAGAATATTTAAAGAGCCTCATTTCACGTACTTCTGTGCAATGAAAAGTTTCCATGAATGTTAAAGGTCATGAACCACTGATGCCAATAAAAAACCTTTTTCTGAAGAGTGTAAGATTAATAAAGTATTTTCCACTGCTAACTAATCTAGTTAACTTGCGTTACCAAATGAAAACCTTACTGTGAAGTGTTACTGGACCATCATCTGATCAAAAAAGCATTTCTTCTGAATGTATGTCATCATAAACCAGAGGAGCTTTAAAGGGGTCTGTGACGTGGTGGAACAAATTCAGAAAATCTTTCTGAGAAGCAGCGCAGACCCTCCGAGACCTTTTGAAATCCGTGCAGAACAAGATGGCAACAAATGGGAGAAAGCTGTGCTCGCTGCAAGAGGCCAAAGGAAAATGGAACGGTAGCCTGTGTTCCCGGCCTCACCTCCGATGAACCTTCAAATGCCAGACGTGAAAAGTGAAACATTAGGAGATGTAGCACGAGAAAGAGTGGAAGTCCATTCATTTCTCAATGTCAAGAATAAGTCAAATGGCTTATCCATATGGAAGCCGATGACAAACGTCCATACCACCCCCCTACCGAAACACAAATCATCTTAGACTTGATTTTGAAAGACTCTGAAGTCTTTTCTTGACCTTTCAGCGTTCTCATTCCGCCTGTTCACGATTCTAAAGCGAGGCTGCATGTTCTGATTTAGTGTCCTGACATGTACATTCTCACGGGCTCCGAACGCACTATGACAAAAACCACATGTGCAGAAACATCTTTAATTCAGACTAAGAGCCTTTCTGAATCCCGAGCGAACGCCTTCGTAGTGAAACATCAGCCTCCTTGACGAACGCAGGACGGGACGGTCATTAAAGGTGTCACACGGGGCAGCAAATGAACTGGAAAACACCCGTTGCTCGCTGCGCTTTAAATCAGCACACAATCTGCGCTGGTGCATTCTGGGAACAACCTGGGTGTTCCGAATGTCTGCAATCCATTGACTTGCCATTGCATTTCAGGTGTCTACAGGCCACACGCAACACGCTCACAGCAAACACGTTGCTTAGGGTGGAGGAGAAACGACGACACGAGGCCACGGAGTTCACCAGCCTGCAGAAACTCTCAGTGGCGGCGAGGAGGAGTCGTCTACGCGCAGCAGTTTCGACTCATATGGTTCGAATGAATCCGTCATCATAAACTATTTTACGTGCCGTTAAAGGTAACAGAGCATATTTCAGATATGTAAATGGTAACCAACCATGGTTTACTTTAGGAACTCTAATGTTGGCTTTGAGACTCTCTGTGGTTTTGAAGCTAAATGTATGCTTTAGGTGAAAACCACAGTTGATTTCACGCTGGTGCCATTATTTGGTGCTTTGAATAAGAACGCGTCGAGCGCTTTAAGCGCGAAGCTGTTTGAACTGGGGTTTAATGTTACAAAATTGATGTATTTAAGCTTCTGGAAAAAATCATTGACAGTAAAGCTGTCACAATACTTCAATCACATCTCGTAAGCCATGTGACACTACGAGTACTTTATTGCTGTTAAAATACAAAATCCATGTTGGCAGACAAACTTTTCTGGATGTAGAAAAAAAACTGAAATATTAAGTAAACTTTTAGGCCATTTAGAACGAGCAACTTAGCTTACGGTGTCACATTCAATGGTGAGCGTCCAGCAGAATGAATTAGATGTTTAAGCTTTATGTAGTGTTTTTGATTGTATTTTATTGTAAATGTCATCACTAAGATTTGTGTTCTCCTTTAAGTGTTTTCCACTTTAACTATAGTCTGTGACTTGTTTTGGTGTTTTGAATTAACTCTATATAACCTTTTTTTCATTTGTTTAACAAACTGATACACAAGATAAACTGAGAAAGTTAGATCACTACTAGTTATTTATACGCTCAGCTTAACTTAAATTCAAGCCATCAGTGTCCATAAGTTGAGTATACTAAAAAAGATCTTAATTGCATCAAGTGTTTGTTTTCTCAATTTCTCACTTTTTATAGTATCTTAACACCTATACATGTACATACACATTGTTTTTCATTAATAATATTCTCAATAGCAAATAAAAAAAAAGCTGCGTGTGTGTGAACGTTAAAATATATTACAAATAACATATATTTTAGCAAATTTCTTCACTTTTTTGACAGCTGAATGACTGCCACCTCTGTGCCACTCAAATACAAGGAGATTCATATTATAAACAACAATTGTAACAACTTAAACAGCTCAAAATTATTTTCATTTCAACATTATTGGAGTATGTTTTACAAGAAAAGACTAGTTCAGTCTTTCTACTTCATTTTACATTTAATTCAGTGTGTTACTTGCCATTTCTCTGTTTCTTTGTAATTATTTGTGAAACTTTTTTTTTTTCAGTATAACAAGTGTTATATATAAACGTTGGCACCAACAATCCACAGAAACAGTGCTCCTCGAACTTTAATTTTTTTGATATTCTGCAGATTTTTTTTTCTTCAAATAACACATATTGTGTTACGCATGGAAAACTACAGATCTTAATTAAAACATGTGATCACACTTTATTTTAAGCTCCAATTTCCGCTATTAACAAACCATTAACTGACTTTTGCCTCAATAAACTCCTAATTTGCTACTTATTAATAGTTAGTAACAGTGTTGTGGAAAGTTACTTTTAAAAGTAATGGATTACAATATTGTGTTACTTCCTAAAAAAGCAACTAATTACGTTACTTAGTTACTTTTTATGAAAAGTAATGCGTTACATTACTTTGCATTACTTTTGCGTTACTTTTAAAATCTGGAGAAGGCTTGCTTTTTTGTTTTTTAATATAAAAAGTTATATTTTTAGCAAATGTAAAGGCCCTTTCACACCAAAGTGAAATGAATAAGCCTCAGGCTGAAGGAAAAGTAAATTCATGTCTGTACAGTAGAAAGCAGGAGAAGAAAGTTCAACACCTCAGCAATAAAAAAAAACTAAACAATGAAGCACCAATGTTAATTTATCTAAAGTATTTTTCTTATTAGTATGGTGAACTAGACATTGGTTAATAAAATGGGATTAAAGACATAAAGGATATTTGTGTTATTCAACATGTAATTATTGCAGGTTTGCATTACATTCTGAGTTTGCATTTCACTGTTTTTAATTCATTTTGTGCAAGTGAGATGAGTAAATGCATGTTCACATTTAGTCTAGAACTACAGTATCATCATGTTAACACAGCGCACACAACACCTCTGTACTTCCAATTTCTCTCAACATGGGGACAGGAGACTAGTCAGTCAATAAATGGGAAAACAAAGTAACTGGCGTCACTTATTTGAAAAAGTAACTCAGATATATTTTTTGTCAATTAAAAAGTAATCCGTTACTTTACTAGTTACTTGAAAAAAGTAATCTGATTATGTAACTCGCATTACTTGTAATGCGTTTCCCCCAACACTGGTTAATAAGGTCATTGTGAAGTTTAGGTATTGGGTTCGGGATAGAATATGATCATGCAGAATATGTGCTTTATAAGCACTAATAAACAGCCAATATGTTAATAGTAGGCATGCTAATAAACAACTAGTTAACAGTGAGAATTGGTCCCGTTACTAAAGTGTCACCACACACTTTTATATTGTTTTTTTGGTAACACTTTACAATATGTTTTATTAGTTAACATTAGTTAATTAAATTAGTTAACATGAACAATACTTTTCAGCATTTATTAATCTTAGTTAATGTTATTTTCAGCATTTACTAATGCAGTATTTAAATAACAAGTTGTGTTTGTTAACATTAGTTAATGCAATGTGAGCTAACATGAACTAACATGACGGACTGTATTTTTATTAACTAACATTAACAAATAATGTAATAAATGTATTGTTCATTGTTTGTTCATGTTAGTTATTACATTAACTAATGTTAACAAATGCCACCTCATTGTAAAATGTTAAATTTTACAAATTTAGAGTTGCCACATCAGCTAATTCGGGCTGCTTTTTATCTGTGGCCATGGGTAAATTGATTTTCTTTTTTTCAGCAGTTTAACATATTGCATAATTATATTTGACAGAAATGCTTGTATTGCAAAATGTCACTCTAGACAATGTATATTTTACCAATGGTAAAACTGTGCTAGCTAATAAAACATAATAACAAGATTTTTGTGGAGGGACACTGGTAACAGATTGATGGGTCTCTCCAGTATTGTTGCTAGTAATTAAAAAAAGGGTCACACTTTATTTTAAGGTCCAGTTCTCAATCTTAACTAACTATTTAATTTAATTGTTACTATTAACTAGTGCTTATTAGCATGCTTGTTAACATATTGGCTGTTTATTAGTACTTATAAAGCATTTGTGACCCTGGACCACAAAACCAGTCTTAAGTCGCTGGGGTATATTTGTAGCAATAGCCAAAAATACATTGTATGGGTCAAAATGATCAATTTTTCTTTTACACCAAAAATCATTAGGATATTAAGTAAAAATCATGTTCCATGAAGATATTTTGTAAATTTTCTACCGTAAATATATCAAAACTTAATTTTTGATTAGTAATATGCATTGCTAAGAACTTCATTTAGACAACTTTAAAGTAAAGGCAATTTTCTATATATTTTCTTTTTTTTTTTTTTTTCTTTTTGCTTCATCACATTTTAGATTTTCAGATTGATGTATCTCGGCCAAATACTGTCCTATCAAACCATACATCAATGGAAAGCTTATTTATTCAGCTTTCAGATGATGTATAAATCTCAATTTCGATAAATTGACACTTATGACTCGTCCTTGGTCACATTTATTCCACATGACCATATTTCACATCCCTAATCTTACCCAATACTTAAACGTAACACCTACCTTACTAACTATTAATAAGCAGCAAATTGGGAGTTTATTGAGGCAAAAGTTATAGTTATTGGTTTATTAATAGCGAGAATTGATCTTAAAATAAAGTGTGACTGGAATATCTTGAAATGTAAATAGTTACTTTTCACAGTGCTTAAAAATTAAGTATTATTATCCCCAATTAAAATTTAGTTCACCATCTCTTAACTGTAATGAAAGATGATTTATAACAACAGACTGTGTTTATGATTACTACTGTTCAGTGATTTTCAAGTTGAAATTGTGTGTAATGTACAACGGTGACTGTAAAATATGTATTTTTAGGTATGGGAGTGGTATTTGGATTAGTTTTTGGGCTGTTTTAATTGGTCATTGGACTAGTTTTTGGCTAGTTTTGATTGAGAATGGGCTACTTTTGTAATGCAGATCTGGCAACCCTGACAAGAGCACTCTGGAACCGCCAGTATTTTGTGATAAGAGTGCTACTAGGCTGATTTATCAGCATGAGAAACAATCTACAATATCACTGCTTTCAGATACCTAATGAGACTCATTTTAAACCTCCAAAATCACAGTTGCCAAACAAAGCTGGAATAAGTCCTTCTGTGAAACTTCCAGGAACTGTTAAATGTAATGAGCTCCCAAAATCTCAAAACAATACGCCCCTTAAAGCGAAAACTTGCTGAGTCAGCAGTGGCCGTCAGTGCCCTCATGGCTTCAGAGACTGAACAGCAGCTCAGCCGGCCACACACAGATTGACCCTCGTGTGCTGCCCCTCATGACCCTCCAGGCGTTCGCTCACCTGCTGATCAGGGCCCAAAGCTTGTGCCCCAGCCCAGCCCGGGTCAACCCCAGTAGGGCACAGGCCTCCATCTGCTTCTAAGCTTTACTTAAGAAAAGAGAGAGTGGCTTCATTGGGGTTAATCCCGTTCCAGAGGCGTAGCAAACTGCGTGTGTTGCCACAGTGAAACTTCTGACAGCTTTCCCGTTCACCCAGGGTCAAGCCTGACGGATAAGACTGGACAAGTGCTGGGGAGACGCCCGGATCACGCTTCTAACACAGATGCTGTTTAGCTGTAGCTTGTGCATTTGAAGATATTCCTTTCAAAAAATAAGGATACTTCAAGTTCATTTAAGTGAACTTAATGCAAGAAACCACATATAAATAATTAAATTTGAAATCACAGTACATTAACACATTAAATTTTGTATTACAAGTAGGGTTGTAAAATTGTAAATTTCAGAAACATTCCAGGAATTTTGAAAACTTTCCAGGATTTTTTGGAATCTTTGGAATTTTCCAATCCTAATTAAAGTCTTCTGAAATGTTACATTTGAATATGCACATGAGGCAGAATCTAATTAAAAATGCATTTCCAGAAAAAAAAATCTGAATATTGGAAAAAGCCAAGGTGTTTTATTTTGTTGACATTTTGAGGGGATTCTGGGTATCTCTTTTTATCATTCGTTTATCGTTATACTGTTAACATTAAGAAAAAAAAAATCACCATGTTTTAGGAATAATGTTATCAGGTGAAGGATATATGAACAAACCCCTCTGTAAAAACCTTTATACTATAAACAGGAATTAAAACTGAAAAGTTTGGTGTGTACACTCTTAAAAATAAAGGTGCTTAGAAGGTTCTTCACAGCGATGCCACAGAAGAACGATTTTTGGTTCCACAAAGAACCTTTCAGTCAAAGGTTCTTTAAAGAACCATCGCTTTCTTACCTTTTTTATAACCTGAAGAACCTTCTTTCGCCACAAAGAACCTTTTGTGAAACAGAAAGGTTCTTCAGATGTTAAAGGTTCTTTATAGAACCATTTAGACAAAAAAGGTTCTTCTATGGCATCGTGAAGCACCTTTATTTTAAGAGTGAAAGTGCTACTGAAGTGCATGAGAAAATAATTTAGAGAGGCAGCATGTAAAGATATGTATACAAGTGCTAAAAGCACATAAACAGCAGACCGAATGTTTACATTCCTATTGTTTGTATTTAAAATAGGTATAATACGAGCACACTTGAGTAAAACATATTTTACAAGAGATCTGCATTGCATTCAGTTTAGCAGATCAACTGATCACGCACTCAAAATATACAAACAAAAAATTTGAGACGTAGAAAGTCCTTCGCAAGCAAACAAGACATTACAAGAAAACAGAAAAAAAACGGCGTCTTCCTGGCCTGGGCTTTAAACGAATAAACAGGAGCTAATTTCAAGTGCTCTTTTAGAGACGCAGCTCAGCCCAGGAGGATGTGAGCACAGCTTATTTTCATAAGAAACACAACATTTACTTTACCTGTTATTGGAAGGGCTGACGGTGGATTACTTCCATCTGAAAGCAATTAGGACGGCTTAAACGCTTGGTGTGAGAAATACGGCTTTCACGAGGAATGTTTTTGCTCTTTTTCATTCAGGGATTTTAAAGCTCTGGCCCTCAGGGTGAGCAGCGGCGGTTGGTGATTGGCGGACGGCAGCCAGAGATGTCTGGGTTCAGGCAATTACCATTAATGAGCTAACCATGTTTACTAGCTTATCGAAGGGCAATTACAGTTGCATATCACAATACCTAAAAAAAAACTCAGTCTTGGGTATTCTTCATGGTCCGCTTCAGTCTCAGTTCCTCTGATCTGGCCCTGTTTTCGAGAACTTATATTAAACCACAACTAGGGCTGTTCGAGTGAAACTGGTATGCGCTGTTTGAAAGACCTTGGAATGCAAATTCATTTTAAAAGGTTAAAAAACGCTACTGGATCTTCTGGGTTAACAGTAAAATTGCTGCTAATGCCAACCCATACTCACTGAAAAAATACACATGTGGCAACACTTCAGCAAAATATGTTGCTTCTTGCATATTTTGCAATACTTTCAAGGAGAAATGTCCATTGAGTGGTGCTAAAGCGTGTTCAATGTTATCCGAAATAGATGAACATCAATCTGTCAGTACTCTATCGCACATTAAAATGAACCGAGTGTTAACAAAAGTAAATGTGATATTAAAATGCATTTGCACTGGGTGAGCTACCTAGCAAGTTTACTGCATCATAAGAGCCATATATGCAACCCTGGACTACAAAACCAGTCAAAAGGGTCAATTCTTTATCATTTAAATAAATGAGCTGAATAAATACGCTTTCCATTGATGTAAGGTTTGTTAGGATTGAACAATATTTGGCTGAGATACAACTATTTGAAAATATTGAGAAAACTGCCTTCAAAGTTGTCCAGATGAAGTTCTTAGCAATGCATATTACTAATCAAAAATTAAGTTTTGATATATTTATAATAGTAAATTTACAAAATATCTTTATGAAACATGATCTTTACTTAATATCCTAATGATTTTTGGCATAAAATCATTTGGCATCATTTTGACTCATACAATGTATTGTTGGCTATTGCTACAAATATACCTGTGGCACCTTTGACTGGTTTTGTGGTCCAGGGTCACATATGTGGAGCAGATTATGTGCTGCAAATGTCAAAATGTATTAGTTTACATATAATGCACCATGGTAAAATTGTTTGTAAATTGTTGTCATAACATAGTATTGTGCAATAGACTGCGCAAACATAAGAAATTAATTGATAATATTGCCCATGCAATTAAAATTTGTATATATATGTGAAGGCAGGTTCTTGGAGTTTTGCAAAAAAAAAAAAAAAATCCCATGAGTCGGTTGCATATTTCCCTGCAGTAATCTGAATCCAGGGAGCTCTTGAGGTAAATGCGTCCTTGCAAATAGACTCCAGTGGAAGGAGAGGTGTGTTGTAAATGCTTATTGCATTACTCCTAACCTGTCCTTATTTATTTCCCATAGGGCAAACCAATTAGGAAAAACAAACTTGCTCTTAAAGGCAACATGAAACATGTTCACAAGCCATTACTTCTGTAATGTGACCGTGATTTTATCCACTGGGAGCTGGATAGTAAAAGTGATCTGACAGATGGTTGATGGGGATGGAATTACAAAATAAGTCAACTTACCAAGATGGAGCAAGTTATTATATTTTGATGAAATTTCTTCTATTCGTGCTCAGTAATATATATTAAAAATCATCCATTCAATTTATGTTCATAAAATGGAAGTGTGAGGAACACCAAAATGCTATTTCTTTTTCTCCCATAAAGTACTACAACCTAAAATGACTGTAATCTGGTGGAAGGAATGAGCTGTAATAAGGCCAAAAAATTGCCCTGGGTACAACAGCGGCTCTCAGTGCTGTTTATGTTGGGTTTCCAGAACCCATTAGACATGAGAGAGGTTTAGTGTAGGTACAGGGCATGTGGTTTGTATAAAGGCATTAACCTTTGGCCATTTCCTTGTAATAAAAGGAAATTACATTTGAACAGAGTTTTATTTAGCAGCGCTAAGGCAGTGTGAGAAGCTGCGAGCTCAATGAATAATGTCAAGCTCATTAATCTAAAAGCACATCTTACCTGTGAACATCTCCTGTGGTCTTCACACCAGTCCAGCACATGGTCGTTCTGAAAGAGACCAAGAAACCCAAACGATGATAATGATATTACATCTTTTTACGTTTTAGATCACTAACGTATAAAATAGAGTGTGCATTTTATTTCATCTTTTACGGTTCCTCACACAGCAGAGAAAACTCTGACATATGGGAATGTATAAATATATTCTGAGGATGTGGAAAGATTGTGGTCAGTTTGAGATTAAGCAGGAATACAAACAGGACTACTGTAGGCACAACTGTGTCATGTAGAGGAGTTGAGGCCTAAATATTTATTAAACAAAACAAAGACAATCTCAAAGGTTTTCAAAGCACTAGACAAAAATGTCTCCACAATCTGCTTTTGAAGAGTTATCGTAGTATCCTGCTTCAGCACACATTCTTGTCAGCTGCAGTTCTGGTGCCTCAAAATACTGTACAAAGCAACATACATTCACGTCAAACGTTAACTCAGTGGTAGAATTACGCTCACGGGACACTACACTTATTCACATTCACAAAAGTACATTATTTGCATGAGCTTTAAAGCCTTGCCAGTAAAACATTTCATTCACGTGCTGTTCTGACACATGCTTTTTCAGAGCACATACACCTGAAGCATGCACATACTAAAAAGCCTGTCAAACAGTGCCTGATTAAGTTTTTTTAAGCGTCTAATATTGCCAAAAACACACAAGGTTTACATATACTGTAAACACATTTGGTTTTATGTTCACCAGAAGAAAGAAACTCAGTTTAGTTTTAAACAACTTGAGAGTAAGCTAATAATGAACAGAATGTTCATTTTTAGGCAAACTATTACTTTAATGTTAGTTAAACAAACACAAAGTGAAAAATCACTCACTGCTCTTGACTGAAGAACTTTAATATAGTTGCAGTGAAGTGTATACAATAACAATAATAAATAATGCATTTTGTTTAATGGCACCTTTCCAAATACCCAGGTCACCTTACAGCAAACAAAATGGTTAAAGAAATACAAAAAGAAGAGTAACAATAGAATAACAAATCCTTCCAGCATTACAAAATTCAACAGCACAACTGCATATATACATCATAAATACGGTAAAGGCTTAAATGTGAGAAGCAACATTTTTAAATCGATGCGATACTTTACTGGGAGCCAATGTAGAGGTTGGAGAGCTGGAAAAATGTGCTCAATAGATAAAGTCCTAGAAAAAACACGAGCTGCCGAGTTTATAGAGAGATTTAGAAGGAAGACCAGTAAGGAGAGCATTACAATAGTCGATAAGCGCATGAATAAGAACTACATTATTATTCGCAGTAAAAGAGGTACGGAGACAATTAATATTACGCTTGTAACGGAGAGTGAAAGACGAGAGGCGAGCGGATGCAATTGCGAGCTTTTATTAAAGGGACGAGGCAAAGACATGGTCGTACAGGCAGGGTCGAAACAGGAGCAAACAGGTAAATCACAGGCAAGACGAGGAGAATAATCCGATAACAAGAGCAAGAGTCCAGTAGGCAGGCGGCAAGACAGTCAAGACGAGATGGCCAGGCGAGGGAACTAAACACAGGGAACTAGGAACTCGGAAACTAGGGAACGCTAACAACAATAATAGAAACAACAAAACTCTCACAACAATCCGTGACTTGCATGGGGAAAGACCGGGGCTTTTATAGTGACACTGATTGGTCACATGCGATGACGCAATCAGCGTGAAGGATACTGGGAGATGTAGTCCGGGGTGTAAAGCAACAGTCAGTGTGAGATAAGGTGAGAGTGACCTCAGGTGGTAAGCGGACCGCAGAACATCGACCAGATTCGTGACAACGCTGGTGGAAATATGCAGTACACGTAATATTATTAACATGAGCTTCGAAGGAGAGCTGCCCTCAGAATGACACCCAGACTCCTGATCTGCTGAGAAGGACAAATTGCATTGATATCCACAGAAAAACAATCAGATTTAGTCAAAGAGTTGATCTTGTACCAATGAGTAAGACCTCAGTTTTATCACTGCTGAGTTCTGGAAAGTTGGCTTAAAGCCAATCTTTAATTTCAACAAGACATCTGGTCAAGGAAGGTGCAGGAAAAAAAACTAGAGCGCTTGGAAACAAGTACAGCTGGGTGTCATTGGCATAGCAGTGAAAACAAATAACATACAGTACTGTGCAAAAGTCTTAGGCCACTAGTATTTTCACCAACAAAAAAATGGTTTTAAGTCAGTTATTTCTATCTTTTGCTGTAGTGTGTCAGTAGAAAATATCAGTTCACATTTCTAAACATTCATTTTGCCATTAATCGTAATAATCCAGTGAGATTTTTGTTTGCACAAGGAGTCTGACAACAGCCAGTGCTCCACACAGAGATCTGATCTCACCATCATCCAGTCTGTCTGGAATGACATGAAGAAACAGAACAAACTGAGACAGACTAAATCCAGAAGAACTGTGGCAACATCTCCAAAATGCTTCAAGAAACCTGCAAAGTACTGTTAAAAGTTTTAGGCACTTGTGTAAAAAAGATCTCAGTGTGGAGCACTTGCATTTCTGGGCAATAATGAGACTCTAACCAGCAACCTTCTGGGTTACAAGTCAGACACGCCTAGTGAAAAATAAATATACTAAAATGTATTTAAAATACATTTATTGCATGCTAAGTATACTACAAGCACATTTACATATTATGTACCCTGCAGTTGTACTTTTAGTATACTAAACTGGTATATTTGAAGTGTTCTAAATTGGAACAACTAATGTTGTTGTACTGAATGCACTTTAATTTTGTGGAAGTAGTGCTGAAATCCAAATAAATATATACTGAAGTATATTTGATTGTGCTAAAGTGGAATTTTTGTAAGTATACTTTAGGTACACTTTAAATATTTTGCATTTAAAGACCGATATTATTTAAAGATTATACAATCCTTATCAATAGTCAGATTAAAACATATTTTAGGCTTAATATTAAGAAATGTGCATTGTGCACAATTAGTACTCCACATAAGGTATTATTACAACTTTTAAAAAAATTTTAATTTTTCTGTCAGTAAGTCTGAAACAATATGTCAGTAAATATGTTAATAGACTTGAACTAAATGCATTTTAAATCTATAACTTTTTTTACTAGGGTCTCTAACCATTAGGCCACAACTGCCTCCTAAAAAATTAACAGACTGCACAATTATTAAAAATTTGCAATTAGTTTGTAAAAGGTTGCACCAGCGTGTCAAAACAGTGGATCATTTTGCCATGCAGCTGGTTTAATTCAAAGTTTCAGAAGAACTTAATCCCAAAAAACTGCAAAATGAAACAGATTAACAGTAAAGTAAGGACAAAAGACAACTGAGACTATATCTCATAACAAGAACTAAACAAGACACAGGTGTGCATAATTAAAAAAAACAAAAAAAAACAATGAAACATAAAACCAGGAAAGACAGATACAACAGAATTCAATAACTTCAAAATAAGAGTCTGAAAGAACATAAATCCACAGGATAAACGTGACAAACTGAATCCTTCTCTTTTAAATTCTCAATGAATGCCTACATTGAGTTGCATTCATTCATTGAATCTTAGAAAGATTTTAACACAGGAGCACCAGACTACTGTCATTCATAAACCATGTCTACAATATATATATGCCTTCAGTGGCATATAAAACCTGAGGTCAGAATTCCTTCCAGCGTAGGGCGACATGGGCAAGAATGAATCATGTATGAGGAAGTAAACACACCATAACCACAGCCTCAAGCATACGTCAACACCTAACCAAACCTTGTTTCGGAAAAGCGGTGATGAGGATTTAACCACAGCTAATGAATGACGGTCCAGAGTGTCTGTGTTTAGACTTCTATTATGTGACAGCGTCTTGGGGAATGATGGGACAGCAGACACCACAAAAACAAAGACACTTCTGTAACTTCATTTAAAACGCCATATGAATGCTGCTCTGAAATGATGGCAAAGGCAAACACATACAAGAGCGATCATCAGGCAGGCGAACGCCGCAGTAATCCTCCAGACACTCCCTCTGGGTAACCAATATTTATCCTCAGCAAACGTGAGTCACGCCTCCTCTGAGGTCCCGCAAGGCTTTTGTGAGGTTTTAATTAGGACTTTAGGGACAGAGAGAGACCATTGTGTGTCATGGAGTCTCCAGTAGTGATCTCCAAAGGAATGCTGGAGCGTAACATCATCTCAGGAGATCACATCAAGGCTAAATCCTTCTTGATGAGCTTCCCAGACTAAAGCTCTCACTCCACACCTTCAAACTAAACCAACTAAACCCATAACACTTACAGGTCTGTTTCACAAACTTTCATCAGGAGATAAAAAAAGAAATCCTCTTAAGTTTGTTTTAGATGTTTTTTTACTTTAAACACAGAAAACAAGAAGATAAAATTGAAGTTAAACCCTTAGTCTTAGGGGCTGAAGACATTTCCTGCCCACTTAAGAGAGAACTGAGACTTTTCCCCTCAATGAGAGATTTAGATTAAACCATAAAAGCCATTTATCCAACTGATAAAAAATAAACCGACTGTAGGCTGCGATACATCACTGTTAAGGTACATTAAACAACCACAAGTAATCATCAGTGTGGTTCATGAACTGTGATGTGTTTGCTTAGACAGTTGAGGATAAATAAATGACAGAGCTAAAGCTCAGCTCAAAGGTCCGTCTGTGTCATGTGTCTTCTGAAGTCCAGCCAAAACTAACATACACATACCATCTTACTGATTTATATTTTCAATGCTATTTCATCAGAAATGCATCGTTAAAGGAATAGTTCAGCAACAAATTACAAGTCATTATTTTCTCATCCTCATGTCGTTCCAAAGTCGTATTACTTTCTTTTGACCACCAGAATGCAAAAGAAGAGTTTTGACAAGTGTTTCAGCTGTTTTCATCCATATTATGAAAGGCAATGGGACTCAACTTTCAAGCTCCTAAAAAAGACATTAGGGTACAAAATTTTCTACATTCACTCTCAAATCAAATTAAAGGATCTCCCAAGCATGCAAGCATAAGCTCGATACACTCTTAAAAATAAAGGTGCTTAAAAGGTTCTTCAAGTGATGCCATAGAAGAACCATTTTTGGTTCCACAGAGAACCATTTAGTCAAAGAACCATCTCTTTCTTACCCCTTTTGTAATTTGAAGAACCTTCTTTCGCCACAAAGAACCTTTTGTGAAACAGAAAGATTCTTATGGAACCATTTAGACAAAAAATGTTCTCCTATGGCATTGTAAAGCACCTTTATTTTTAAGAGTGTATATGTGCATTGATCAGGGTTTATTTAAAAGGCTGAATGTCTCTTTTATGGGCCATTCTACAGAATTGGTGCGAACTGCTGTCCCACAAAAAAAAAAAAAAAACACACATTTAAAAAGCATTTAAGTATTCAAATCTTAGATGTTTATTAAGATCCCTCTATTATCTGTTGAAACCCACAATAATATTTAAGCCTTAAATGCATGACTGTTTCGCCAATCATTATTACATATTCGGGTCTTTAGCGACCCGGGCCTATATATCCAGCATGTAGGGATCTCTAACTTCTGCAATAGCAAAAAACTCTCTTGATATTTAAGAACAATTACAGAAGAATATAATAAAGCATATTTCGTTACCTTTTAAAACTTAGAATGGTTCAATTTGAGCAGTTGATTTTACTGTCAATGTTATCATCAGAGCGCACTTACATCCACAGTACATTCAGCATCTGGCTCATATTCACGATCTCAACCATATTCACAAAACTAACATTTTCAGTGACTTCAAAATCATTATTTTGATTGCTGGCAGCTTATATT
The DNA here is from genome assembly GCA_036247105.1 of Cirrhinus mrigala. Lineage (NCBI taxonomy): Eukaryota > Metazoa > Chordata > Actinopteri > Cypriniformes > Cyprinidae > Cirrhinus > Cirrhinus mrigala. Next base: position 46,725,583 of record CM070028.1, on the reverse strand, counting down.
TAACACATTCACTATCAAATGACAGTGACATTTATATTTTATATTTATTATATTTTATGCATACAGTAATTGCTCTGCCGTTTTTTAAGATGAAATTCTTTAGTTTTATGCTTGCGATAATTATGAGTGAAACATTACGTCATTATTGTCTATTAAACAGTGCCACCTCGAGGACTGAACTGTGTGTATTTAGTCATCAGCTATTTACATATTTCTGCGAGCGAAAAATATACTGGCACTATTACTATTACACACCTTGGGTCTCTAGCGACCCTTTACACTTTTTACAAAAAATTAATCAGAAAACAGACATTCTTTTATATTTTATTATTTTTTTCTTGTTTTATTGTTTATAATGAATAGGTTGAGGAGTACTAAGAAAGCTGATGTCAAACTTTAAAAAATGAAGGAAGGAGAGGGTATAAATTACGTCCCACGTTGCTAAAGACCATTAAAAGATATTTGTAAGCCTAATATATATAAAATCATCATTTATTGGGTACTTTCAGTTGGAAGGTGTCTGTCCTGAACCCTACATTTTAACTTATGAAAATTATATTGAAATAATTTTTGTATTTTTTTTTCATTGGTATTTTTAAAATGATCTTTTTGATTCTTTTAAAAAGTAAAAATAAATAAATAAATAAATAAATAAATATATTATTTTTGTTCTATGTAAATTATGAAACTTTATGTAAAACTTTGTTATTTCATGGCACTATACCGAAAAAGTCACTATCGAAACATTTGGTAGCGACTTTTTTTTTTGGGTATTATCCCATAAAACTGTCACTACTGTAACAGTCACGACCAAAATATGTCATCGTTTTGGTAGTGACAAAAGGCAACACGTAACACGTTTGGGGGAAATATTAAAGCAATAAGCACCAAGTAGCCATGGTTTTCAATTAATTCATAACAGCTAAGGAGTGTTGTTAGGCACAGCGCAGAAGAGTTAGCTTATAGGGTGACCAGACGTGCCACTTCCTGGGGACACGCTCAGCACAAGATTTCTATATTGCTTATATTAACCAAGTGTTGGTTGTTTGCGCTGCGCCAATCGATCATTGCTTGACCTCAAAGTACCACAAGAATGATTCAAAGCATGGAGTGTCTGCTCTGCTCTCTATAGCTCTCGCGGTACTTTGATGTCGTACAATAATCAGTCGGCGCAGCACAAACAAACAACACCTGGTTATTTTAGGCAATTTAGAAAACGTGCTGAACGTGTCCCGGGAAGTGGCACATCTGGTCACCCTAAGTTAGCTGTTATACCCCCTTAGCTGTTGTAAATTCACTTTATAGCTTATTGCTTTTATAAAATTCCATTATCCTATTCCATATACGTAAAAGAGAGCAAATAAAGTGTATTGATATTAATAAAAACATAATTCTTCCGCCAGACAATGTAGTTCATCAGAAACAGTTCTGGTTGCAACAAAGTTGTTGCCAAGCAACACACAAATGTAAACAAAGGTTTGTAAAGTAATTTATAACAGCTTTGAACACAGATCAACTAATCAGAATCAAGGACCGGAACTATCCGCTTTATAAACAAAATTTTAGTGCCGTTATGCAAATTTTGATTATTGTTTATGTTTTAGTATGCGGGTTAGAATTATGTAATGTAATGTGGTCACTACCAAAGCATTACTGTCACAGCTGAAACATGGGATATTTTGTCAAAAATGAAGTAATTCTAAATTATTTGGATTGTTTTCTAAATTATCAACTAAGATGTTATGATAGTGTTTGGTTCAGTGTATATTCAAACTAACAAATCCTTAAGTTTGAAATCCGTATGATCAACTTTTTATACAAATAATATATTCAAAATACAACAAATCTCATAAATTACACTTGAAATATTGTTAAAATTGTAACTGTTATTGATTTACTTCTGAAAACTTTTTAATAAATTAGCAAAAAAATATGTTTACAAAGAAGATGTAAGCAAAATCTTAGTAGGTCAATATAACCCTTTTTATTAAATTATATATTACTGTGTTTCAGTAGTGACAAATTTGGGGAGAGGACGAATAATCCAAAACTTTTTGAAAATACAACATGAGAAATAACTGAACAATTACTAGAAATGTGTACCTTGGATATTATACAATTTGCATACATACAAAATTTGTTTTGAAAAGACACACTTTTTAAGATGCTTCCAACACTGACTTTGAACCAGTTCTGTAGAACGGCCAATATATATGCACTGATCAGGGTTTATTTATGTGTAAAAACCTAAATGTTTCTTATATATACTTTGAATGAAATTTGAGACAATTTCAGTTTTTACCATATTTAATGATCTCAGTGTATGTGTATGTGTGTATGTGTGTTGATCAATATATTTGAATAAAAGCCTGCAATTAAATCTGTTTATACAACAGTTCTTTCTGTTCCTCAAATGTGATTGCCTAATAAGAGTGCAATATTAGTTTCACTGTTTGTAATTGTTTCACTCCACTTTTGGTACGTCTCACAGCGAGTGTCATGGCAGACGCCCAAATCCACTATATAAAATTTTAAAAATATTACTATTTTTGTGTCACGGAATGTAGTTTTAAGAGGTTTTCAGGCGAGAATGTACTTGTTTAGATTTCAAGCATGCAGTTTGTTAATAAAGATAACATCTATTTAAAAATTTGCTTTGATGTTTTCTGAGATTTTTGCTTCATTGTTTTCGGAGAAGGACTTTTACATTGAAAAATAAACGCTGTTATAAACGGAAGTTATTCGTACATTCAACAACAGCTTGAAGCAGCTAACAAATGCACAGAGCAGCGCTGTCATCAGAAATCACCCTTAACAGATTAAAGGATAGTAACTTTACAACAAAGATAACGCTTTCCTCAACGAATATTCACATTAATGTTTAATCGCGAATAAGAGATTGATCTGAAGAATGAATGCTGTATCAGATGCGGGTAATCACACTCGCCCAGTCCATCTCTCTCTCATAATACTCTATTACACATAACACACTGTTTTAACACGCTGTGATCACCTACGGCTGAATCACAGCCGTGCCAATATATAGCCATATCTCACTTCTATTTGTGTGATATTGCTCATTTATCATATAAAGTGAACAAATTTTGATTTTTGGGTGACCCTTAAGTTTGAATTGAGATTGAATAAATACATTTTTGTACCTTAATATGTTAATTTGGAGCTTGAAAGTTTCGAGTGCCACTGCCTTTCATATAATACAGACAAAAACAGCTGAAACACTTGTCAATATTCTTCTGTTGTGTTTTGACTGTAAAAAGCAATGCAACTTTGGAACGACATGAGGATAAGAAAATGATGACTTAATTGGTTGCTCACCTATTCCTTTAATGATGCATTTCCTCAGATTTAAAATATGGGGCAAAAATACAAAAAACAGTCAATTCCAAACATAAGGTAGCATCTTTTGTCATTATTTGACGACTCATCAACTAGCTCATTAAGGGAAAAAAGCTCAGAAAGTATCTAAGCCACTTTCTGCATGTTGCTGCAACTTTCCGTCTACTCTTTTCACTCCAGTTGGTTTGATCGGGTAATTTAAATATGTATCTGGCATTGTTTTTAAGACTTTGCATCAAGTTAGAAATAGTTCTTTTGAAAACTCGGTTTCAAGACATTTTGTTCTATTCAGTCTAGCTGTACGTAAGGAAGAACTCATCCTCTGTGTAACTGCGCATGTGTGTGTGGACCTGCTATTCCCTGTGTTATGGGGACAAAGTGTCCCCACAAATATAGTAATACCAGTCAATTTCATCCTTGTGGGGACATTTTTTGGTCCCTATGATGAAACAAGCTTTTAAATCACACAATTAATTATTTTAAAAATCTAAAAATGTTTTGTGTGATGGGTAGGGTTAGGGTGAGGGCATAGAAAATAAAGTTTGTCCAGCATAAAAACCATTATGTCTATGGAGAGTCCCCATAAATCATGGAAACCAGTGTGTGCGTGTGTGTTGAACACTGTTGCTGCCCTGGACTGTAAGGCAGTGTATTGGGGCAAATCCCATAAATTAGACCACAATGTAATACCAAAAATCACACTATCTAACCAATGACAAAATTAAATGAGGCCGCTTTTTAACATATTTGATCAGTTTGTATAATTCTTTTTGGGTCTCACTTTTGAGCACTCATATACTCACTCCCTAAAAGTATATTTGCTCTTTTCCAAATTTAGGACATGTCTTTATTATTTTATTTTATTTTATTTTATTTTATTTTATTTTATTTTATTTTATTTTATTTTATTTTATTTTATTTTATTTTGTTTTATTTTATTTTATTTTATTTTATTTTGTTTTATTTTGTTTTATTTTGTTTTGTTTTGTTTTGTGAAAAAGCACAGCTAAAGAATGCCTTTTAGGTAATTTCAAAAATGTTGAGTAAGACATTCAAAAGATCAAGACATTACATTTATGCATTTAGCAGACACTTTTATCCTAAGCGACTTACATTGCCTTCAGGGTACACATTTTATCAGTTCATGCTTTCCCTGGTGTAGAGTTCTCCCTTTTTATCTCTTCTTTTCCCTCCTTTATCTTGGCGCTGCTAGTGCACACGGTACAGTATGAGCTACAACAGAGCTGAAGGCCGGTATTTCATCGAAGACCAATATTTTAATGGGTGGTGGCATGGTACATGGTACATATGTTACTTTAATGCTGGATAAAGGTTTAGTAAACATACAAGGGCACGAGTTTGTATCCTATTTGCACATACTACCTACTTCTGAAATGTGCTATTTGTGACAAAATAAAGCTGTATTAAAATCAACCTCAACTTTAAAAGTATCAAACATTGGCATTTTAACTTCCTCTCATTCATTCCTGCCATTCTTAAATGAGCGTTCAGCTCCTTTTAGTTTTGATACCTTTCTTTCATGATCCCTCCGCAGACCGCCAGAGAATTACGCCACATTGCTTCCATTTCAGTTCTTTGGAAAATAACTATATGTTCCGTGCCATAAACCCATCTTTTTCTACAAAGCGTAACATTGTTCAGCGCCCTCGGTGTCCCATAATAACATGATGTTTTCAGTCCTCACCACATGCCCCTTGGTGACAAAGCGTGCCTACTGACCTGACGGCATTTCCCTGAACTGCCTTTACAGCCTCACCAGTTCTTGCATGTTTTTTCTTTCAGCTCGTCTTTCCAGTATTGTTTCAAGTAAAGAGTTAAAGAGAAACAGATTAGCGCTGCGGTACGGTGTGGCCTCTTCCTGTAAACAGCGTTTCAATAAAGTTTTTCTGCTGGATTTTTATAGTGTTTGTGACTAACCAGCTCTTATATTTTAACACAGATTACCAGAAGCTGTTGTGGTTTTGACCGTAACACATCACTATGCACATAATAACTGAAATTAGTTATTTCAGTGAAGCCATATAACAACACAAATGAGAAACACAAATGTACAACTGCTTCTCTGCAATTAAAATTTGCAGATTATCAGGTTTAGTGCAACCTCAAAACTTAGACTAGAGAGTGATCTTCATTATGTGATAACATTTTTTTAGTCACTGGCTGCTTGCTAGGCTGAGACAAATGAGCCCACCACGTTTCTATGACATTTTAATACAGAGATATGATCTCAAAAATTCCTTATCAATGTTATGTCATGGTATTTTCATCTAATCACATTGGTATGAACTGGAAGGTTTTACACCCTGTCTACACCTGATGTGATCAAGGCGATGTAAGCACATCAAAAGAAAGCATTATAATCAGTGATACTTGATGAAGGACAGAAAGCACAAGCAGCAGAGTTTTGAACTAGAGCTACAAATAGCGAGTTGCAATAATACGTACGAGGTTATGAAACCATGGATGACTGTTCAACATCTTTAAAGAAAGTGAAGAGTGTAAATCAACTATATTCCGGATGAAAAAACAGGATTTAACAAGATGTATGGTGCCAATAGCCTTGTGGTTACTGCACTGACATACAGTGCAACCGTGCTTATGGTGAGCCGAGTTCGATTCCCATCTCAAGGTCCTGCTCTTCTCCCAGTGATTTCCTGTCTCTCTCAACTGTCCTATCTATAAAATGTATTAAAAAACAACAACAACAACAAAAACAAGCTGGATGATATTGGCTTTGAAACACACAATGTAGGTACAAAATTACTGTTTCAGTGTGTGCAGGCCTAACCAGCACTCCATCAATGTCAATGGCAAGGTCATGATGGAAATATTTAGGACCAAGCTAAAAAAATTCAGTCAATATACCTTCTTTAAGAGTTTGATCAGATTTATAGATCATGGAGGCAAATTGGCAAATTGTAAATGAAGTGGGAGGAAAAATGTATTTGCCTTGAGAAATAATGTAAACTTTTGTCTACAGAAATTTGGTCTCAATTTTGCACGTGATTTTTCTCTTCCAACCAATATGTAAAAAAATGGCAGACAGGCTAAATGAACATGCAAAATCACGCTCTGACAGTAGGTGGCGCTTAAAGCAGAAATACAGCAGATATTCCGGTTATTGCAGAATTTCTGGTTCTAACCCACTTGTCACAAAGAAAGTCCTTACTTGTTCTATGGCTGTATTTTTATACAGTACATATCTCGCTATTTTAAACAAATATAGTGAAATGCTATTCATTGTGTGCAAAAAAGGGGCTAAAATCACATTACATTCTAACATTGTAACATTACAACCTACACTGACCAAAATTGTAAATGCAACACTTTTGTTTTGAGCTGAACTCAAAGATCTAAGACTTTTTCTATGCACACAAAAGGCCTATTTCTTTCAAATATTGTTCACAAATCTGTCTAAATCTGTGTTAGTGAGCACTTCTCCTTTGCCGAGATAATCCATCCACCTCACAGGTGTGGCATATCAAGATGCTGATTAGACATGATTATTGCACAGGTGTGCCTTAGGCTGGCCACAATAAAAGGCCACTCTAAAATGTGCAGTTTTATATTTTATGAGGTGGCTAATTCAAACTGATACGACCTCACTTTTTTTTTTTTTTTTGCTAAACTGCAGGGGTGTGTTTACGTTATGGGGGGCCCTAAGCAAATCTCTGGAAAGTGGCCGCGTGATCACAGGAGAATTTGTGTTCTTTCCTCCTCGGCAGAAATCATGATCGCGTTCCAATTTGTATTAATTCGTCCGAATGACCTACCTCAACCCTGCCACTAAATCTACCTGTCACTGGGGTCTAGACAAATCGTACAAAGTGTACAAAGTACAAGTGATGTTGTACGAATTCGTACAAATTAGTCACCTCGTAAAATAAATACAAATTGGTCATAAGATAGTGTTGTTATTGTGCTTCTGTTCTATTAGCACAATATGCGTTAACTATATCTTACGAGTTATTTTAAAGCCCTTAATATACAGCATGTCTCATGTTTAGGACAAATCGCACTTTCCCCATAGCCATGTCCTCTGCTATTATTCAAATGCACTCGTATCAAACTAATGTATATCAATATAAATGGCATTGCCTAATACCATATCGTTTATAAAAATATATATCAATATATCATACAAACTCGATATGCTGCACAGCACTAACTTGTTCTGAAAGATCTGTTCAATTCTATTTGTATTGTTGAGGTGTTTATCAAACAACACCAAATGCAAGGATACAGATAGAGAAGAACAGATTTTGGATTCTTACTCTGCTATTCCAACCCGATCCGTATTTTATGGGTTCTCTAATTCGTATTAATTCGTATGAATGACCTACCCCTAACACTGGCCTTAAACCTACCAGCCACTGGGGTCTAGACAAATCGTACAAAATCATACAAATGAGGTTGTACAAATTTACACGAATTAGCCACCTCGTAAAATACGTACAAACTGGTCATGAGATGGCGTTGGCTATTCGCTGTTGCTTGGCAAATAAACATCTGTTCGTGAGTGCACTCAAAGCTGCACGCTGAGCATGTGACCAAAAAGTGCAAATGTTATTGGTTAGCCAGTTTTCTTCTCAGTGCGATGGAAAAGAGATTATAACACTGCTCTGTAAAAAAAAAAATCTGTCACAGTGACTAAGTGCTTATATTCGTGTTGGTCTGAATAAACACATTAACAGGCGTTCATTCAGATGAAAATGTTTATTAATGAATGATCTGGGCAAGCAGAAGCATATAGATTAGAAAAACAAACGGTCCAAGAACTGATCCCTGCGGTACACCTTATAAAGCAGCAACTGAGTGAGATTTGTGTTTATTGATACTGAGATATGAGACAGAGATAGGTCGGCCGCAGATGGTCAGTAAAACCAACCAAAGATTAGCAAGTGAGGAGTACAGAAGGATGAATTTAAGTCTGAGAAGGAGAGTGAGGACACCAGAGTTAGATGAAAGGAGAAGGTTTCTTACGATCTTGAAGAGGACATCTCTGCATTATGAACGGGATGGAAAACTTAAAAAAATAAAAAGCAACTAACTGAGCAGTGATCACCTTTTCTTTTATTTGTTGGATAAGGTAGATCCAAAATGGAACAAAAAGTCACTAAAACTGTATTGTTAAATATAAAATGGTACTTTGTGAATACTCGAAAGATAGCAGAGACCTGTTAGTCATGTGGGTAATTATATACACTGTAAAAAACAAAAAAAGAACACAATTTGTTGAGTCAAATTTTTTTTAAGTTCAGTGAACTCAAATAAGTTTAGTCAACTTGAAATGTTAAGTTGTTCTAAGTCACAACTTAGATATTTGAGTTGACTAAACTAAAAATTTGGTTTGTTAAACTTAAAAGCTGGGCTTGTTACCCAGCTGCCTTAAAATTTTAAGCTGAATCAACTCAAATATATTAGTTGTCACTTAGTATAACTTAACATTTCAAGTTGACCAAACTTTTTTGAGTTGACTGAACTTCGAATTTTAAAGGCGGCCAGGTAACAAATTAATTTAAGTTGACTCAACAAATCGTTTTTTACAGTGTAATCATTGTCAATTTTAAATATATATACATTAGGGATGTAACGATTACCGATTACCGGTTTCACGATAAATCATGATAAAATCCCCCACGGTTAGTATTACCATTTCATATTTTAAATATCATTAAAACCGTATTTGATTACCGCGATTTGAACAACTGAAGATAAATAAATACTGGACAGCAGCAGAGTAGTTTCGTTTTGTGTGAAAAGACAGCGGATGTTTTAAAAGAGAGCTAAGGGCATAGGTGCCGATCCCCATGGAAATAATCGAGCACCCACGGAAAAACACGAGATGGTCTCTGTTCATTTTAAGCAATAAGAAATGCATTGCAGCTTTTACGACTTTATTGACGTTTTCATAGTTCATTTGAAGCCGTTTTTGGTGTTATTTTCATGGTAAATGTCAAGAGTGCATTATTGTATGAGAGGGTGCTAGAACGTATCCTCTCGGCTTGCAGCTGGCTTCCTCTCCCATATATATAGTGATCATGGCTCTGCGCTCCCTCAGATATTACTTGTGCGCCCTCAAACTTTGTCCTGTGTACGCGCGAATAAGTGCTTATTGTAAACAGGTATTTATTAAATCATTTTTAGTGAAGCACAACCCTCATAGAAAGAATGTGTGTATTATTTGGTAACCAATTTATTTGCAGTCTGTACCTTTCACTTCGCAATTGGAGGTTGGGCACCCACTGGCAGAAACATAGAATGAATGAAAACATTGTTTGATGAAAAACAAACTTAAGTGGATTTAAACAATTAAAACATTTAAACAATTCAGATCAGTTATCTAGAGTATTTATCGAAAAGATAAAATACATATAATAATTTAATAAATCAATTATCATTTTGACTTAAACCCTTTTCTTTATTTAAAGGCTGAAATGTGAGGTTTATCTTTTTAGGAAACTTTTTCACAGCTTTATTTGAAAATTTACATTCAATATTTGAACATTCTATCTGTTGTCAGTCATGTTGTCATTCAAAATCTGGTAAAATCATTGGTGGGCTACTGTTGTTGTTTTAGTAATTATGCAAACAAAAAGTCATTTTATTTGTTGTTTGTTGATTTTAAATATAAAACTTGGTGAAGTGATTTATGTGTCAGTACTTTTTGAATTTTTCCAGTGCATTTTAACAATACCGTGACAATACTGATAACCGTGATAATTTTGGTCACTGTAATCGTGACCAGAAATTTTCATACCATTACATCCCTAATATATATAAAATCTATCTATCTATCTATATATCAATCTATCTTTCATTTTTCTCTATTTAAATAGATTATCATTTTGATGAATCAATATCGATTCTTAAATCCCAATCGATCTTTTGGTCTATGCTGTTTTCAGCTGATGAATGAACAGTACACAGTGTGCCTTTCTTCCAAAAAATAGCAATAGGCATTGTGTTACTTTTGATATGAAACAAAGTCTCAGATTTCAAATTCTGTCCAATTCATTAGGAAATTCAAGCAACAAATACCATTTTGGTGCTCTTTAATGTGGGATGACAGATTGTTGAAGCTTCGGTATACTTGCCTGTGTGTAATCAAATGTATCCACAAGTTTCCTACGCCCCATGAGGCCGTGAGTCAAAAATGGGAGTGTCTTCCGGTTCGAAGTAAACAAGCGGGATGTAACACTTATTCTTTCAACAGCTGACAGTAATGATGGGCAAATGAAGCATCGTAAAGCACTGACATTTCATCTGACTGTTTTGGGAAAAGATTTAAAGCTTCAAGTGAGTCGAAAACAGCCTGTGAAAGAAACACCGTCAGGCAAAACCTTCACCACACATTTCACAGATCGACTCATGTTACATGCACAAACAGTCTAAGAGTGTGTGTGTTTGTTTGTTGATATCAGTCTCTGATAAATTCATTTATCCATTAAACTGTGGCATTAAATGCTAGTACGATTATCAATATGATTTAATAGAAGAATAATGTACACATGAAGTGCATATGGCAAATATTTAATTTTTCTGACATAATTTGTAGTTTTCATATTACTTGAATGACTGGGTATTTATAAATATAAATGAATAAGTAAGATCTGTGCATTTGAACCGACACAGTGAATCTCGCACAGGACTGAAGAGAAAGTGAGACTTCGTTTGTCACTGGTTTTGTGATTTCTACACAAGCCTTGAATCGAGGCTTCATCTGGCACACCCCTTAACACAAGCTCCCATGCCTTGTTTCAAATATCACATCACTAGTTAACAGTCATTCAAGATTTAGCAATCCAAACTTCCTAAGGATGTGGGAGCACCGTAACCACATCTCTCATAAAGGTTTGCAACTTTACAAGGTAAACAATGTTCTGAAAAACACTTTGCCTCTCGCTAATTAGCACACAAAATACCATTGGTATACTTCTACTGCCGCCTCACCGGAAGTTGTACCCACGTTCTTTTTTACAGTAGCGCCCCTCGGAAACAGGTGGATAGGAAAACATTCGTGACAGTTTCGTTTTTGTTCTGGATCCCCTGCTCTGCTGCCACACTGGACACACTCGGAATTACAGCTACAATTTACAAAAGAAAATTATTTTTGGTTAACACAACCTCTGAGGAATATACATATATATAATAAAGATTAAAATCAGTCGATTCAGGCAATTAGATGACAGTCAAAAGTAGGTCTGTAAATGAAAGCACTTTCAAAAGCTGACTAAGAGATTGGATTCATACTTTGTGAGGAGAGTCATACATTCACTGTGGTAGGTTGAGATTATCTAGACTATTAATTTCCAGAAGTCTGTCTTTTCACAAGTGTAGATCTATGAGCGCTTGTATACCAGCTTTGATTACATAAGACCACTGAGTATGCATGTAGTGATTCATTTCTAACTCAAATTTGAGGCCTGCATGATGCCACCTTTGTCAGCTTAATACTGGAATCTCAGCCCAATCATCAGAGCCTTACATGCCATGTAACTTTACTTACAAAAAAGGAAAACAATGTCCTGAAAAGAATATGTAGAGTCTCCAGCCTTCCACTAGAAACTACTCTGCAACACATTAAAGGCAGCAGAATAGGAAAAATACCCAAGTGCATTTACCGCTTTTAAGAGACTTCTTATTTTATATGGAAAAAAACAATGGCTAACATGAACTGTTTGGTTACTCACATTCTTCACAAAAATTCGTGTTCGACAAAAGAAAGAAACTCGTACAGGTTTGGAACAACATGAGGGAGAATAAATGATGACAGAATTTAAATGATCCCTCTAAATTTATTCAAATGGCTGGAAATTTCACATGCAATTCAAATACATCTTACATATAGGCCTAAATATTTTTGTCACCAGAATAATAAATCAGCCAAACCTTGACCTTATGGACTGGGAAACCTCTAGTGTCCATGTGAACACCACTTTAAGGTCAGCAGAACAAAGGAGGAGTGTAATTCTACCTAAATGAAAACTTTGCCTACATTTGTTTGATGTCCGTCACTCTACACCTGTCATGTGCGATAACTTGCATTTTTACCGCAGTATAACCATTTGCGCTGACACTGGATATGCGCGCCATTAACACAACAAACACCATTGTCTGGAGACGTCGTAAATCGTACACCTGCAGCCAGAGCAGCTGCTGCAACAAAGGATGAGCGCGAGAGAGAATGGCACAAATGATGACTTATCAAACATTCCTTTTCTTGAAGTGGTTCGTGTAAGCTGGTGCATGTAAGGACGCTGAGCTGGCTTTGGTTTTTAACTTTTAAAGGGCTGAGGAAAAATGGGAGGACACCTTCTTCGAAACCTCCAAGCTATGCTTTGAGCGGTAACACGAAACCTGCTCCATGTCCCATGTTACAAACAGAAATTATGGCTGGAATTCTGTTTAGAATAAAGAAACTCCCTGAGAAGAATTCAGTCTGCAGTGAGTCATCTCATCCTTATTTAATTACAGTGATTGTAGGAGTAATTTATGAGGCCGTTATAATATGCTTTTCAGAAGCCTTCGTACTAAAGCTCGCACAAGAATGTGTTAGTGAGTCCTTTACAAGGCAGTCCCTCGTGTTACTTCCCGGAGTTCCCACAATAAAAAAGCAACATTTATCTGACACTCAATCATATATGAGTGTCAGTGGTCTCACTCCAAAACATGTTGCTATTTTATGGGTAATGAGCAGACCTACATGGCATCTGCGCCCACAGAACTCTGTAAAAGGCACAGCAGAATAAAACAAATTGTCATTCACAATGTTGTACAAATCTCCCTCCCACTCATTAATGAAATATTTCAGCTAATTTAATCAGTGAATACTCTCTAACATACTGAGAAGAAAAAAATAACATCACTAATTCTACCTAAATACATTTAATTACACTAAATACAAAACTAATTTACTGTCAAATCAGGTTAAAAAAGCTCTTTAAGGTAATAATCGCAAGTTATCACTTTTAAGTTTAAATCCGCATCTTATATGTGAACAAAATATTAAGCAAAAGTAATATATTTTTAACGCTAACATGCAAATGCAAGAAAGGCCTCTGGTATCCAGATGAAATTTAATGATGAAACATAGATTTAAAAGTCAAATGAAGATTTACAGACAGGAACTGGAGGAGAAAATTAGATTAGAAGTAGATCAGAGAGAAAGTTTAATGTCTGGAACTACTAAAGTGGACAGTTTTTCATAATGTGCCTCTAATTATGACTTAATTATGGCAGGGTTGAGTTGCCACAAGCATAAGCTGATTCCAGTTCAAGAGATACACAGCAAACAGAACAGAATGACAGATATATAGGAGAGAGTCATGCTGCATGGTGGGCTGTCAGACCATATGCTTTCATGATTCAAGCTACAAATACCACACAATTAACTGCAATTGCACTGAAGCTGATCTCCAGTCAGTAAGGGGATAAACTCATGAAGAAAACAGGTGAAAACAGCCATTAAACACTTCACTCACACACAAAAAAGCAATGTGTTTCCCATCCACTAAACCAACTGCATATGCTCCCAAAAGATCCCAAAGAGTAATGGGACCGGGGCTAGTTGTCATATATATAAATGTATGGTTATCTATGCTGGTTTCACACACCTAATTAAAACACTTTTTGTTTAACTGAGCTTGAAATGTTCACAATTATTGAACTAAATTTACCTAAATAGTGACACTATTATCTGTAAAGCTTTAAAGCAATGTTTTAGTGTTGTTGTTGTTTTTTTTTTTTTTGTTTGTTTATTACTATGAAGCTGCTTTGAAACAATATTGTTTTAACTATAATCTATGTTAATTTGTTATTATAGCATTTGTAAACAAACATAAACCATACAAAATCACACTGGCATACAATATACGATTGACCCAAACTATTAATTTACATGTTTGCACTTTCATTTATTGTGTATGTGGCTTATTGTTTCAACCTAATAGTATTTCTATATTTCCATATGTGTGACCCTGGACCAGGGTCACACATATGGAAACTGGTTTATGGTATATGTTATAGTCCATAACATAAACCAGTCTTAATTTTTTTTTTTTTTTTTTTTTTTAAATTGAGATTTATACATCATGAATGAATAAGCTTTCCATTGATGTATGGTTTGTGAGGATAGGACAATATTTGGCGGAGGTACAACTATTTGAAAATCCTGAATCTGAGGGTGCAAAAAAATCTAAATATTGAGAAAATCACCTTGGAAGTCGTCCAAATTAAGTTGTTAGCATTGCATATTACTAATTAATAATTAAGTTTTGATACATTTACAGTAGGAAATTTACAAAATATCTTCATGGAACATAATCTTTACTTAATATCCTAATGATTTTTGGCATAAAAGAAAAATCTGTCATTTTGACCCATATGTATTGTTGCCTATTGCTACAAATATAACGTTACCCGTGCTACTTATGACTGGTTTTGTGGTCCAGGGTCACATATTTCCAACAGCTACTCTCAAATTAGTGTCAACAACCATAAAGTTGCCAATGTGGCAACATACCCCGCTATAAGAGTCAACAAAGCTCTTCTCAAAAGGTATTGTCTATACAAAGACCTACCTTCTAAACTAAGCTTACAGAGAGAAACATGCACTCTTGCTAGCTCTTACCTGCAGGTGTTTGAATAACGCTGTGATCTGCGTGATGTGAAGCGTCAGGCAGCGCGACACGCAGCGCGCACTTTCAATCTTCTCCAAGGTCTCCGCTTCCTCAGTCCTGCGCGCAACGCTGGCTTCAAAAACACAACAAAGCAGAAAGCAGCAGACCTTCCTCGTGAACATCATCTTCAGCGAGGATGTTCACGTAAATGTTCGTTGACGGTTGTGCGGTTGAATGTGCTGGATGCGCGTCAGGCTCGTGTTGAATGCAGTGTGTGAGTGCTCGGACACTCCCTCTCACGCAAACCTGTCATCTGAACTCGACTCATTCATAGTCTGTGAGGTTTGCATTTAGATGTATAAACGAGTTAAAAACATTTTTAGCGAAAAACTTTAGACGCTTTATAGTCCATTGACTCATATCACTGACCACAGTAGATCAACATTGATTTCCCTTACGAAAATTAACCATGTTTTTATTATAATAGAATCTTAGTAACCATGTTTTTGGCGTATTGATTTGTATAACCACAGTTTTACTACAAATGTGTAGTAAAACCACGGTTAATTTTCGCAAGGGTTATCTTAAGTGAAACGCAAAAGCCATGGAAAAATGACTTTTGAAAAGTTATAAAAAATAACATGAAAGTAATGCCAGAATGAAATTATCTTTAACTGTGTTCCCACATTTATAATAACATGAGTATTTGATTGGAGAGATCTTCTGCATGAATCACGCAAGAGAAAATTTGATTTCTCAATCTTCCTTTAGTAGTGTTAAATACCAAGTCATTATTATAACTCTTTTGAGATGAACGTCTCAGAAGCGATGCAAAAACAGTGCATGAATATGACAATCATATTATCAATCAATATCAAAGTACCAGGGCATTTTGGACATTTTGACGACAACAGATAATATAACTTTGACCGCAAAACCTGTTCTCATGCTGGATTCAGCCTCCATGAAAAGGCATTTTTGTGGGGTCATTGCAATACCAGCGCCATCTTCTGATAGAATAAAGAATAACTACTACATGAGAGAGTATAGAGCCAAAATACTCTTCTCAAGACCCAAATATCGGCTTTCCTTTAAGTTTAGGTCTATCTCTAAACAAACACTCATGAATCAAGATCTTTATTTTCACATGAAAATTAAAGGAGAAGTTCACTTCCAGAACAAAAGTTTACAGATCTTTTACTCACCCCCTTGTCACCCAAGATGTCTTACTTTAGAAATTGTTTTTTGTTTTTTTTTTTTTGAAGGAAAACATTTCAGGAATTTTCTCCATATAGTAGACTATAGTAGAAAAATTACAATCTTTTTTTTTTTAACCTCAAATGCTCTAGTTTTGCATGTATTCCGTTTCAAGACAGTTAGGGTAGGTTGAAAAACTCCCATCTCAATTTCTTCTCCAACTTCGTACATCGCTGCAGAAGTACTGACCCAGTGTTTACAAAGTAAATGTGCAAAGAAGATCAAACGCCCTTTACAAAAATATGGCCAAAAATATCGGCGCCCTTGCAATTCTGTCAGAAAATGCAACACTTCTCTCATCTTTGTTTGCACTGCAACAACACAAAAAACAGACAAGAAAAGTCAAACTTGATAAAATTTCACACAGAACTCAAAAAAGGACTGGACAAAATTATTGGCACCTTGTCAAAATTGTAAGAAATAATTGCTTTTCAAGCATGTGATGCTCCTGTAATTTGAATTTAGACACACCTGTGGCAAGTAACAGGTGTGGGCAATATAGTAATCACACTTGCAACCAGTTAAAATGCAGAAAAGTTGACTCAACCTTTGTGTTGTGTGTCACACTGAGCATGGAGAAAAGAAAGAAGTGTAAAGAGTTGTCTGTGGATTTAAGAGACAAAAAAATTGTGGAAAAACATGGACAATCTCAGTATTCCTGTCCACTGTGCTCAATATCATCAAGAGGTTTACAGCCCATGGTACAGTAGCTAACCTCCCTGGATGTGGACGGAGGAGCAAAATTAATGAAAAATTACAATGAAGGATTGTTCGAATGGTGGATAAAGAACCCCGATTTACTTCCAAACAAATTAAAGCTGATTTGCAGACACAGGGTACAACAGTGTCAGCTCACACTATCCGTGACCCAGGAGGACACCACTGCTGACACAAAGGCATAAAAAAGCAAGACTGGAGTTTGCCAAAACTTATGTGACAAAACCACAATCCTTCTGGGAGAACGTACTGTGGACAGATGAGACAAAAGTAGAGCTTTTTGGTAAAGGAAATCATGGCACTGTTTACAGAAAAAAAAATGAGGCCTTCAAAGAAAAGAACACAGTCCCTACAGTCAAACATGGTGGAGGTTCAAAGATGTTTTGGGATTGCTTTGCTGCTTCTGGCAATGAATGCCTTGACTGTGTGAACGGTGTCATGAAATCTGATGATTATCAAAGAATTTTGGGGGTTAAGGGTGCCAATAATTTTGTCCAGTGCATTTTTTTGGGTTCTGCGTGGAATTGTATCAGATTTGACTTTTCTTTTCTGTTTTTTTTTTGTGTGTGTGTGTGGTTCCAATGCAAACAAAAATAAATAAATAAATAAATCAATCAATCAATCAAAAAATGTGAGTACCAGAACATTTGCAACTGCAACAATTTTCTGGGAGAGAAAATGAGATGGGAATTTTTCGACATACCCTAACTGTCATACACAGAGTTCACAGAGCTAAGCAAGATGAGCGTTTGATGTTAAAAAAAAATATATATAAAATGTAATTTTATATTATTTTTTATAGAAAATAACTGATCGTTTTGCTAGATAAGACCCTTCTTCTTTGATTGTTTAGAGCCCTTTAAAGCTGCACTGAAACTGCAAGCATTTTGGAAGTTCAAACTCACGGGCACCATAGAAGTCCACTATATGGAGAGAAATCCTGAAATATTTTCTTTAATAAACGTAATTTCTTTACGACTGAAGAAAGAAAGACATGAACATCTTGGATGACAAGGAGGTGAGTAAATTATCTGTAAATTTTTATTCTGGAACTTCTTTAAACTCTGCTGCAGACAGCAGATGTTCACATGGAGGAAAGAGCATTCCTGAGGTAGAGTGTTTATTTGCATTTTAGATATTAATGGATTATTCTTCTTGTAGTTTACACTTCTCAAATTAATATTAGGAATCAGTTTGAATAAGTTTGGGGTAGATCTGGAGCCTGTAGACTATGACACACGTGTTGTTTACATCACAGTGAGGTCACACATTGATCATCTTGTTAATGTTTATCAAACCTGATTCCAAAGTCACATTCATCTCCTTTTATAAACAGATGCTAGACTGCATTTGAAATAAAACTGGTTATCTCTGAAGAAAGAAAGATGTTGCCTCTGATTTGGATTTTTCTGACCGCAAACATTTTGTGTGTCTCGGGGACAAGTTTAGTTCATGTTCCCTGTGATGACAAGACTGTGGAGAAGTTGTCCCGGCTGGCCGTCACGTACATAAACGAGGACAGACAAACAGGTTACAAATTTGCCCTGAACAGAATCACAAACGTTCAGGCGCATCAACAGGTTGGTAAACGCTGCAGTCATTTTTAAGGCAACCATCATTCAACCATCTACTCATATTAGTAAAATAGCTAAATAATTCGTTTTACAGATTCAAAGCCAGACTATATATGTATTTGTCATCTTTGCAAGAACCTGATTATTTTATAAGCCCATGCTACTGTGCTGTAGGGTCCAGCTGGAAAGGTCTATTATCTTGATTTGGATGTCCTTGAGACCAAGTGCCATGTCCTCAGTCCCAAATCATGGAAGAAATGTGCTATAAGACCTTTCATGGAAACAGTAAGGCTTCAGATTTTGGATTACTTGCTGCTACTGTACATCTGCAGAATGCTTACAGTTTGGATTGAATATATGGCCTAGTAGTGTTGTTTACCTGCAGTACTGTGTGTTCAAAATTCCAGCTTGTTCTAATTCACAAATATTGATCGTGGGTTTAGGATTAACCAGCAGAACATTTTACGCTAACATGCAGAACTCTCATTGACCATTTAACGTATGCAAACCTGTATCTTAGACTAAAAGCTCAGGCTTTGTTTAATCTATTATTGCACTTTAAAACCTGTGCTTTGCATTGTGAAAAAGAGGCAAGTGAAGGTGGCAACATGCGACATCAGCATGGCTTTTTTAAAATGAGAAACATGAGAAAAACTCTCATGCATAGTGATATATTATGACTAATCCAACTTCTAACTCATATTAATCTACGAAGTAACTCATTGCAGATGTTTCACAGAATCTCTGGCTTTTAATATGTCTAGAAAAGAGTAAGAAAAAAATGTTTTAGATTGGTTTATGGACAATTTATGTGTTTCCTGTGTTGTAGCAAATCTCTGGAAACTGTAACACCACTGTGCTCCACACACCAGAGGGTTTCTCTTACCTCTACAGCTATGACTGCACACTCGTACCAGGTCAACCAGTTATTTCCATTTCTTTCTGCATGCATTTGCAGGGGTTCCCTGCATAATATAAATCTCAAAATGCATGTAAACCTCAAGTAAACACTTTTAGCTTATGTAAAACTACGGTGGGGCTGCAACTAACAATTAGTTTGATAATCAATTAGTCAGATGGGAGAATAAAATCTCTGTTTAACATATTTAATAAAAAATAAATTCGCATTTTACGCATCTCAAATCCAGTCAACTGCACATCCATCAAAGCACATTACAGGATATGTTAAACTATGCTTTTGTTTTAAGTGCTTAATAGAAAAAATAAGATTCTTAGTTTGTGTCTTCGGCTATATTTCAGATGTGTTTTGTCCATAGAAATGTGCAATTTACTACTGGAAAGTGGCATGACTCATGTCTTGACTTAAGACTCATGACTTAATCAATCATCAGATTTATTTATTATATATTTCACAATTTAGTTGATGCAGCATTCAAATGGAGACTCAAATCTCTTAGTCAATAAAGTAAAATCCTATTTTTTGTCATATATATATATATATATATATATATATATATATATATATATATATATATATATATATATATATATATATTTTTTTATTTTTTTTTTTTTGTTTTTTTAGATGCATATTATAATCTAATTAATTAGAAAAAGCACCATGTTAGTAAAATGCAAGTATGTCTCAGAATTAATTTTACTTACTGCTTAATAGTGATTCCCAATTCTGTTTAACAGCAAGTACCACAATGGAAGTCTTTGAAATTATTGACAAAAAAGTTTTAATGTCTTGCTTTTGTCAAAAAAACTGAAGTAACTGCTTCACTGCTATTTTATCCAATGCAACTTCGGGTTTTTCTTTTATCTTACTTACTTAAAGAGGTGCTGTCTTTCCTTTTCTTCCCCAAGACCCTCCAGAGAAGTTACGCATGACATGTCCAGACTGTCCTCTGCTGCTGCCGGTTGACAGTAATGAAGCCATCGCCGCAGCTCGGACTTCCCTCCTTAAATACAACAGACAAAGCACACTTCCTCTTAGCCTGACTGTGAACACCATCACCAGAGCCTCACATCAGGTCACTAAAGATGGCAATTTATCAGTTCTTACAATTCATTAAACTGTGCTGTCATTTAAGTTTGCTACAGTACACCGTAATATTGGGTTATACTTTGTGATATTTTATACTAGTTTACAAGGAGAAACATTATGAATGAAACTTACTTGACAACAGTTTCTGTAATGCTAATGACTAGCCTTAATGTAAAGCACATATGCACGAAAGACATCTTAAATGGTACGCAGCAAGCTTTTTTTGTGATCTTGCTGCCTCATATGCGCACAAGTAGGCCTGCTTTTTATACAGTTGCCAAGGTAATGAAAAATCACACCAGCTTGTAATAGCAAGTAAAAATATATACGATTATCACTGAAATGATGATTTGCAACCCTGCTTCTGAAGGTTTAAAAGATTTCATCCCGATCGCACAGCAATTCGTACATACAGTATTTGACAAGGTGGCTAATTCATACAAATTTGTACGACCTCACTCATACAAATTCATATGATTTGTGAAAAATCATGCGTATTTCATGAGGTGGAATTTGTACAAAGGACTACACAATCTTAGAAATCTTAGATGGTACAAAAATCGTACAAAATCATACAAGTGAGGTCGTGCAAATTTGTTTGAATTAGCCACATATGAACTGGCCATGAGATAGCATTGAACATTTACATATTTTTGGTTTCTAACCAGTGGTTCGGAGCTTGTTTCAGTCTTGCCAAGTCACTTGATTTCATCAACTGGCATCAAATACAGTTTCAAACAGTTTCAAACCTTGGTTTCGCACCATTTCAAAATGAATAAAATAAATAAAAAGTAAAATTCACAGTTTAGAATCACACCTTTTGTTACGCATTAGCCGCGTTTTAGTGAAATTTAGTGGGCAAAAAGGTCCATTTTCTGTTGTCAATCGCAATATGTAAACTCCTGTACACACCAAGAATGATAACTATAACTATATAGATAAACAGTTAAAAATAGAGATATAAAGAGTTCTAAAAAACATTCTAAATTTAAAAGAACGTGGATGAGACTGGAAGCCAGACACATTGAATTTACAAATGGAGTTTACAGATGGCCCACTCTTACACTCTTAAAAATAAAGGTGCTTCATGATGACATAGAAGAACCTTTTTTTTGTCTAAATAGTTCCATAAAGAACTTTTAACATCTGAAGAACCTTTCTGTTTCACAAAAGGTTCTTTGTGGTGAAAGAAGGTTCTTCAGATTATAAAAAGGTAAGAAAGAGATGGTTCTTTAAAGAACCTTTGACTAAATGGTTCTTCTATGGCATCACTTGAAGAACCTTTCATTTTAAGAGTGTATATAAAAAAAATAAGGTGGATAACGATAATGATATAGAGAAACAATGTAATTGGGATCAGCTTCAGAGCATTTTTACAACTGATGAACAATAAAACACTGACAGCGGATGGGTCACTCCTAGGACTCAGTGCCTTTTGTGTCCCCAGTAAAGATCATGATATTATTGCCTTAAAATTTTCAACAAAATCAATTTTAAAGTTGACTTTGATGTAAATAAAACCTTTTGAATGTAAGCATATTTAAGTTTTAAACAACTCTAAACATTTTACAGCATTTTAAACCACCAAATATCACCTTTTTTCTTATGTCCTATGTTGTTCATTTGTCCCTAAAAGGGTGGAATTTTTTTTTTTCTCCTTCTCATTGAATTTGGCTCATAATTGCTTACATTTCTGTATCTAGAATTGAGCAAAACTGTACTACTGAATATGTTGTTCTGCTAATTTATGCTACAAAAAAGCTGCTAACTCATATGAAGAAGGAAAAGGGCAGAATATTTTGACAAACCACAGTTAATAGGTGGTAAAGATACGTACAAGCAGTATTAATTAAGATAATTAAGCCTAATATTTCACCTACCTGACCAGAAATGATAAGAACAAACACAAATGTTGTCAAGATTCTTGCCATGGAAATCCTGGTTTAGTTTGCCCAACCACAAACACCTTTTAATGCTCAGACAGTTTTTTTGCACTCTTCTCCTTGATTTGTTATAACTTTTGGCGGCCTGTAGTAATCGAAATGTTTTTCCCTGTCTGACCGATTAGTACAGCCCAAAACATGACAATAACTGACCATTTTCAGCAGCAATAATCAGCAAAATATGCAAATTTGCATTGTTTACATTCAGTGCAGCCAATATGGCTGATTGATGATGTGCACTGTGAAAACACTCTATCATAATTACACAAGAATGATTTAAAAAATGTGTTTAATTTTTTACGTGTTCTGATGTCCAAAATGTACTGAATACTAGTAAAGTATTTTACTTTTACCTAGACAGAATTCACTAGAATTTAAAAGGCTGGTGCATTTAAACAGCAGATAAAATTGTGAAGAAGCTCTGCACATAAAACAGAGCAACATAAAACATAAATTTATCCCAGGTATGCAGCGCTAGTTTTGACAATATTGCCTTGCCTTCGATGGAGCTTACGTGAAAAACACAGCATGTTGAGTTTTTTTATTCCACTACATTAACTATGTTAGTTAAATTCACTGCTAGATTCACCATTAGATGCACTCGAAATGTAGCATCCTGAGGACATCTGCTGGTTAAAGCAGTGTAAATGCAACAAGAACAGCAAAAACAAATACTTACACTGACTGATACTGAAGTGAATGAATAAAATTGGTCTTCAAAAGCAAAACACTCTAAGCAAAATGACTGACTGTCCTAGCTCCTCTTGCGCTTTAACCCTCTGGAGTCTGAGGGGGTTTTGGGTCCCTGAAGAAGCTTTGACATGTCCTGACATTTGTGCTTTTTTCAGTATCTTAAAAACATATTAAAGTACAGCTCACACAGAATTCACTTTCAAACTACACAGGAAACTTTCTCGCCTTTGCTCTAATTTCCAGATTGCATAGATTCCTGTTTGAATGACTGGATTTCATCTGTAAAATTTTGCCAAACAACAGCAGGCCGAAATGTGACCACACCTTTACTGTGTAGGCGTTTAAAGCAGTGAAAATGTCCTTCTTAGCACCACCTACTGTCCAATCAGCGTTAATACCAGCATCCACACAGTTTGAATGTGGATACAGAGCCGCTGTGTGAAAATTATTGTTGCAATAATGACATTGTACCATTGACATCTGAAGCCATTTAATACTTCTGGAACCCAAGTAGTTATTTTTTAATAAAAATGCAGTCCTGCATGTGATGACAGAATTATTACAGGATGAACTAACCCTTTAATACAATGACACAGACCCTTGCCCTGGCCATATTTAATGAATCTTTTTATTCTGTTTCTTAGAGCTCCCCTTTTCCCGCTAGTTTTGTGGAGTACACCGTTCAGGAATGCTCAGTCGCTCCATTCCCTGAGGTTCTGTGTGAGCCAGGACAAGAAGGTAAAGAGGTGAGTTCCTGCCAACATCCATGACATCTGTGTAAATTGGATCCCATGTGAATGACGTAACATCCATCACTATTAACATTTTCTGTTATTTTTCTCACACCATAAAAGTTTTATTTGATAAAGTGTTCCCTAATTTGCCAAACTGTCTGCTTTCTCTAGTGCGGTTATTTGGTCTGTCTGTTTTCATTTCAGCCTGTCGGGTTCTGTGTCGGGGAGGTTCTTGGCCACGGCCAGCAAGATGTGAAGGTGTCCTGTGAAATATTTCGCCCACAGGTACCCTAAATATCCATATTTGTTTGTCAGGCTTTTTTTGTTCTCCAGGTCACACTCTGGAAAACGAGAACTTTCCAGCTCTAAAAGCCAGATGACTGAGGTAAATCAACACCTCAACGTAAGAAGGAACCTGAGCCAAACCCAACAGAGTTGATCTGAATCTCCCTGTGCACTTATTATCCTCTAGAAAAGTCTAAATGGAAAGACTAAAATGGGCTGTTTTAAGTCCTTCCTTACGCCCAGATTTATTTCGTACACATGGTATACTGGTTTATGAGACAACATGCTTTTCTGTGGCTGATAAAGCATCACATGCACATCCTTTGCACTTGATTAACAGCGGTGTTGGATCAATGCTAAAAAATGCTTCCTGTCTTGTGTCTAGAAAAAAAAATAACACAATATTTCAGTTTTCCAAGTTGATTTGTCGGGAACATTGTAAGAACTTTCCAGAAAGAACTGAAGGCAATATCACATCTTATTGCTCCATCTGATTATTCTCAAAGACAGGAAGAAAGATTTGATCAATCCCCAGTTTAAAGCAGGAAGTTTTGGCAACAACTTTTTCTTGTTTAATGCTGATAAAACATTATCATTATTTATCAGGAGAAAGATGTTCTCAAAGATGTTGAAAAACCATCTTAAAATAATAATGTGAGCTGACATCCACTCTTCACAACCCTCTCATAGGAGTCAGCTGTTTTATTATCAGACTACACCGCTTGTGATACATGTTTGCTTTTTGCATGAAGCCAACAAGGACAACTCATAAAAAAAAAAAAAAATACTTACTTAAAATACAAAAAATTTTCTTGCCATTATTTTAAGGTACAATACATTATATTGTTTATCTCACCACATTACAGTTTTATTTTGTTATTTATTTATTTATTTATTTATTTTACAATCACTAGGACCCATTTCTTAACACTTATGTCACTTTTTCAAACCTCTTCATAAAGTGAGCACAACAGTATCTATCCGGCTAAACTATGGATCACTTTCCATTGTATTGGCACAAAATACATCTTATCTTTCAAAATACGTTAAATGTTTTGTCACTTGGACACAAACAGTGCCAAAACTCTATTTACGTACAGGCCAAATATAGTATTCCCCCCCCCCAAAACTGGTAAACTTAAGCATAAACCTATAAAAAGCTGAATAAGATGGCCAATTTGCTACATTTCTACAGAAATACATATTAAAATACATATCAAATCTGAAAAATTAAATACTAGCAAACTGTCAGATGAACACCTACACAAGTGTACAAGTGTTTCAATTTCTTTACCATCTTTACAACCTGGGAAACGTGCAAGAGGAATAGGTTTGTGCTGTATTGTACAAAGTTGTCATTCTTGTATTATAAAGACATTTAACCTGGTGTTAGTGTTTCTTAGTGTTATTTGTGTGTTTGTTGGGTGATAACCACTGCTAGTGATATATGTATAAAGTGTGCATTTTTGATGTACTGTTGTGCCAAGATGAAAGCTTTTTTTTTGTGACCCAAGTACTGAGAAATGTGTCTTAGAGAGTTTTTTGACTAATTTGTTTTATTTGACTACACTGCTTGCACTGTATGTTTGTTTTTGCGAGGATGTAACTCAATTGTCACTGATTTACAGGTGCATGTTGTCAATCCGACACAGCAAGGGGACAAGTTTTCCAAAACTCCAATCCACAACGCTCATATTCCTCATATCCATAAGCCCTCATTCCAAGATGTTAAACCAGTAACGCCTCAGTTAGTCGACCCCGTATTTCAGGCCATCCCTGCAGGACCAGACTCCACCGTTCCCACCTCTTCCAGTGAATCCACTGAATCTTCCGAGTCCGTCTCATCCGAGGAAGTGGGTGGTTCTGTTCGTGCCGTTAAACCTCCGCTGAACTTTCGTTACGTGCCGCGCCGTCAGAGGAGGCAGATACCCACAAGCACCGCACCTCCTCATTCACCTGTGTTCCTGAGCGTCTTTCCTAGCACCTCGTCTCCGTTCCGCTCCTGTCCGGGAGTCTCTCGCTACACCACTGTCTAGAGAGCCTTTAGTCATCAAACACAAAATTTACAATT